>CM060890.1:144902628-145327628 GCA_030762935.1 Hymenopus coronatus
TCAAGTCAGAAGTACAAAATTCGCATACTTATAGACCCACAAATATAAAAAAAATTGTGTGTGTTCCATTCACATGACTTTCTCTACATCTCTGCAACAAATTATTGTCAAAAAGCTTATGCTTCTATTTACATCATGCTAATCGAGAAAAAATTAGCAGAAATAGCCTTATTAGTTGCTTCCTTGTAAGTAGAAGCGAAATAAGGGAGTACCATAGGTTAAAGTGATAGTCAAAAGCTGGTTGCTATGTGACTGAAGTTCCTTTTTTAGTATGGACAGGAGTTGACAAATTCCTGTATGAGAAAAGTAAGTTTTTAAAAACTGAAGGAAAAAAAAAAGGATCAGCTCCAGGAAAAAAATGTATGTCATAAATTGTGTGTTTAATCATGATAAACATTAATTATGTAGTACGTTTTTGTCTCTCTCTTACGGTTTAGAGTTATGCAAAGTTCAATAAAAATCATCCAGAATGTTTTTAGAGGCAATTTCCAGAAAATTCAAGATATACATTTTATTTGGCATGTAAATATGTTAAATATAAGAAATTTTAATCAACATTTTTAGAGCCATTTTTGAGAAAATGAACATTTTCGAAATTTTTTCCATGTTAAGGGTAGGTGTCGCATCCTTGAAAGATCCCAAACTTAAATACAGTGTTTGGTATTTAACGGTCTTTTCGTTTTTGAGCTATGCTGTCCACAGACACACACAGAAACACACACACATACACACATGGATCTTTTTCCAAAAATGCTTTTCTTTTTTGGGATTTATTTTCGGTGAAATCTCGGTATTGAGGCAGCAATACAATACCTTCTCCATACACTATGTACATAGTACGTGTAGAGAAAGTAATACTCTGTAGTAATAAAACTAAACAAGAGATAAATGGTAATTTTCTATTCTAGTACTTTAAATCTGATGTGCACAATTCACATGACTTTCTCTGCCTGTTCTGCAAACAGTTATTCTTACAATAGCTATTTATGATGTAAGAGCGTAAATTTATGGTTTTTCATTCAAGCGGGAATGTTACAACCATTTGAGAATCAAAATGAAACTTTACGTTCGCGTATCGTAAAATTTTTTCTACGAGAATTTTCTGATATTAAAAGAAAAGCAATGAAAGGTAAAATAAATTTGAGGTTAAGTTTGAGGCATTCACCAAAGGTTATATAATTCGTTATTTATTTCTCATTGTTGGGCGCGATGACGGTACGGTTATAGCAGGCCGTGACAAACTAGTATTATTGTTCTGTGAGAATTATGATATCCTTAGAGTTGCGAAAGAATATTTGTCACTTATTGACGTTGAACACAACATTATATCGTGCACAACTTATTTCAATTGTCTGTTGATCAGTGATGTATACACACTAATATCGTGAATTATTTTGGCGAGCGCAAGTTGGAACAAAATTACTTTACGCTTGCTGCACTTCTTTGCGCGTGGATTCCGTTAAAATGAAGTTTGTGATCTGAAATGAGCTCGTAAACTACTCAATTGCGCTTGGTCGTAGAAATATATTTTATTTCATACTAATCAAAACAAACGTTAGCAAAAACGGTTTTATTACTTAGTTCTTATAGGTAGAAGAGGAAGAAACGAATATACTAGGCTAACACGAATCAGGTATTTTAAAAGCTGTCGCTATGCGATGAAATTGAAATTCAGTACTTTTTCCTATCTGACTACTGTTTTAGTCTAATGTATTCCCTTATTCCCCTTTTTCTTACAAGAAAGAAAGTAGTAAGATCATATCTGCTAATGTTTATCTCGATTAGCATGAAGTAGATAGAAGTATAACTTTTTAGCAATAGTTTGACCCAGAGATGTAGAGTAAGTAGGTGAATGGAACGCATCAGATTTTTACTGTAACAGAACGGCACCAATGAGACCCGAGTCCCTGTAAACGTTAACATTTTCAGCAAAATAACATGCGTATTTTTATTGTCTTTAAGTGCACGTATTACTTGTAAGGAAAAGTAAAAACCAGAAACGTCGGCACATACATTTTCCATTACTGCAAATTCATTGTAAGACAGAAGCAATAAAATTTGAAACGTTGGAAATGGGAAAGTAGCAGGATCTAAGTTTGCGATTCGAGAGTCACTTTGTCTCTTTGAGAAGAAATTGATTTAACACGCAGAAGAGGAGTGAGTATTGGTGCACAATGTCACAAGACGAGATCAAAGAACAGGAAATCTCTTTCTTCGTAAGAAGCTTTATGCTGCCACAGATGTCTCTGAGGTCGCTCGGCGTGAGAAGTGTATAAACAGACTTCCATTTCATTTGTGTCAAAGAAGTGAGGTCTGTTTTGTGTGTTGCAGCCAATGGTTTCACGGGGGAAAAGCTGTAGTGGCTGGTGACTCAGTAATTTATAATAAATCATTATATGTTAAATACCAGGACCGTCCAGAAGGTGACAGACGTTTCGGCATAACTAAATAATAACTGAAGCTATCAACACAAAACTTTATTTACAAAGTTACACTACCTTACTCTTTCTCAACTTAATCGACATTGATATTAAGGTATTTATTGTCACGTGCTACCGGTTCTTCAATGAAGATGTTATACACTTTCACCGCTAAAGATCTGAGCCAGGATGTCACTTTGAGATATTCATAACTAGGAAATCTTTTCCATCCAAAAAGTCATATACGATGTCCAAAGTGAAACACCAGTTTTTCTTAATTCTTTTATCAATATTTGCTTTCAACTCCTCCATAACGATTGATGAACTTCCACTCCTGTCTTTATCGTACACACTGTTATGTTCTTCCTTGATTACTCGTAAAGTATGCGCCATTTCCTCACTGAAGACTCGTTATTGTATTACCACTATACTCTTTCCTATAAAATTCGTTTGATCAAACATTTTGTGCATTAAAAAAGTCTAATGTGTTCCATTTGCATGACTTTCTACATCTCTGCAACACATTATTGTTAAAAAGCTTATGCTGCTATTCACTTCATGCTAATCGAGAATAAATTAGCAGAAATAGTCTTATTACTTGCTACCTTGTAAGTAGAAGAGAAATAAGGGAGTGCCATAGGTTAAAGTGGTAGTAAAAAGCTGGTTGCTATGTCACTGAACTTCCTTTGTTTGCATGGATAGCAGTTGACAAATTCCTGTATGAGAAAAGTATAAGTTTTTCAAAGCAGAAACCAAAAACTAGGAATGTCTCAAAAACGATTAACTCCACGAAAAGAAATGTATATAACATAAAGTGTATATTTTAATGTGCTCTACATTTTTCGTGTAGTAAGTTTTTGTCCATCTCTAACAGTTTAGCAGTTATTCAAAATTCTGTAAAATTCATCCAGAATAAAGTACTCTTCAGAGGCTATTCCCACAAAATTCAAGATATACATTTTATTTGGCAAGTAAGTATTTTAAACATAAGAGATTTTAATCAAAATCGTAAAGCCATTTTTAAGATAATCAACATTTTTTACATTTTTTCCATGTAAAGGGTAGTTTGGAGTTGGGGGATTTTCTTGAAAATCTTCGTGTAGCATTCTTGGAAGATACCAAAATTAAATACGAAGTTTGGTTTTATTCGGCCTTTTCTTTTTACAGCTATGCTGCCTACTGGCAGGCGCGCGCGCGCGCACACGCACAGACACAGACACGGACATGTTTCTAAAAATGCTTTTCTTGGATTCAGAGGGTCTCAAAACATTTATTTCCGGTGAAATATCGGTATCATATTTTTTGTTGCAATACTATGTACATAGTACGTATAGAGAAAGTAAAACGGTTTTAAGCGAGTATTACAAAAATATTTTACCATATGTTAATATAGCTATATAAAATGAAGCTATGAGAACAAATTGTAAATTATGCGCAACAATAAAAGAGAACTACAAAAAATATTTTACCATATGTTAATATAGCTATATAAAATGAAGCTATGAGAACAAATTGTAATATTATGTGCAACAATAAAAGAGAACTACAAACATGTTTTACCCTATGTTAATATATATATATATATATATATATATATATATATATATATATATATAAAATGAAGCTATGAGAACAAATTGTAATATATTATGTGCAACAATAAAAGAGAACTACAAAAATATTTTACCCTATGTTAATATAGTTATATAAAATGAAGCTATGAGAACAAATTGTAATATATTATGTGCAACAATAAAAGAGAACTACAAAAATATTTTACCCTATGTTAATATAGTTATATAAAATGAAGCTATGAGAACAAATTGTAATATATTATGTGCAACAATAAAAGAGAACTACAAAAATATTTTACCCTATGTTAATATAGCTATATAAAATGAAGCTATGAGAACAAATTGTAATATATTATGTGCAACAATAAAAGAGAACTACAAAAATATTTTACCGTATGTTAATATAGCTATATAAAATGAAGCTATGAGAACAAATTGTAATATATTATGTGCAACAATAAAAGAGAACTACAAAAATATTTTACCATATGTTAATATAGCTATATAAAATGAAGCTATGAGAACAAATTGTAATATATTATGTGCAACAATAAAAGAGAAGTACAAAAATATTTTACCATATGTTAATATGCTATATAAAATGAAGCTATGAGAACAAATTGTAATATATTATGTGCAACAATAAAAGAGAACTACAAAAATATTTTACCATATGTTAATATGCTATATAAAATGAAGCTATGAGAACAAACTGTAATATATTATGTGCAACAGTAAAAGAGAACTACAAAAATATTTTACCCTATGTTAATATAGTTATATAAAATGAAGCTATGAGAACAAATTGTAATATATTATGTGCAACAATAAAAGAGAACTACAAAAATAAAGCTATTATAAACCATAATACATTTTGCGTTCTGTTCAAAGCTTATAAATGATTTCGAAAAATAGCTACGGAATGTTTTATGATGTTTTACGTGATTGCTTGTTCCACACTTCTGTTAATTTTATATTTTGAGCTCCATTTCAATAACATATTTGTAATTGTTCCTCGAGATTCAAAAAATAGGCCTACTGTTGTTATTTTTCTGAGATTATATATATTTTTTTAAATGTGGTATGGTGGGCTCATATATTTTCCAGAATAACTTGTTGAGATTGGTCTTTATTGAGTTGAAAGCGGATGGTCGGGTCTATTATCTCTGCTTTATCGCAATGCTGTGTATGTGAATAGAAGGGGGCGCTGCAGTGACCGCTCGCCGCCCATCTAGGTGGCTCGGGTTCGATTCCATGTGGCATTTTTAGTGGACGAAAAAACGTCTGGGCGGGTTTTCTCTGGATCCTTCAGTTTTTCCCCAATAACTACATCATGTTCTTTCCTATAGCCCATATCGCTTGCATGTCATATCACACCCAGGGTCAACCACTAGTTCCAGGTTCACCATTTTGTGGTTTCGTGCCGTTAGCTCCTTGACAGGCATCTGACACCTAGACATTTGCTTGCTGGGGGGGCAGTCCTATGTATGGGGAGGATAGTACGATAATAAATAGAAATGGAATACACTAGATTAAAATTATGGTCAAACGTTATCAAAGCTGGTTGCTATCTGATTGAAATTCGATTCTTTTCCTTTGACAAGTTTCTGTATGAGAAAAGTTAAAGTATTTTAAAATTTAAACCAGTAATAAAATAGAAAACTACAAAAGATATTTGTACAATATTACAACAATTGTGTTTTAACGAGATCTACATTTGTTGTGCAGCAAGTTTTTGTCTATCTCTTACGGTTTATACAGAACTCATTCTGAATAAAGAGGTCTTCAAAGGCATTTCCCAGAAAAGTCAGAATATACATTTTATTTGTCGTGTAAATATCTTTAATTTACGGCATTTTAATCAAAATCGTTAAAGCCATTTTTGAGAAAATAAGAATCTTCGAAATTTTTTCTATGTAAAGGATAGTTTGAGGAGGGAAGATTATGCTCAAAATCTTCGTATCGTATTCTTGAAAGATACTTAACTTAAATACCCAATTTGGTACTTAATGGTCTTATCGTTTTACGGCTATGCTGTCCAAACACATACATGAGCGCACAACGATAGACACACACTGACGTTTTTCTAAAAATTCCATTTTTTACATTCTCTACACGTACTATGTACATAGTATATAGAGGAGGTAATTTATTGCACCCAAAAGTTCGATACCGAGATTTCACCACGAATACATGTTTTAGGACCTCCTAAACATGAAAAAAGCATTTTTAGAAAAATTTCCGTGAGGGTGTGCCTTTGGGTAGCATAGCTCAAAAACGTAAAGACTGTTAAATACTAAACTTGGTATTTAAGTTTGATATCTACCAAAGATGAGACACGGAGATTTTAAAGAAAATCCCCCACCCCAAACTATCATTTACATGAAAAAAAAATCGAAATTTTGATCTTCTCAAAAAATGGCTCCAAGGATTTTGATTAATGTCTCATATATTTAAGATATTTACATACTAAATAAAATGCATAGCTTGAATTTTCTGAGAAGAGCTCTCAAGACCTCTTTATTCTGAATGGGTTTTATTGAAAAGTTTAGATCACAATAAAACATACAATTTATGTTATATACACTTTTTTCGTGAAGTTGATCCTTTTTGAGATACTACTATTGTTTGGTTTCAGCTTTGAAAAACTTATACGTTTCTCATACAGGAATTTGTCAACTCCTGTCCATACAAACAAAGGAACTTCAGTCACATAGCAACCAGCTTTTGACTATCACTTTAACCTATGGTACTCCCTTATTTCACTTCTACTTACAAGGAACAAGTAATAAGACTATTTCTGCTAATTTTTTCTTGATTAGCATGAAGTAAATAGAAGTATAAGCTTTTTAACAAAAATTTGTTGCAGAAATGTAGAGAAAGTCATGTGAATGGAACACATCCGATTTTACTTTTTAACTACAATAGAGAGAAGGTATAAAGACAATTTTCGTGGCAGCTGAAAATGTTATTTCTTTTGTGTAAAAACATTTAATACTCATCATAATTGCTTCGTATAAAAGACATTCATTAGCGTGGAATAAATATTTAAGTAAACAAGCAGGATTTTCTCAGACAATAAGGAGCCACAAAGGAAAGCTTCGTTTCGAAACTCCACTGCGCAGTTCAAGTACCAACTTGACCTGGCGTTCTGACGTTCCTTGTGGGGCTGCAGAGGCCCATTCACAAGCTAGGCTTTTATTGCGGCCCATTAGACCTAACTGAGAGCGGGTAATGCGAAATAAATATCACCTCTCTTTTGTTTCGAATGTTTTAATACAACATAGGAGGCCAATTTATAGAAACATATTCACACAGGTCTTAAATAAATAAGCCATTCATATCGCCCTCCGTGGTGTAATGGTTACCATGCTAGCTTCATATACCCAAGGTCGCGGGTTCAAACCCGGCGGAGGACGATGGATTTTTTCGGGTGTAAAAATCCTTAGCATGGCTTCCTTCGGAAGGGAAGTAAAGCCGTTGGTCCCGTGTCGTAGATTTACGGCACGTAAAAGAATCTCAAGCCTATAAGAGAGGCCTCTGAGCAAAATTAAGCGGTCTTTCACGCCCAATATAGAATGGGACGCTGAGAACCACAGCAGTTATAGAGCGTCCATAAATAACACGCCATTTCTATTTAAGCCATTCATTCATTTCATGGCTTTCTGCAAACAAACTTCTTACTATTTTTACTTTCTCTATACGTACTATGTACATAGAGTATAGAGAAGGTATTGTATTGCACCGAAATTTCACCGGAAATATATCTTTTGGGAACCCCTAAATAAAAAAACATTTTTAGAAAAAGGTTCGCGTTTGTCTATGGTCAACAAAATTCAAAAAAGAAAAGTCCTTAAATACGAAACTTGATATATAAGTTTTGTATCTCCCAAGGATGCGACACAAAGATTCTCAAGAACCCCCCCTCCCACCCCCAAGCACACTTTACATGAAAAAAAACTGAAAATTGTGATTTTCTCAAAAATGACTAACGATTTTGATTAAAATACCGTATACTAAAGATCAGGACTGTACGGCAGATATTCGAAATTATCGCATTGAATTTGGTTGAAATTGTTCAAGGAGCCGATGGGTTGTGCCAGCAGTGTGTGGACGAGCGTTGTCATGGATGAACACAATTCCTGAAGTCAGCATTCCTCTTCGTTTGTTTTGAATGGCTCTCCGCAGACGTCGCAAAGTACGAAGATCTTCAAAACAATGCTCATTTGAAATCATTGACGGCAACATTTTTTGAAGCGGGTATTACAAAGCTTGTGCACAGGTACGATAAATGTCTCAATGTTTGCGGTGATTATGTTGAAAAGTAACCATAAGTGTACAACGTTTTTAGTAAAAATAATTATTTTCTATGAACTTTCCTTTTATTTATAGCCTATTGGAAGTTGAAAAACAAAAACTGCCCTCGTACAAAAACTTACTACAAAAGAAACGTAGATGTAATTAAAACACCCGGCTTATGTCATATGCATTTTTCGTGGAATGGACCATTTAGTAGATATTCTTTGATTTTGGTTTCAGTTTTAATATACCTTTTTTTTTCATATGGGAATTTGTATACTCTGGGTGGTGCAAAGAAATTGATTTCAACCACATAACAACCAGCTTTTAAAAGATTTGACTATCACTTTAGCCTGGTATATTCCTTTATTTCTCTTCTACTTACAAGGAACTAAGCAATTAGACCATTTCTGCTGATGTTTATCTCGATTAGCATGGTGTAGAGAGAGGAATAAACTTCATAACAATAATTTGTTACGGAGGTTTAGAGAAATTCATATGAATGGAACAGATCAGATTTTACTTTCTCTACCCGTACTATGCACGTAGTAGATAGAGGAAGTATTGTATTGCACTAAACAAATTGATACCAAAATTTCACCGGAAATATAAAAAATCTGATGCGTTAGACTCACATGACTTTCTCTAGCTACTCTATAAACAAACTTCTTACAAAATACAATTCTTCTTTTAACACCATGCTAATCGAGATAAACATTAGCAAAATATTCTTATTACATAATTCCTTATAAGTAGAATGGAACTAAGGGAATGCACTAGGCTAAAAAGATAGTCAAATGTTTTAAAAGCTGTCGTTATGCCATTGTCATTAAAAATCGCTTCTTTGCTTGGCCAGGAGTAGAACAAAAGAAAAACGGACACTCCCGTCTGAGAAAAGTATAAGTACTTCACAATTGAAACTAATAACAAGGAATACCTCGAAAGCGGTAAGCTCCACGAAAAAAATGTATATGACAAAACTTGTGTATTTTAACAATATCTACATTTTTTTACAGTAAGTTTTTGCCTATCTCTTACGGTTTACTAGTTATACCAAATTAGGTAAAATTCATCCATAATAAACAGGTCTTTAGAAGCTATTCCCAAAAAATTCAAGATATACATTTTATTTGTGATAGATATGGCTTAAATATGTGGTATTTTAATCAAAATCGTTAGAGCCATTTTTAAGCAAAACAAAATTTTCAAAAAATTTTCCATGTAAAGGGTAATTAGGGGTAGGGTTTTTTTTTTTAAAAATCTTCGTATCGCTTCCTTGAAAGATACCAATATTAAATATCAAGTTTGGTGTGTAACCGTCTTTTCGTTTTTGAGCTATCCTCTCCATAGACACACACACGGACCTGTTTCCGAAAATGCTTTTTTTGGATTCAGGGGGTCCTAAAACATGTTTTTGCGGTGAAATATGGACATCGAATTTTTGAGTGGAATACAATACTTCTCTATTTCTATGTACATTGTACATACGGGGCCAGAGAAAGTAAAAAGCATTTTTACTAAAAGATGTGTGTGTGTGTGTGTGTGTGTGTGTGTGTGTGTGTGTGGACAGTATAGCTTAAAAACTAACCGACCGATAAATACCAAGCTTGCTGTTTAAGTATAGTATCTTCCAAGGAATCTACACGAATATTTTTATGAAAATTCCCTATCCCAAAATCACTTTATGTAGAAAAAATAGAAAATTTTGTTTTTCTCAAAATTGGTTCTAATGATTTTGATTAAAATACCGTATATTAAAGCTACTTATAGCAGCAATAAAATGCATATCTTGAATTTTCTGCGAATGTATTCTAAAGATCTCTTTATTCTGGATTAATTTTGCTGAATTTTGCATAAATGTTGAAGAGTAATAAAAAAACAAAACTTGCTACACAAAAATGTAGATCTCCTTGAAACTCACAATTTATGACGTATGCATTTTTCGTGAAATTGAGCATTTCGGAGATATTCTTTGTTTTTTGTTTCAGTTTTAAAATACTTAAAATTTTTCTCATATAGGAATTTATATACTCCTGGCCATGCAAAGAAATGGATTTCAAGCGCATGATAACCAGCTATTAGAAGATTTAACTATCTTTTAATCCTAGTGCATTCTCTTACTTCCCTTTCTACTTACAAGAAAGCAAGTAATTAACACACTTTCTGTTAATGTTTATCTCGATGAGCATGAAGTGAATAAGCTTTTTAACAATAATTTGTCGCAGAAATGTAGAGGCATTCATGTGAATGGAACACATCAGATTTTACTTTCTCTACCATGTACGTAATGTATAGACGAAGTATTGTATTCCATCCAAAAATTAGATACCGAAATTTCAGCGCAAATATGTTTTGAGGTCCCCCGTGTCCAAAAGAAACAATTTTAGAAGAAGGTCCGAGTGTGTTTGTGGACAGCAAGGCTCCAAACTAAAATACCAAACTTGGTACCTAAGTTCAGTTTCTTCCAGGTATGCGACACGAATACTTTGAAGAAAATCCTCCCAAACCAAACTACTCTTTATAGGAAAAACATTCTGAAAATTTTAATTATTCAAAAATGACTTTAACAATTTTGATTAAAAATTTTTAAATATATTTACATGAGAACTAAAATAAATATTTTGAAATTTCCGGAAATAAGCTCTAAAGACTTCTTATTCTGGATTAAATTTTTTGAATCCTGCCTAACTGGTGAGCTGTAGCAGATAGACAAAAACTTACTACACAAAAGATGTATATCTCGTTAAAACAGATTTATGTCATATCCTTGCTATTTCGGAGATATTCCGTTTTATTGGTTTCAGTTTTAAAGTAGTTACAGCTTGTCTCATATGGGAATATATTAACTTCTGGCCACACAAAGAAATTACATGGGAACCGGTTTTTAAAATGTTTGACTATCACTTTAGCCTAGTGTATTGCCTTATTTCCCGTCTACTTACAAGGAAGCATTTCTGCTTTATCTCGACTAGCGTGATAGAGAAGGAAGAATGAGCTTTTAACAATAATTTGCTACAGAGATATAGAGAAAGTCATGTGAATGGAACACTCAGATTCTTATGCAGATCTCCCACAACGTGTATTTCCAGTTAAATCTCTGAATCTAAATTTTGTGTGAAATGCAATACATTCTCTACTTACGTAGTATGTTCCAAGTGGAGGAATTAAACAGTCCTTGATGTGGCCAATAAACTGCTTTATTAATCAGTGATTTAACAAGAGCTTTAATTTTAAACGATCGCAAATAAAGTTTCATTAAGGCTGCAAACCAAGTTAATTTGATCATGTTAGTATAAAAGCATTTCAGTGTTGTATAAATAACATCGTTAAAACTGCACAGTGCAGTTTACAAAACCCTGTACCTTAAGTTGCTAATTTACTGAAACGGTTTCAGTACCTCGTCGCTTTTCTCTTTTTACTTTCTCTACATGTACTGTATACATAGTTTATAGAGAAGGTATTGTATTCCACCCAAAAATTCCATACCGAGATTGTTGGGTTCCCCTGAATCCAATAAAAGCATTGTTGGAAAAAGGTCCGTGTGTGTGTGTGTGTGTGTGTGTGTGTGTGTGTGTGTTCGCCCCAAACTACCCTTTACATGGGAAAACTTTCGAAAATTTTGATTTTTTAAAAAATAGCTCTAACACTTTTGATTAAAGTCTTTTATATTTAATATTTTTACATGAAAAATAAAATGTATATCTTGAATTTTCTGGGAATAGCCTCTAAAAACCTGTTTACTCTGGACGATTTTTATTGAATTTTGCATAACTGGTAAACCGTAAGAGAAAGACAAAAACTTGGTGCACAAAAAATGTAGATTTCGTCAAAACACACAATTTATGACCTTTACGTTTTTTGTTGTGGAGGTAACCGTTTCCGAGATAGATTTTGTTATGGTTTCAATTGTAAAGTACTTATATTCTTCTCAGACAGAAAGTGTCCGTTTATCTTTTGTTCTACTCCTCGCCAAGCAAAGAAGCGATTTGCATGACAATGAATTTTAAAACATTTGACTATCACTTTAGCATAGCGCATTCCTTTATTTCCCTTCTACTTATAAGGAACTAAGTAATAAGAACATTCTGCTAATGTTTATCTCGATTAGCATTGTGTAGAGAGAAGAATTATCTTTTGAAGGAGTTTGTAGACTAGCTAGAGAAAGTCATGCGAGCGTAACACATAAAAAAAATTTAGTCACGTGTGTCTAAATTCCTTCGTACTGTGCTATAGAATTGCATGCTTTTGATACATCTAAGGACGTTCAAACAGCTATAGTTCGTTCCGCTGCTACATATTATTACGTAGAGAAAGTGTTGCATTCCACCCAAAATTTCAGCTTTGAGATTTCATTACAAATACAGAAGAATGACGTCAATTTGAGCCCGGTATTTTCGTGAGCTTCAGTTGGTCTTAAGGAAAAATGAAGTGTTGCATAACAAAAACTGATGTGTTCCATTCACAGCAATTTCTCTATATCTATGTAAGGAGTTATTCTTAAACAGCTTATTCTTCTATGTATTTCTATGTATTTCATGCTAATCAGGTAAACATTAGCTTTCTTGTAACTAAAAGGGAAATAAGTGAATATATTAGGTTAAAACGACATTAAAAGCTGGTTGCCATGTGGATGAAATCCGTTTCTATGTGTGGCCAGGAGTTGGAAAATTCCCGTATGTGACCATGTGGATGAAATCCGTTTCTATGTGTGGCCAGGAGTTGGAAAATTCCCGTATGTGAAAAGTTTAAGTTTTTTAAAACTGAATCCAATAACTAGGAATATCTCAAATGATAAACTCCCGAAAAATATGTTAAATTAAACTCGTGCGCAACAGTCCACAAGAGGCCAAGGCCCACCGCCCGGCCGCTGCATCCCCCATCTCGGCGCGAAGGGTGCAGTGCTGGAGGGTGAGACGTGATCAGCGCCTCCCAGCCGGTTGATGCGGTCTTCTCTATATGAAGCTGCTACTTCTCAATCAAGTTGTTCCTCAATTGGGACCCCAGGGTCCTCACGAGGCTGAGTGTACCCCGGACCAGATCTCCCAGAGAGGGGAAGATCCCCATCCCGGTACAGGGAATCGAACCTAGGTCTCCCGCTTAGCAAAATATGATATAATAAACTGTAGTTTTAACTAGCTCTATATTGTTTGTGTAGTAAGTATTTTTCTGTCCCTTAATGTTTACCAGCTGCAAAATCCAACAAAATTCCTCCAGAATAAACTACTCTTCAGATGCTATTCCCACAAAATTCAAGATATACATTTTATTTGTCAGGTAAATATCTTTAATATACAATATTCTAATCAAAATCGTAGAGGCATTTTTGAGAAAATACAAATTTTCAAAAATTTTTTCATGGAAAGTGTAGTTTGAAGTGGGGTGGATTTTGCTGAAAATCTTGGTGTGGCATCCTTAGAAGATACTAAACCCAGTGCTGTATCTTATCGACTTTACGTTTTTGTGTTAATCTGCTCACAGACACCCGGACACACGGACCCTTTTTTTTTTTTAAAAAAAATGCTGTTTTTGGATAAAGGGCTCTAAAATATGTATTTCCGGTGAAATCTCGGTATGGAATTTTTGGCTGCAATATAATACCTTCTCTATACACCATGTACATAAATAAACAGTAAAGGATTAATTACTGACCCTTTTCATTTAATAAGAGGAATGCAAGAGAAGGATATTTGGAAGGAGCGAGAGAGATTCTTTAGCTAATACACTCTAGAGATGTAACTCGTAGCGCTTGTGATAAAGCGAGAGTAATGGCCAGGGTCACGAGGTCCTCCTTATTGTATGCAAATGTTCAGCTGCAGCTTCCTCGCGCGCGCTTAAAGCCCGTCCGTCCCTGTTTCTCGTCAGATTCAACACAACAGTCCTGAAATAATGCTACACTAATTTTCAGAAATACTGCTACAATAAAATATCTATATACCCAGGAAAACATGCAATAGTTATTTATGACCTAAGAGCGTAAAGTTATGGTTTTTGATTAGAGCCGGAATATTGTAAAACGAGTCGCAGGTCACTTCTATGTACTTAATGCGAATCGAGGAAAACTAGCAGAAACGGGAAATAAGAGCGTGCCAGAGGCTAAAGCGATAGGCAAATCTTTTAAAAACTGGTTGCTATGTGATTGAAGTTCTTTTGTTTGTATAGACAGAAGTTGACAAATCCCCGTATGAGAAAAGTATAAGTATTTTACAGCTGAAACCAATAACAAGGAATGTGTATCTCAAAAATAATTAAGTGTACGTGTATATATATTCAGAGGCTGTTCCCAGAAAATTACAGGTATACAATTTTTCTTTTAGAAATATCTTTAATATACGATATTTTAATCAAAATCGTTAGAGATAATTTTGAGAAAATAAAATTTGTCGAAAGATTTTCTATGTAAAGGGTAGTTGAGGCCGGAGGGAATTTCTTGAAAATCTTCGTCTCTCTTCCTTGGAAGATATTAAACTTAAATACCTAGTTTGGTATTTAACGGACTTGAGCTATCCTGTCCAGACACAGACGTATATTTTTTAGACATGCTTTTTTCGGACTCAGGGGACCTCAAAACATATATTTCCGAAATCTCGGTATCGATTTTTTTGGTTGGAATACAAAGGCTTCTGTATCCACTATGTATATTTTAAATAGGGCTAAACAAATTAAAAATACAATCTAATAATTTTAATGTCGATTAGTATGAAGTGAATGGAATAATAAACCTTTGTAAGAATAGTTTGTTGTAGAACAGGTGAGTGTAACGCAACAGATTTTTACAAGAACTTTTTTCCACGACCGAACGTAATTGTGTAGTTTACGAGCTCATTTCAGATCGCAAACTTGATTTCTACGGAATCCACGCGCAAAGAAGTGCAGCAAGCGTAAAGTAATTTTGTTCCAACTTTACGCTCGCCAAAATAATTCACGATATTAGTGTGTATACATCACTGATCAACAGACAAACAATTAAAGCTAGTCGTGCACGATATAATGTTATGTTTAACGTCAATAAGTGACAAATATTCTTTCGCAGCTCTAAGGATATCATAATTCTCACAGAACAACAATAATATTGGTTTGTCACGGCCTGCTATAACCGTACCGTCATCGCGTCCAGCAATGCGAAATAAATAACCAACTATAACCCTTGGTGAATGGCTCAAACTTAACCTCAAATTTATTTCATCTTTCGTTGCTTTTCTTTTAATATCAGAAAATTCTCGTAGAAAAAACATTATATGATACGCGAGTGTAAAGTTTCTTTTTACTTTCTCTACACGTGCTATGTACACAGTGTATAGAGAAGGTATTGCATTCGACCCAAAAATTCGATACTGAATTTCACCAGAAATACATGTTTTGGGCACACCTGAATAAAAAAAAAACATCTTTGGAAAAAGATGTGTGTGCGTGAGCGCGTGCTCGTACGCGTCGGTGCTCCTGTGGACAGCATAAGTCAAAAACGAAAAGCCCGTTAAACACCAAACTTGGTATTTAAGTTCAGTATTTTCCAAGGATGCGACATGAAGATTTTCAAGAAAATCATCCCACCCACAACTACCCTTTACATGGAACAATTTTTGAAAATTTTGTTTTTCTTAAAAATGGTTCTAACGATTTTGATTAAAATAACGCATACTAAAGCTAATTACAACACAAATAAAATGTATATCTTGAATTTTGCCAAAATTTGCATTAGCTGGTAAGCCGTAAGAAATACTCAAAAAGTTACAACACAAAAAATGTAGAGCTTGTTAAAACACACAATTTGTCATATGTTTGTAGGATTGATCTTTTTGGTGATATTTCTTGTTGTTGGCTTCAGTTTTAAAATAAATTTTCACACAGGAACTTGTCAACTCCTGGCCACGTAAAGAAACTGATTTCAATCCCATAGCAACCACATTTTAAAACATTTGACTATCGGTTTAGTCTAGTGTTTTCCCTTATTTCCTTTCTACTTATAAGGAACTAAGTAATAAGACCATTTCTGTTATTATTTATCTCTATTATCATGTGCTGAATAGAAGAATAAACTTATTAACAATAATTTATTATTGAGATGTAGAGATATTCATGTAAATGGAACACATCAGATTTTTCTACAACCATGGTATCGAATGTGCTATATACTCGGAAGTGCGTTCAAAATTGTCTTATGTGTGTCGCATATCTGGATCAGAGCTTAACACTTGGTTCCATCAAGGTCCCCCCCCCCCATTCTACACGGATGAATGAGCAGCGAAAAGAAATCAAGACAGGAGACGAATGAGAGAACTGTTCACATTGGAAATATTCCTCGAGTAGAAATAAAACTTTATCTTTAAATCCCATGGGTGAAAAGACCTTATGGTTACCTTTCCTACGCGTACTATGTAGATAGTGCATAGAGAAGGTATTGTATTACACATAAAAATTCCATACCGAGATTTCACTATAAATAATTATTTAGGGTCTCCTGTACCCAAAAAAAATCATTTTTAGAAAAATATCCGTGTGTGTCTGTGTTTTATGTCGAAAGCAAAGCTCAAAAACGAAGACCCTTAAATACTTGGTATTATCTTCTTCTAAGGATTTCCAAACTAACCTTTACATGGACATTTTTTGAAAATTTTGTTTTTCTCAAAAATGGTTGTAACGATTTTGATAAAAATACCGTATATTAAAGTTTTGAGAACATAAATAAAGTGTATATTTTGAATTCTTTGGGAATAGCCTCTGAAGAATACTTTATTCTGGTTGATTTTTGCAGAATTTTGTACTTCAAAAAAATGTACAGCTCCTTAAAACCCACAATTTATGTCATATACATAGTTTTTCGTGGAGTTAACAGTTTTTTTGTTATTGTTTTCAATTTTAAAATACTTACACTTTTCTCATGCAGTATCTTGTCAACGTTTAGCCACGCAAAGAAATGGATTTCAATCCCATAGCAACCTCATTTTAAAACATTCGACTGCCGGTTTAGGGCGTCTTCCTTTATTTCTCTTCTACTTAAAGGAAAAAAAGTAATAAGATCGTTTCTGTTAATGTTTATCTCGATTATCATGAATTAGATAGAAGAATAAACTTATTAACAATAATTTGTTACAGAGATGTAGAGAAATCCATGTGTGTCATAAATGTGGCTCAGAGCTTAACGCTGCGCTCCATCTAGGTCCACAGCGCTTTTTCCATACGGATGAATAAGCAGCGAAAAGAAATCAAGACAGAAGACGAATGAGAGAACTGTTCAAATTGGAAATATTCTAATTCCTCGAGTAGAAATAAAACTTTACCTTTACATCCCATGAATGTAAAAACCTTAGGGATAATGCATTTGTTCTTTTTTTAATTTCTCTACATGTAGTAAGTACATAGTGTATAGAGAAGGTATTGCATTCCACCCAAAATTCCATACCGAGATTTCACTGGAAATACATCTTTTGCATCCCTCTGAATCAAAAAAAAAAAAACATACAAGCATTTTTGGAAAAAGGAGCGAGTGTGTGTCTGTGGACAGCATAGCTCAAAAACGAAAACACCGTTAAATACCAAACTTGGTATTTGAGTTTGGTATCTTCCAGGGATACGACACGAAGATTTTCAAGAAAATTCCCTCATATTTACCTGACAAATAAAATGTATATCTTGAATTTTATGGGAATAGCCTCTGAAGACCACTTTATTCTGAATGAATTTTACGGAGTTTTATATAACTACTAAACAGTAAGAGATGGACAAAAACTTAAAACACAAAAAATGTAGAGCATCTTAAGACACACAATTTATGTAATATACATTTTTTTCGTGGACTTGATTGTTTTTGAGATATTCCTTGTTTTCGGCTTCAGCTATGAAAAACTTATACTTTTCACATACAGGAATTTGTCAACTCTTGTCCATACATACAAACAAAGGAACTTCAGTCCCATAGCAACCAGCTTTTGAGTCCACTTTAACCTATGCTACTCCCTTATTACTTACAAGGAAGCAAGTAATAAGACTATTTCTGCTAATTTTTTTTCGATTACCATGAAGTAAATAGAGGCATAAGCTTTTTAATAATATCTTTTGCAGAGATGTAGAGAAAGTCATGTGAATGGAACACACCAGATATTTTTTATTGGATCCATAAGATAGATAAGCAGATACGGCTTTTTGTCTGAGAACAGGAAAGACAAGGCGCTGCAGATTTATGTGCAAGGGAACGCAAGTACATTGTAATAAATATTGTGTTAGGAATCCTGGACAGTTTAATGCTAGAAGCATATATGGTGAGAAATAACTCCAGCAATGGCCACTAGAGGTCAGCGAGGTGAAGCTAGTGGGTGTTAACGAAATTCAGCATCTGATAATAAACAGCGGCGAACATCCAACAAAACAATAGAATGCTGCGTTTTTCCTTGCAGCAAAACTTTTTCAGAAAGCAAACGTTTTACTAGTCTGCCACACCAGGGAGTGTTGTAACCCACCGAAATATTCCCTGTCTAGATATCATCAGAAATATTTCATTTTGAGGTCCTCGGAATACAAAAAAATATTCGTGTCACATCCCTGGAAGATACTAAACTTAAATACCAAGTTTGGTATTTTACCGACTTCTCATTTTTGATTTATCGTGTTAACGGACACACGGACACACACAGACATGGTCTTTCTGTATATATATATATATATATATATATATATATATATATATATATATATGGTATAAGGGACTCTAAAACTAATATTTCCGGTGAAATCTGGCTATCGAATTTTTGGGTGGAGTGCAATGCCTTCTCTATACACTATGCACATAGTGCGTGTATAGAAAGTAAAAGTATGTTTAAAGCAGCCTACACTACATTTATTGAAAGTTCGAAAAACTCTCTCTCGGAATTAGAATTGTATCTTGAATTTCAGCTTCAGTTCACAGAAGTCGAGGAAAATGCAGCATTTTAACATTTAAGAACACAAAATGTAACAAATAGATCTCCATCTTCAAGGAAAATGGCGGGACTACCCGCGAGCAACCAATATTACCAGCTCTCCTAAATTTCCTAACAGTTGACTAAAGCAAGGACAGATGGCAGCACAAATCAGACAACTAAACAATAACTGATATATGTTCTTTGCCGCATAGCCCAAGACCGAGTTAAGGTCGTGGAATTGCATCAAAAGCGTTAGAAATACCTGACAGAGCTATGCTCGGGCGTGGGCCGTATAAACATTTCGCACGGCCCGAGTATACTCGGGCTTGGGCATCAATGTGTTAAATACAAAACTTTATATATGAACTCAATCCGTGCAAGGGATGCTTTTCAGAAAACCAAAATACCTTTTACATTAATCGTTTTACTTTCTCAACACGTACTATGTACATAGTGTATAGAGAAAGCATTGCATTGCACCTAAAAGTTCGATACCAAGGTTTCACCGGAAATATATATTTTCAGACCCACTGAATAAAAAAAATTTTTTTTAGAAAAATGCCCGTGTATGTGTGTGAGTAGCATAGCTCAAAAATGAAAAGTCCGTTAAATACCAAACTTTCATTGGCGCGACAGGAAGATGTTCAAGAAAATTCTCCCACACCCAACTACCCTTTGTATGGAATTATTTTCGAAAATTTTGATTTTCTCAAAAATGGCTGTAACGATTTTGATTAAAATATTGTACATTAAAGATATTTACGTGACAAATAAAAAGTATATTTGGAATTTTCTAGGAATACCTCCTGAAGACATCTTTATTATGGATGAGTTTTGAATAATTGGTAAACCGTAAGGGATGAAAAAGAAAAGCTTACTACACAAACAATGTAGAGCTCGTTAAAACACAATTTATATTATATACATCGTTTTCGTGGAGTTGATCGTCTTTCTTTTAATCCCACTTGAGTTTACTTGGCTTCAGTTTAAAAACCACTTCAACCTTTATATACACAAACACCTGGTATTGAAGTTCAGCGTCTTCCGAGGATGCGTGACGGAGATTTGCAAGAAAGTCCCTCCAACCCCAAATACATGGATAAAAATTGGAAAATTTTGATTTAACAAAAATATTTTGGAAAATTTTGATTAAAATATCATATACTGAAATTTGTAATCTTGCAGGAAATGTTGAAGATACGTTTCTTACAACAGATGACGCGGATCGCTATTTAGCACGAAATTTTGTTAGGTCCGAAAGCTGGCAGTTTGCGCGTGCCCAAAGGTTGGCAAACCTAAGACGACCGGGAAAAAGAGTCGAGACCCGAACAAAGTACAAAATATACGGCATTGGCATTACGTAAATGTTCGTTTACAAACTGTCATTTTACTTTTTACTGTAAAGTGAATATTATCGTAGAAACGATTACGGGACTAGTTACCCATTTTTTATACCTTTTTATATTTTATGTTTGGTGATGGTGTTATTTGAAGAAATTATATAAGCAGATGCAATTAGTTCTTAATCTTAGGTGGGTGGTCCATGAGTGGATATCATGTTATTGTAAATGTTACGGAAGTTGAATACAACATTCTTCCTAGAAACGTGGACTGTGTTTAATTTAGAAAGAATGGAATTTCCTGTGGATATCCAGTCACCTAGATATTTGTTTAGACCCTGAAGACCGTTACACTTGCGAGAATCGAACCCTGGATCGCGACGAGCAAATCTGGTCAAACGTATTTTGTATCGTGGAGAACGTGTCTTACTGCAGACCGCGTTAAAAGCGTGCAGCCTGTAGTGCAAAAGGGGCATTAGTTCTCGTATGCTAGTTCGCTGACGTCAGCAACAAATGACAGGCGAACATTTTCAAGCAACTGAACCCGTTACAAATTTGCATAACAAATAAAATCCATATTTTGAATTTTTGGGAATAGGCTGTGAAGAGCTCTTCATTCTAAATGAATTTTGTTGAGTTTTGCGTAACTGGTTAATTGTAAAAGATAGACAAAAATTTACTTGACAAAAACACACAATTTATACCATGTACACTATTTTCGTGTAGTCGACCATTTTTTAGATATTCCTTACTAATGGTTTCAGTTTTAAAATAGTTCAACTTTTCTCATACGGGAATTTGTAACTACTTGTAAAGCATAGAAATAGATTTCAACCACATGGCAACGAAGATTTGAAACATTTGACTATCGTTTTAGCTTAGTGCATTCCCTTAGTTCCCTTCTACTTATAAGGAAGCAAGTAGTAAAAGAATTTCTTCTAATGTTATCTCGAATAGCAAGACGTAGATAGAAGAATAAACATTTTACAAACATTTGTTAAAGGGATATAGAGAAAGTCATGTGAATGGAACACATCAGATTTTTACTTTCTCTACACGTACTATGCACATGGTGTATAGAGAAGATATTGCATTCCACTCCTTCAATACGGAGATTTCACCGCAAATACATTTTCTGTGACCCCTGTATCCAAAAAAAGGCATTTTCACAAAAAAGGTCCGTGTGTGTGTGTCCATGTGTCCCTGTGTCTGTGAACACGATAACTCAAAAACGAAATGCAACACGGAGATTTTGAGAAAAATCCCCCTACCCCAAACTAGCCTTTATATGGAAAATTTACAAAAATTTTATTTTCTCAAAAATGCCTCTGATGATTTTGATTAAAATTTCGTATATTAAAGATATTTACCTGACAAATAAAATGTATATCTTGAATTTTCTGGGAATAGCCCCTGAAGACTACTTTATTCTGGATGAATTTTACGGAATTTTGCATAACTGCTAAACCGTAAGAGGTGGACAAGAACTTGCCACACAAAAAATGCAGAGCACGTTAAAACACACAGTTTACGCTATATACATTTTTTTCGTGAAGTTGATGGCTATTTAGATATTCCCGGTTTTTGGTTTCAGCCTTGAAAAAGTTAAACCTTTCTCATACAGGAATTTGTCAACTCCTGTCCATACAAACAAAGGAACTTCAGTCATATAGCAACCAGCTTTTGGCTTTCACTTTAACCTATGGTACTCCCTTATTTCGCTTCTACTTACAATGAAGCAAGTAATAAGGCTATATCTGCTAATTTTTCTCCATTAGCATGAAATAAATGGAAGCATTTTAACAATACTTTTTTTTGCAGATATGTAGAGAAAGTCATGTGAATGGAACACATCGGATTTTTAGATATTCATTACTATTGGTTTCAGTCTCAAAATAGATCAATTTTTCTCATACGGGAATTTGCAACTCCTTGTAAAGCAAATAAGTGGATTTCAAACACATGGCAACGAATATTTAAAACATTTGACTATCGCTTTAGTATAGTGTATTCCCTTCTACTTATAAGGAAGCAGGTAATAATTTAGTAATTTCTGCTAATGTTTACCTCGGTTAGCATAACGTAGATAGAAGAATAAGCTCACTATCAATAATTTGTTACAGAGATATTGAGATAAGATTTTTTAAATTAGGGACCTCAAGACATATTTTTGATGAAAACTCGGTATCCAATTTTTGGGTGGAATTTTATATTATCTCTACCCACTATGTACATAGTATTATTATTATTATTATTATTATTATTATTATTATTATTATTATTATTATTATTATTATTATTATTATTAATGCAGTTTTTGTGCGGTTATGGTAGTTTTTGGCTTAACAAAGAGTTGCTGAAGAGATTTAGAGAGAGTGATATGAAAATATTGCTGCAGTTTGTCTGCAAGAGATGAAAGCAGTTGGTGCCGCTGTTACAACGTTGCGCAGTTGGTAGTAAATTCTTCAGATTTATGTTAACTTGTGGTACGCATATATTTGCTAGGACTTGTAAACGTCTGCATTACCTCTCTTGTGAATTACTGTCGTATTGACTGACAATTCTATTAGTTTACATGTTCTGCTCAGACCACACACGGTAGCAATATACATTTAGACGTTCATTTTGTTTCATACTACCTGCATTTTCTGTCTCCTACCATTCGTGATATGTAATTTTTACTTTCTCTACACGTACTGTATACAGGGTATAGAGAAGGTATTGCACTCCACCCAAATATTCGATACCGAGATTTCACGGAAATATATGTTTTGGGGTCCCCTGTCCCCAACAAAGCATTTTAGAAAAAGGTCCGAGTGTGTGTGTCCGTGTGTGTGTGTGAACACGATAACTCAAAAACGAAAAGTCAGTAAAATATCAAACTTGGTATTTAAGTTTAGTATATCCCAGGGATGCGACACGAAGACTTTGAGAAAAATCCCCCCAAAATTAAACTACCCTTTACATGGCACATTTTTCGAAAAATTTGATTTTCTCAAAAATGGCTATAACGATTTTGATTAAACTATCGTATATTAAATATATTTGCATGACAAATAAAATGTATATCTTGTATTTTCTGGGAATACCTTTTGAAGAAATGCTATTTTAGACTAATTTTCCTGAATTTTGCATAACTGGTAAATCGTAAGAGACAGACAAAAACTTACCATACAAAACTGTAGATCTTGTTAAAACACACAATTTACGTTATACACATTTTTTCGTAGAGTTGATACTTTTTAAGATATTCCTTCTTATTGTTTTCAGTTTTAAAATATTTATCAACCCCTGGCAATACAAAGGAACGGATTTCATTGACGTGGCAACCAGCTTTTAGAACATTTGCCTATCGTTGTAGCCTAGTGTGTTCCCTTTCAAGATAGCATTTCTGCTAATGTTTACCTCGAGTAGCATGAAGTAAATAGAAGAATAAGTTTTTAACAATAATTTGTTACAGAGACGTAGAGAAAGTCATCTGAATGGAACACATTAAAGTTTTACTTTCTCTACACGTGCTATGTACATAGTGTATAGAGAAGGTATTGCACTACACTCAAAAATTCGATGCCGAGATTTCATTCGAAATATATGTTTTGGGGTCCCCTGTAACCAAAAAAAGCTTTTTCAGAAAAAAGGTACGTGTGTGTGTGTGTGTGTGTGTGTGTGTGTGTGTGTGTGTGTGTGTGTCAGTGGGTCTGTGTGTCTGTGAACACGATAACTCAGAAACCAAAAGTCGGTAAAATACCAAATTTCATATTTAAGTTTAGTATCTTCCAGGAATGCGACACGAAGATTTTGAGAAAAATGTCCCCACCCCAACTACCCTTTACATGGAACTTTTTTCGAAATTTTTGATTTTCTCAAAAATGGCTGTGACAATTTTCATTAAAATATCTATATTAAAGATATTTACCTGATAAATAAAATGCATATCTTGAATTTTCCGCAATAGCCTCTAAAGATTATCTTATTCTTGATGAATTTAAGGAATTTTGCATATTTGCTGAACGGTAAGAGGTGGACAAAAACCTACCACACAAAAAATGTAGAGCACATTAAAAGAGACAATTTGTTACATACACTTTTTTCGTGGAGTTGATCGTTTTTAAGATATTTCTTGTTTTTGGTTTCAGCCTTGAAAAACTTGTACTTTTCTCATACAGGAATTTGTCACTTCGTGTCCACACAAACAAAGGAACGTCAGTCACGTAGCAACCAGCTCTTGACTATCACTTTAATCTATGTACCTACTCCCTTATATCGGTTTTACTTACAAGAAAGTAAGTAATAAGACTATTTGTGCTAATTTTTTCTCGACTAGCATGAACTAGATAGAAGAATAAACTTTTTAACAATAATTTGTTACAGAGTTGAAGAAAAAGTCATGTGAATGGAACACCTCCGATTTTTTGTTTAGTTATTACAGGATAATGTGAAGGTTTAGATTCTCTCTAGTGAGTAAACTGTGTGGGTAAATTCAACAATGCCAGCACAACCTCAGAGTTACAGCTCAGATGATGAATTACGTCCCTGTGCGCCAGATTGACTCAGAAACACACAAAAAGGGCAGCAGTGACCCTGTGGAATAAGAAGTACCCAGATTAAAAGAGCAGAGAAACAAAGCCGGCCGGAGTGGCGCTATTAAAGAGAAAAAAGGGGAACCCCTAAACTGGTAAATCAGAGCATTTTAATGCGTCAAGTGGCGCCGCGCGGTGCGGATTATGGAAACTCTCACAGTTTGAAACGCAAAACACGGAACGTCGCAATGATTTATATGTGAGACTTTTTTTTGTCATGCATTGCACTAACCAGTAAATTAGAAATGATAAAACTGCAACCCTCCATTAAAACAAATATCTGAGGTGTTCCATTCATATGATTTTCTCTACACCTCTGCAACAAATTATTGCTAAAAAGCTTATGCTTCCTTTTTACTTCATGTTAATCCAGAAAAATAGCAGGAATAGTCTTATTACTTGCTTCCTTGTAAGTAGAAGCGAAATATGGGAGTATCATAGGTTAAAGTGATAGTCAAAAGCAGGTTGCTAAGTGACCGTGGTTCCTTTGTTTGTATGGACAGAAGTTGACAAATTCCCGTATGAGAAAAGTATAAGTTTTTTAAAGCTGAAACAAATAACAAGGAATATCTCAGAAAAGGTCAACCCAAGAAAAAAAAAATATATATAACATGACTTATGTGTTTTAACTAGATCTACATTTTTTGTTAAGTAAGTTTTTGCCTACCTCTTACGATTTACCAGATATACAAAATACTGCAAAGTTCATCCAGAATAAACATGTCTTCAGAGGCTATTCTTAGAAAATTAATATTTGTTTATCGTGTAAATATCTTAAATATAAGACATTTTAATCAAAATCGTTACAGCCATTCTTAAGAAAATTAAGCTTTGGAATTTTTTTCTATGTAAAGAATAGTTGGGATTTTCTTGAAAATCTTCGTGTTGTATCCTTGGAGGATACTGAACTTAAATACTAACTTTGGTATATAACGGTCTTTTTCTTTTTTTAAGCTGTGCTGCCCACAGTCACACACACGCAAGAATATTTTTCTAAAAATGCTTTTCTTTGGATTCAGGGGCTCTCAATACGTGTATTTCCGGTGAACTCTAGGTATGGAATTTTTGGGTGCAGTACAATACTTTCTCTATACACTATGTACATAGTAAATGTAGAAAAAATAAAAAATCATTTTTAGAAAAAGACCCTTGTGTGTATGTTTGTCTCTCACTGTGAATTTAAAAATCTCATGTGTTCCATTCACATGTGCTACACCACTTGTTCTGCAAAATAAATATTCTTACAAAATATTATTATTAATTCATTTAATGCGAATGTGGATACCATTATCTTTATTATTTAGTTCCTTTTTAAGTAGAATGGAAATACAGTAGGCTAAATCGACAGTCAAATGTTTTAAAAGCTGGTTGGCATGTGAAATATTAGAAATTCAGTTTTCACTTTGCACGACCAGGGTAAAACAAAGATAGATGACAGTAATATGACCTTCCGTTTGAGAATAGTATAAGTAGCATAAAATTGAAACTAATAACAACGTATATGTCAGAAACGGTTAACGCTACAAAAAAGGTATATAACATAAATTGTATGTTTTAAGGAGATCTAGTTTTTTATCTAGTAAATGGAAATGGATTTTTATTTATGGCCGCTCTTTAACTGCTGTTGTTCTTGGCGTCCTATTCTATACTGGGCGTGGAAGACTGCTTAATTTTTCTCAGAGGTCTCTTTATCAGATCTGAGGTTCTCTTACGTGCCGTAAATCTACGACACGGGACCAACGGCATTACTTCCCTTCCAAAAGAAGCCATGCTAAGGATTTTTACACCAGAAAAAAATCCATCGTCCTCCATCGGATTTGAACCCGTGACTTTGGTTATATGGGTAACCATTACACCACGTAAAGCGACTTACGGTTTACCAGTTATACAACATTCATTAGAATGAAGAGGTTTTTAGAGCCATTTACAAGAATTTCAGGATATACATTTCATCTGGCATGTAAAAACACCTATAATATACGGCATTTTGATCGAGAGTTTAAAAAAAAGAAAAAAACGAGAAAGGGTTCTATGTAAAGAAATTTTGGAGCGGGGGATTTTCTTGAAAATCTTTGTGTTGTATTCATGGAAGACACTGAACTTAAATACCAATCTACATTTTAATTTTTCTGTCTAGTCACATAAACACAGACACAGGACCTTTTTTTCCTAAAATTATTTTCTATTTTGTCTCATATCATGTATTTTCGACGAAACCTCGGTAACAAATATGCAGTCCTCCGCCCGGCCGACCGTATATGTATCTAGCTATTGAAATTGCGCTATAGTGTCTCCATTTTTCAAAGACATTTCAGAAACCAAAATTCGAAACGGCCGTTAGTTAGATAGAGGACAACTCCGATCTAAAACAAATATCAACGGAAGCTTCTTTCCAATACGATCAGCTTTTTGTTTTGGCTCTTACGTCATATGTTCCTCTTTGGCGTGTTTTTTTTTTTTTTATCCTCTTCTAGAATGTGTTGTTTTCCCCTTTTATGTTTTCCATCTTGTGAAATGTACTCGGTTATGTAAGGTTACGGAATATCGACACGTCTGGTTTTGTTGTCGAGACAAACAGTCTATGAGGGAACACTGTTCACAAACCCACCACAATAAAGCTTGGAGGTGTTGGTTTACGTCTTATTCACTGCGCATTGCCACCCTCTTTCGGAAAATCTGTCCTAAAGAACATCCCTAAAGGGTGCTCACGCTAAACACTTTTACAATTCATTACTTCTAAAAAAATCTGATGTGTCCCATTCACATGACTTTCTCTACATCTCTGCAACAAATTATTGTTAAGAAGTTTATGCTTCTATTTACATCGAGCTAATTCAGAAAAAATAGCACAAATAGTCTTATCACTTGCTTCCTTGTAAGTAGAGGCGAAATAAGGGAGTACCATAGGTTAAAGTGACAGTCAAAAGCTGGTTGCTATGTAACTGAAGTTCCTTTGTTTGTATGGACAGGAGTTGACAAATTCCTGTATGAGAAAAGTATAACTTTTCTAAAGCTGAAACCAGAAACAAGGAATATCTAAGAAACGATCAATTCTGCAAAAAATGTATATAATATAAAAATTGCGTTTTAACGAGCTCTACATTTTCTATAGAGTAAGTTTGTCTATCTCTTGCGGTTTACCAGCTATACAACATTCCAAAAATGTATCCAGAATAAACAGGTCTTCAAAGGTTATTCCCAGAAAATTCAAGATATACATTTTATTTGTAATGTAAATATCTTTAATTTACAACACTTTAAACAAAATCGGTAGAAGCATTTTTTATAAAATCAAAATTTTCGAAACTTTTTCTATGTAAAGGTTAGTAGGAGTGTGTGTGTGCGCGCGCGCGTGTGTGTGTATCTCTGTAAGAAGCATAACTCAAAAACGAAAAAACCGTTAAAAACCAAACTTCATACTTAGGTTTGGTATCTTTCAAAGACGCGATCTCCCCACCCCTAGCTACACTTTACATAGAACTTTTTTTTCTTCAAAAATCGCTCTAATGCTTTTGATAAAAATATCATATATTAAATATATTTACACCACAAATAAAATTTATATCTTGAATTTTCTGGGAATAGTCTCTGAAGACTACTTTATTCTGAATGAATTTTACGGAATTTTGCATAACTGCTAAACTGTAAGAGATGGATGAAAACTTATTGCACAAAAAATGTAGAGCCCGTTCACAATTTATGTCATATACATTTTTTTCGCAGAGTTGATCGTTTTTGAGATATTATTTGTTATTGGTTTCAGCTTTAGAAAACTTCACTTTTCTCATACGGGAATTTATGAACTCGTGTCCATACAAACAAAGGAACTTCAGTCACATAGCAACCAGCTTTTGACTATCACTTTAACCTATGGTACTCCCTTATTTCGCTTGTACTTACAAGGAAGCAAGTAATAAGACTATCTGCTAAATTTCTTTCTCGATTAGTATGAAGTAGAAAGAAGCATAAGCTTTTTAACAATAATTTGTTACAGAGATGTAGAGAAAGTCATGTGAATGGAACACATCAGTTTTTTTGTTTAGTTTTGTTTCCATTTTTCTAAAAACGCACAGGATTGTTGATTCAATCACCCATGGCAACGAAACCACGCCCCTAGTACCTTGATAGCAAGACGATTACGTTAAGAAAGAGAGTAACTTTGTAAATAATGTTTTGTGTTGATAAGTTTCGTTATTGTTTAGTCAAATCGTTCGCTACTTTCTGGAGGCCGTCGGATAAAAACCTGATGTGTTACACTCACATGACTTTCTCTAGCTACTCGACAAACGAAAGTAATTCTTACTTCCTTCAACACCACGCTAATCGAGATAAACATTAGCAGAATTTTGTTACTTGGTTCTTTATAAGTAGACTGGAACTAAGGGAATACACAAGGCTAAGGTGATAGACAAATGTTTTAAAAGCTGTCGTTATGCGATTGTCATTGCAAATCGCTTCTTTGCTTGGCCAGCAGTAGAACAAAAGAAAAACGGACATTTCCGTCTGAGAAAAGTGTAAGTACTTCACAATTGAAACTAATAACAAGGAATACCTCGAAAACGGTAAGCTCCACGAAAAAATGTATATGACATATCTTGTGTATTTTAACAAGATCTACATTTTTTGTAGAGTAAGTTTTTGTCTATCTCTTACGGTTTACTAGTTATGCCAAATTAAGTAAAATTCATACAGAATAAACAGGTCTTTAGATGGTAAATCCAGAAAATTCAAGATATGCATTTTATTTGTGGTAGAAATGGCTTTAATATGTGGTATTTTAATCAAAATCGTTAGATTTTTTTTAATAAAAACAAAATTTTCGAACATTTTCCCATGTAAAGGGTAGTTAGGGGTGGGGGTATTTTCTGAAAGTCTTCGAGTCGCATCCTTGGAACATACCAAACTTAAATACCAAGTTTGGTATATAACCGTCTTTTCGTTTTTGACCTATGCTACCTACAGACACACACACGGACATTTTTTTAAAAATGCTTTTTTTGGATTCAGGGAACCCAAAACATGCATTTCCGGTGAAATCCTGGTGTCTTATTTTTGGGTGCATTTCAATGCCTTTTCTATACGTGCGTGTAGAAAAAGAAAAATGTTCAATAACCTAAAAATTTAAGTAAAAATTTATAGCTCCATATTATCTCAATAATCAAAACATGTAAACAAAAGTTTATCTACATCTATGCTCTCATTTGCAAGTTGAAATTAATTTTTTTGCTTTATTGTTAGTATCAATTGAAATAAAATTTAAAGTTTGGACTTTAAATCAAACCACTTGTAATATAAAATAATTGGTGTATTTGAAGTGACAGTAAAACAAAATACGTGTAAGGTTTTAAATCTAATTTATTTTTGTTTGAGATAAAACATCAATTATAACTGCCACAAACAAAACAGACATTGATGAAAGGTATCCTGTATTTAGTATCCTTTCCAAATATTCCCATAAAATGTATTTTAACTTAGATCTTTATTGCATTCCTAGTTAAGAGTATTTTACTTCTCATGAGTTAAAGTTTACTTAACGATAATAGCTGCATTTATTATTCAGAACTACTTATCCAATATTCACTGTTTCGCATGAAGTCACTTCACATGTTTTACTCTAACTGCAATCTGAGCCCCAAAATTATGACATTCCGAAGAATGCTTTTAAGCATGAGTTGCCACAGCAGCTGTGTCCAACACTGTTCTAATGCTGACAATGACCAACATTAGCCTTATTAGTTATGCCGTTTCTGGAGGCCCTCGGACAAAACACTGCGTTGTAGATCAATTTCTTGATTACAAGACTTATATTTTATTTGAATCTCCTGGCGATAGGAAGAAACTTGCTAACGTTTTCTTGTGTGCCATTTATTAACAGAAATGAGACGCTTAATGTCGTCTTGAGCACAGTATGGACCTTATCTCCTTGTGAGTGAAGCTGAGGTTATCTCACAGTGAAACTTTACAAAGTCTAACGATGTGAGACTTCTGACTTGGCGAGGAATTGAGAGCTTTGTAGACCAAGTTTCAGGCAAGTTCACAAAAACTCTTCAGATCCGGGTGCATCTGCCCCAGTCTGCTTCATCCTGTACTGCTTGATTCCAACAGTAAAATACTGTTGAAAAATATGTGTTCCATTCACATGACTTTCTCTATATCTCTGCAATAAATTATTTTTAAAAACCTTATGCTTCTACTTACTTCCTGCTAATCGAGAAAAAATGAGCACCAATAGTCTTATTTCTTGCTTCCTTGTAAGTAGGAGCGAAATAAGGGCGTACCATAGGTTAAAGTGATAGTCAAAATCTGGTTGCTATGTGACTGAGGTTCCTTTGTTTGTATGGACACGAGTTCATAAAGTCCTGTATGAGAAAAATATAAGTTTTTATATCTTAAACCAAAAACAAGGAATATCTCAAAAACAATCAACTCCACGAAAAAAATGTATACAACATACATTGTGTGTTTTAATGTGCTCTACATTTTTTGTGTGGCAAGTTTTTGTCTCTCTCTTACGGTTTAGCAGTTATGCCAAATTCCGTAAAAGTCACTCAGAATAAAATAGTCTTCAGAGGCTATTCCCAGAAAATTCAAAATATACATTTTATTTGTCAGGTAAATATCTTTAATATTTGATATTTTAATCAAAATCGTTAGAGCCATTTTTTAGAAAATCAAAATTTTCGAAAAAAGTTCCATGTAAAGGTTAGTTTGGGGTGGGAGGATTTTTCTCAAAATCTTCGTGTCGCATCCCTGGAAGATTCTAAACTTAAATACCAAGTTTGGTATTTTACAGACTTTTCGTTTTTGAGTTATCGTGTTCACGGACACACACACGGACCTTTTTCTGAAAATACTTTTTTTGGATACAGGGGACCCTAAAACATATATTTCCGGTGAAATCTCTGTATCGAATTTTTGGGTGAAGTGCAATACCTTCTCTGTATACTATGTACATAGTGCGTATAGAGAAAGTAAAAATTAGCAGAAATTTTTACTTGCTTCCTTGTAAATAGAAGTGAAATAAGGGAGTACCATAGGTTAAAGTGATAATCAAAAGCTGGTTGCTATGTGACTAATGTTCCTTTGTATGACAGGAGTTGACAATTCCCGCATCAGAAAAGTATAACTATTTTAAAGCTGGAACTAATAACAAGGAATATCTAAAGAAATGGTCAACGAAAAAAATTATTTAACATAAGTTGTGTATTTTAACGCGCTCTACATTTTTGTGCGCTATGCTGAAGCGATAGTCAAATGTTTTAAAAGCTATTGTAAAGCGATTGTCATTGAAATTCGCTTCTTTACTTGGCCGGGAAAAGAACAAAAGAAAAGCGGAGACTTGTCTGAGAAAAGTATTTTAAAATTGAAACCAATAACAAGTAATACCTTGGATACGCATAAGTCTACAACAAAAATATATAAGACTTAAATTGTGTGTTTTTATGAGATCTATTTTTGCGTGGCAAGTTTTTGTCTATCTCTTAAGGTTTACTAGTTATGAAAAATTCAGATAAATGTGTCCAGTGAACAGGTCTTCAAAAGCTAATCCCGGAAAATTTAATATATACATTATAATCATTATGTATACTATAAGGTATTTTAATAAAAATATTTAGAGCCATTTTTGAGAAAAATAAAATGTTCAAAAATGTTTCAATGTAAAGGGTACCTTTGTCTGGGGGGGGGATTTTGTTGAAAGTCTTCGTGTCGCATCCTTGTAAGATAATAAGATATTTTAGTTTTTGGGCTATGCTGTCCACTGACACATACACACACACACGGACATGTTTATAAAGATCTGATGTGCTCCATTCACATGAGTTTCTCTGCAACAAATGATTGTTAAAAAGCTTATGCTTCTATTTACTTCATGCTAATCAAGAAAAAAAATTAGCAGAAATAATCTTATTACTTGCTTCCTTGTAAGTAGAAGTGAAATAAGGGAGTATCATAGGTTAAAGTGATAGTCAAAAGCTGGTTGCCATGTGACTGAAGTTCCTTTGTTTGTATGGACACGAGTTCACAAAGTCCTGAATGAGAAAATTAAGTTTTTCAAAGCTGAAACCAAAAATAAGGAATATCTAAAAAAACAACCTACCCTACGAAAAAAATGTGAGTAATATTAATTGTGTGTTCTAACGTGCTCTACATTTTGGTGTCGGAAGTTTTTTCTAGCGGTTATGCAGAATTCCGTGAAATTCGTCCAGGATAAAGTAGTCTTCAGGGGCTATTCCCAGAAAATTCGTCGCCCTCCGTGGTGTAATGGTTATCATGCTAACTTCATATACCCAAGGTCGCGGGTTCAAACCCGGCGGAGAACGATGGATTTTTTCGGGTGTAAAAATCCTTAGCATGGCTTCGTTCGAATGGAAAGTAAAGCTGTTGGTCCCGTGTCGTAGATTTACGGCACGTAAAAGAACCTCAAGCCTGATAGAGAGGCCCCTGAACAAAATTAAGCGGTATTTCACGCCCAGTATAGACGCTAAGAACCACAATAGTTAAAGAGCGTCCATAAATAACACGCCATTTCCATTTCCCAGAAAATTCAAGATATATATTTCATTTGTCAGGTAAATATCTTGAGTATACAATACTTTAATCAAATCGTTAGAGCCATTTTTGTGAAAATCAAAATTTTCGAAAAAAGTCCCATGTAAAGGTAGTTAGGGGTGGAGGGATTTTGATGAAAATCCTCGTGTCACATCCTGGAAGACTTTTTGTTTACCGGCTTTTCGTTTTTGAGTTATCGTGTTCACAGACACATGAACACTCACGCGGACCTTATTCTGAAAATGCATTTTTGGATACAGGGGCCCCTAAAACACACATTTCCGGTGAAATCTGGGTATTGAATTTTTGGTGGAGTGCAATACCTTCTCTATACACTATGTACATAGTACGTGTAGAGAAAATATGTAAATGTCATGTGGGTGGAACGTATAATGTATTTCTAAAAGTGTTTCTTATTCACGGATCTCAAAACATGCATTAGCAGTGAAAACTAGTTGTTGAAGTTTTGGATGGGATATAATAGACAGTTCCTCTAGCTGCTAGGTACGTGGTAGTGTTTGATATGTGTTGTAGTCCTGAGATACATCAGCTGAAGGGCATTGCTGTTCATGACGGAATGTACGTCTATTAGGAAATTAATTCCAGCACGAACTGTTCTGTGTTTCCTGCAGGGCTACCAACAACTGGAAACTGCCGCTGCTTTATTGTGTTAATGTGGAGAGTTGACAACACGCAGCATTTCAGTTAATACGTTCAGTGGACTGTTGTTTCAATAATCTTGTTTAAATTAATTAACGCCTATTCGGAATTTACGTCAAACATTCAACCGCACCTTACTGGCGCAACAGACGTGAAAAACTTAATGAGAGCTAGGAAGCGAGTTGTACTGTCAGTTCACCAGTCGATTCATGTCAAATATCTGTCACTGATAAACATGTGTTATATTCATATCTATACAAATGTTAATGAGAGCTAGGAAGCGAGTTTACTTTCAGTTCACCAGTCGATTCATGTCTGTCACCTGCACTGATAAACATGTGTTATATTCATATCTATACAAATGGCCTACTATATAAACAATCTGCCTACAATTCTTCCACACCTGACAGTCCCTCGTCTTCGCTCACGTCATTGTCATCATCAACGCTATCGCTACTTTCTACACCTTTATCCTGCATTAGAATTCTTTCTATTTGATTTTCTACAATTCTTTCTAATGATTTTCAATGTTCTCAGCATGACGACATATATTTTCCCATTGTGGCCTGTCAATTTCTGCAATTCGCTGGCGACACAACTGTTCCACATCTTTTAATTTAAAAGTGATATATTAAGTTCTATTTTTCTTTCTTTCTTATCTTTGAGAACCCTGGAAACGCAGCTCAGTGAAATATCAGTTGCCTTGGCTACTCTTTCATTCACTTTCTACAGGCTTTTGAAGAACTCGGGGAACATTTTCCCCCCAGGGGCCTACTACGGTAGGTACGGGTTAGGCGCACCCGGGGTCCCGAGCCACCTTGACTCCCTCTGTGGGCAACCTCAGAGTGGTGAGGGAGTCAGTAGGTCAAAATGCCCACCCACGTGTAGGCCGTGCGTGGAGACCCGTGTCGGTGAAAAGGAATATCCTGGTGGGTTGAGGGTTGCGTACCTGAGCCTGGGCTTCTGTCTTTCAGTAACTGGGGAGGGTGCGCAGCCTAATACACCGCTTTGGTTTCTGATTTGCCTAAACGGGAGGCTAGGGACTAACCCACCCCTAGTCAATCGGCCAGGACTAGGTATTACACCGAACTCCAGGGTGAGTGGGACGGCGAGCCCGCTATATCCCCTGTGTAGCCCTGTCACCCCAGTGGGGTGACCCCTCGTTGGGCTCCGTGGTGGGTGGGGAGCACTGGGGGATGAATTTATACCATTTTTTCTATGGCACCAAAACAAAAACCCCTTAATAAAGACGTTGGAAAGGCAGTAGTCGAGTCATGTGGTCCTCGCTACTTGGTTATTCATAGGACAGAGGAAGGTAAGAAGTTCCTTACGGTGAGCCCTTTTACTATCCAAAAGGGTCTCGATGCCATTGCTGGTCCTGTTAAATCCTGCGTTCGAGCTCGCAATGGTACACTTCTTGTCGAAGCCAACTCCGCCTCGCAAGCTGCAAGGATACTTAAAGCCACCATGTTAGCCAGCTATCCAGTGAAGGTCGAGGTGCACAAGTCGCTGAACTCCTCCCGCGGTGTAGTAACAACCCGCGCGTTGGACGGTTTGTCCATTGAGGAGATCCAAGAAAATCGTGCGACTCAGGGTGTCTCAGCTGTTTATCGGGTACAACGTAAGATCAACGGTGAATTCCTGCCTACTCGTACCCTGTTTCTTACTTTTGATCGGGTTGATCTGCCTCAAAAGATTAGGGCAGGGTATGAAGCCATCGAAATTAGCCCTTATATACCCAATCCGCTGAGGTGCTTTAAAGGCCAACGTTTTGGTCACACTAGTGAGTTGTGTACCGGCAAGTCCACCTGCGTCCACTGCGGTGACATCTCCCACGATGGGGCTTGTGCTTCAGCTCCATCGTGTGTGAACTGTAACGGGGAACACCCATCTAGTTCCCGAGACTGCCCCCGTTTTGCAGAGGAACGAGCGATCCAGGAGATACGGGTGAAAGAGAAGGTGTCCTTCTTGGAAGCCCGGAAGCTCCTGCGACTCCGCCAACCCTCTGCCCCGAGGTCCGGTACCTATAGCTCAGTTGCAGCTAAACCGGTACCGCGTCGGGAAATCGCAACACAGACCGGCGATATGAACGGGGCTACAATTGCGGAAAAGGTTATTTTAGCCCAAGCGCTGCCAAAGCCTTCGGCACCTACACCCAAGTTGGTATCAACATCTGCCAAATCCGCCAGCTTACAGAACAGTCCTGCACACTTGTCACCCAAAGCCTCGACCTCGGGAACTAAAGCTGGTAAATTCACGACGTCTTCTGCCCCGGAAAAACAGTTTAAGACCAAGTATGTACGACAAGACTTCTTGAAAGAGAATGTGCAATCTATTACCAAGTCATCTAAGGGTAAGAAAAGTACACGCAACTCCACACGTGTATCCTCCTCTGGGGAGGAGGGCGTGAATCGGCGACGGCCGTCTTCGCCGATCAGCACATCCAATCGGTTCGAACTTCTCGGACCGAAATTTGCTCTTGAAAAAGGGACCTCCCTTGTGGAGGAGATGGACCAGGAGGATTCTGCCGCCACTGCCAGAGGGACAGTGCGGAAACGGCAGGATCGTGCTCCTGAAAATAGTACTAGCCCAACGCCTAAGAAGAACAAATTGAACCGACCAGCTAATCCCAATCTGCAGAAGCGTCTTTCGATTTGAAACTTATCCCATAATATACTCAATGGCTATCCTCCATTGGAACATACGCGGAATTCGACCACATCGACCAGAGCTTGACTTGTTGCTGCGCCAGCATGAACCCTTGGCTGTATGTTTACAAGAGACGAAGCTCCGTCCACAGGACACCGTTACCATCAGACAGTACTCCTCCGTACGATGTGATTTATCCCCGGAGGACGGTGTCCCGGCACATGGGGGCACTATGATGCTTATTCGAAATGATATTTTTGCCAACTCCGTACCCATACAATCTGCAATCCAGTCCGTTGCTGTCAGCATTAAGCTACCCTCCGCTTTATTCACCATTTGCAGTATCTATTTGCCTCCATCTGAGGACCTCTCGCAGAGCGACTTAGAACACCTCATTTCGCAGTTGCCACCACCCTTTTTATTGGTAGGCGACGTCAATGCCCATCACCCTCTTTGGGGCTCTCCTCGGGCTTGTGCGAGAGGTACGCTATTTAAAGACTTCTTGGATAGTCAGAATCTTGCTCTCCTGAACACCGGAGAGCCCACCTTTCTTTCTGACGCATTTCATAGTTTTTCACACATTGACATTGCAATTTGTTCCCCTCTGCTGGCAGTCACCTTATGCTGGAATATCATCTCGGATTTGCATTCTAGTGACCACTTTCCTTGTCTTATTAGTGTCTTGACACCCGTTGTATGTTCCACCCGTTTACCTAGTTGGCGCCTAGACCACGCCAGCTGGGAACTGTACTCCCACTTGGCTGAATTTAGCTACGAAGAGCACGACTCTGTGAACCACTTGGTCGAACATCTCACAGGGACCATTCTTTCTGCTGCTGAGCAATCCATTCCGCGTTCGACTGGCTACAGCCGTCGATTTCCGGTACCTTGGTGGACCGATGACTGTCGGGATGCTATTCGCGCTCGCAGACGAGCTCTACGGGTTTTCCAGCGTTTTCCTACACTGGATAACCTGATACACTATAAACGGATGCGTGCACATTCTAGGCGGGTTATTAAGGATAGCAAAAAGATGTCATGGAGTAAATTCGTGGGTTCCTTTAATCGACATACACCTTCCTCTGTCGTATGGGATAAGTTAAGACGTGTGGCTGGGAAACCGAACCATATGCCCATCGCCGGTCTCAAAACACCTACCGGAGCTGTTGTTGATACATTTGACGTGGCGAATAATTTAGGCAGTGCTTTCGCTCAGGTGTCTAGCTCAGGCAATTATTCCCCTGAGTTTCTTACAGTTAAGAATCAGGTGGAATCTCAAGAATTCTCGTTTCTTTCTGGCAACCTTGAGGATTATAATAGCCTTTTCACCCTGGCAGAGCTAGACAATGCACTCTCCTCTTCACGACACTCAGCACCAGGTCCAGATGGTATCCACGTCCAAATGTTGCAACATCTCTCTCCTGATGGCAAAGATTTCCTACTCGAGGTCTATAATCGTGTCTGGGTTGATGGCATTTTTCCAGACAAGTGGCGGGAGGCCACCATCATACCCGTTCTTAAACCTGGAAAGGACCGCCATATTCCTTCCAGTTACCGTCCTATTTCCCTCACCAGTTGCGTGTGCAAGGTAATGGAACGCATGATCAATGGACGGTTGGTGTGGTGGCTGGAATCCCACAATCTTCTGACGAACATCCAGTGTGGCTTTCGACGACGACGTTCAACTGCTGACCACCTTGTCTCTCTGTCAACTCAGATTATGGACGGGTTTCTTAAGAACAGCCCCACAGTTGGGATATTTTTTGACCTCGAGAAGGCCTACGACACGTGTTGGCGGGCGGGAATATTGCGTTCTCTGCACAACTGGAACATACGTGGACGCCTACCGTTGGTCATTCAGGAGTTTATGCGGGACGGCGTTTTTCGAGTGAGGGTGGGCTCGGTTTTTTCTAACCATTTTATTCAAGAGAACGGAGGGCCGCAGGGCTCGGTACTCAGCGTGACTCTATTTGCTATTGCGATAAATTCCATATCACTATGTGTGCCTCAAGGTGTCTCTTCCTGTTTATTCGTGGACGACTTTGCCATCTTCTGTACTTCTCAGCGTACACCGTTTTTGGAACGCCGTCTCCAGCGGTGTTTGGACAATCTCTATGCTTGGAGCTCGAAACACGGTTTTCGTTTCTCCGCTGAGAAGACAGTCTGCGTTAACTTCTGGCGCCGTAAGTGGCAAATGCCGCCGTCTCTTCGACTCGGGCCAGATTTACTTCCTTTCGCAGATGAGGCGAGATTCCTTGGTTTGATCTTCGATCGGAAACTTTGTTGGGCACCACAAATAGCACAGCTTAGAGCACGATGTGACCGTTCTCTAAATCTTTTACGGATACTAAGTGGCAAATCTTGGGGTGCGGATCGGACGGCATTGCTCCGTCTTTATCGTGCTGTGATTCGTTCGAAGTTGGACTATGGCAGCATTGTGTATTCTTCAGCTCGACCTTCAGTGCTCAGAAGGTTAGACACAGTCCATAACCAGGGCATCCGTGTGGCCGTTGGAGCTTTTCCAACGAGCCCAGTTGTTAGCCTCTACGCCGAATCGGGAGAACCTCCTCTGCGTTGTCGGCGTGATGTCCTGCTTGCTAATTATGGCTGTGGGCTGAAGTGTATGCCTGGGCATCCAACTTATCACGCGTTTTTCTCCCCTGAGCTGCACGAGCGATACTGCCTCCGCTCTCTGAGCCCCAGGCCAGCAGGTTTTCGTTTCCGTGAGCTTCTACGCCAGCACCATGTTGACATTCCTCGGCTGTTATCCAAGGGAGAGAGTATACACCCCCCTTGGTTACGCGCTACCTCCCATGTCGATCTCGGGATGACGCTCTACGGGAAATCTGTTACGCCTCTTGATAGTATTCGTCGTTGCTTTTTAGAATTTTTATCCAAATACAGTGGCCTTATTTGCATTTACACCGATGGTAGTAAGAGTCCCGACGGTGTTGGATGTGCCTTTGTCACTGGCACCGCAACTTCTACTTACGGTTTGCCTAGTTGCACATCTATATATTCTGCCGAGCTATATGCTATTTATCAAGCCCTTCTGTATATTCGACGTCGAAAATTAGGTGACTGCCTTATTCGTAGTGATTCCCTTAGTGCCCTTCAGAGCATTCGTGAGCTGTACAATTACCATCCTTTGGTGCAGCGCATCCAGGACGTTCTCCACATTTTGCACGCTTCTGGTTTTAATGTGGAGTGCGCATGGATTCCTGGACACGTTGGCTTGCCAGGGAATGACACGGCGGATTTGGCAGCGAAATCGGCAGTCACAGCGCCCAGTGTTACGATTACCCATTCAACAGCAGAAGATTTTAGAGTGGCTGTACGGAGAGCCGTTTTTTCGACTTGGCATGCGGAGTGGTCGGCTCTCCGTGGTAATAAGCTGCGAGAGGTGAAGGACCTCCCTGTCAACTGGGTAACCTCCTCTCGTTTATTCCGCCGGGAGGAGGTGGTACTAGCTCGGCTAAGAATTTGCCACTGTATTTTTACTCACAGTTACCTTTTTAAACGTGAACCTGCTCCTGTCTGTGCGCTCTGTGGGGAGGCACAGACAGTTCGTCATGTGTTGCTGGAGTGTGGTCACCTGGCACACATTCGTACATCTATGGTCATGCCGGCCTCTCTTGCTGAGGTCCTGGCAGATGACCCAAGAGCAGTGGACAGGGTTTTTAAATTTTTAGCAAAAGTTTCTTTTACCTTGACGTTTTAGTGTGATATCGGTTTTTTAAACTCTTTTGGTTTTAATGTGTTGATTGTAGATGGAGTTTTATATCCAGATCTGGTTAGAGGGCTGGACAGTTCTGTTACTTCCGTTTCAACTGTGTTAGCTCTTTTACTTGTGTTTACTTTTTTGTTTGGTATTTTCTTACTGCCTATTGCCAAGTTTAATCATAAGGGCGCTTATGACCTCGGCAGTTGAGCGCCCTTAAACACCATTATCATCATCTCGGGGAACATACATTTTCTTCCTTCATCTCTGCCTCTTGTTTCATCAAGTCAAGGACATTTGCAATTGTTTCTCTGTTCTGACTAAGTAATACCTTGCAACTTAACTTTGAAAACGTAGGAGCCATGGTTAAAAAAATAAAATGAACACTATTTACTGCCCACTTTGAATAGTAACATGTGCGGAACACTTTCGATACAGACTGTACAAAGTTTGCTCGCTGTGACTTTAAGTAAGCAAAGTATCATATCACAAACCCCTATAGCTAGACTCTGTAGCTGGGTCGGCGGTCAGGGTCACGATTCCACGCCGGCAATATCTAAGATGTCTATTCTCTGGACAGGCGTCAACGTTCTATAAAGCCATTAGTGATTAGAGAATGCCATATGATACAACACATCACATATTTATATTCTGTACATTTCTGTAAAAAGTATTCTTAAAAAGCTTAAGGTGATACATCTGTGAATCACCAAAAATAGTGAAAAATTAAACATTTATTTGGTTTCATTTTAAATTATATGAATTCTAAACTTTAAGAAAATATATTTTTTTCTCATTTGGTGTATTTTGACCACCAATTAGCTGAAGCTATACATGGTTAGTGCATGCCTATCAATGGGGACTCCCAAATTTATACCTTATTTTTTCGCAAACTGTTTTCCAACAGTTTTCCACGCTCAAAATGTTCCACACAAAGCAATTTTTCACCAATTTGTTTAAAAATGTACATACTCTTTAAAAAGCGCATTAAAGAAAACAATAATATAGGTACTTTTTAAAACAATACTCCAATTTTGCTAATTAAATTATTAAATTTTGAAACGCCAAGCGATTTCAGGGGTATGAAAAATAATAACTTTTCACCACTAATTATCGATACCTATATATAAAAATCTGACGTGTTCCATTCACATGACTTTCTCTACATCTCTGCAACAAATTACTGTTAAAAAGCTAATGCTTCTATTTATTTCATACTAATCGAGAACAACTTAGCAGAAATAGTCTTATTACTTGCTTCCTTGTAAGTAGAAACGAAATAAGGGAGTACCATAGGTTAAAGTGATATTCAAAAGCTGGTTGCTATGTCACTGAAGTTCCTTTGTTTGTATGGACAGCACTTGACAAATTCTTGTATGAGAAAAACTTATTTTTAAAGCTGAAACCAATAACAAAGAATATCTATAAAAAAACAGATTAACTCCATGAAAAAATTAATATAACTTAAACTGTGAGTTTTAACGTGCTCTTACGGTTTAGTAGTTATGGGAAATTCCGTAAAATTGACCCAGAATAAAATAGTCTTCAGAGGCTATTCCCAGAAAATTCCAAATATACAGTTTATTTGTCAGCTAAATATCTTTAACATACGATGTTTTAATACTTTTTTAGAAAATCAAAATTTTCGAAAAAAGTTCCATATATAAGGTGGTTTGGAGTGGGGGGATTTTTCTCAAAATCTGCGTGTCGCATCCCTGGAAGATACTAAACTTAAATACCAAGTTTGGTATTTTACCGACTTTTCGTTTTTGAGTTATCGTGTTCACGGACACACAAACTCGGACCTGTCAAACAGAAAAATACTTCTTTTTTGGATACAGGGGACCCTAAAAAAATATATTTCCGGTGAAATCTCGGTATCGAATTTTTTGATGGAGTGCAATACCTTCTCTATACACTATGTGCATGGTACGTATAGAGAAAGTGAAAATCGTTAGAGCCATTTCTGAGGAAATCAAAATGCTCTAAATGTTTTCCATGTGAAGAATGGTTTGTGACGGGAGGATTTTCTTGAAAATGTTCATATCGCTTGCTTGGAAGATATTAACCTTTAACTCCAAGTTTGGTATTTAATGGCCTTTTCGTTACTGAGCTATGCTGTCCAGTGTCTCACACATACATCCTTACACAGTTTTTACTTTCTCTACACGTACTATGTACATAGTGTATAGAGAAGGTGCTGTAATGCATCCAAAAATCCGATACCAAGATTTCACCGGAAATATATGTTTTAGGGTCTCACTGAATGCAAAAAAAAAGTCATGTTTAGAAAAAGGTCCGTGTGTGTCTGTGAACGGCTTAGGTCAATAACGAAAAGACCGTTAAATACGAAACTTGGTATTTAAGTTTGGTATCTTCCAGGGATGCGACACGAAACTTTTCAAACAAATCCCCCCAATGAAAACTATCCTTTATATGGAAAATTTCGAACCTTTTGATCTTCTCAAAAATGCCTCTAACGATTTTGATTAAAATGTCTTATATTTAAGATATTTACATAACAAATAGAATGCACGTCTTGAATTTTCTGGGAATAGCCTCTGGAGTCTATTCTGCTTGATTTTTGCAGAACAGTTAAACTATAAGAGATAGACAAAAGTTAAATACACAAAAACCTTGGAGCTCATTAAAATACACAATTTATATAATATGCCTCTTTGTTGTAAATTTGACCGCTTTTATTGGTTTCCATGTTAACATAATTTTTTAAATTTTTTCCAACAGAAAGCAAGCAAAGTAAACTGAACCTCAATTGTTTCACATAGCGACCAGCTTTTGAAAGATCGTTTTAGCCTAGTGTTTTCCCTTCTACTTACAAGAAAGCAAATAATTTCTGTTAATGTGTTCATCTCGATTGGTATGACGTCGATAAAAGAATTGTCTTTTGTAAGAAAGATATGGGCATGGAACAGCTAGAAAAATTTTGTAAATGCAACACATCAGATTTTTAATTTCTCTACACGTATTATATACATAGTGTATAGAGAAGGTATTGCACTCCACCCAAAATTCAATACCGAGATTCCACCGGAAATATATCTTTTAGGGTCCGCTGTATCCAAAAAAAGTATTTTTAGAAAAGGGTCCGTGTGTCTGTGAACACGAAAACTCAAAAACGAAAAGATGGTAAAGTATCAAACTTGGTATTTTAAGTTTAGTATCCTTCAAGGATGCGACACGAAGATTTTGATAAACATTCCCCACTCCCAACTACCCTTTACATGGAACTTTTTTCGAAAATTTTTATTTTTACAAAAATGGCTCTAACAATTTTGATTAAAATATCGTATATTAAAGATATTTCTCTAAAATATAAAATGTATATCTTAGAGTTTTCTGAGAATAGTCTCTGAAGACTACAATATTCTGGATGAATTTTACGGAATTTTGCATAACTACTAAGCCGTAAGAGATGGACAAAAACTTACTTGAGACATTCTTTGTTTTTGGTCTCATTTAAGAAACTATGATACTCCCTTCTTTCGCTTCTACTTACAAGGAAGCAAGTAATAAGACTATTTCTGCTAATTTTTTCTCGATTAGCATGAAGTAAATAGAGGCATAAGCTTTTTAACAATAATTTGTTGCAGAGATGTAGAGATAGTGAAGAGAATGGAACACATTAGATTTTTTAAAATATTATTGTGCTCATTAAACATTTATTCATTAATTTAGAGATATTTTCCTATAATTATGGTTGTTTATTATTCGAGATAGTCCCAGCCGCAAGTATCGCGAATTATCGAAGCTCTAGTGTACAGCTCTGAAAAAAAGATGAACCTCATTGTAACACACTGTTACACTATATGTATTTCCTACTTTTAGAAAATATGGCAAAACTGACATCACAAGCTCAAAGCTTTGCGTACGTCGATAAATATTCATACAGTCGAAAATCGACCATATATTTTACTTCACACGTGTTCTGAATACGAAGCAATGTTTGATGTGTATTCTGTTTCGGCATTAAGAGTTTTGTGCTCGGGGACGAGTGTTTATTTTCAGAACACCGAGTTGAGCATCAATTTTATTGGAATACCGAGTTGTTAATATTCATTTTGGATGCAAGGAAGCAGCCCCAGATGGGCCCAGAGTTCCCGGGAAAATCCTCTTAGCTGGCGTTCATTAATCCGCTCACATGCACCGCGACTGGCTGCCCTTTAGAAGTCAACAGTCAGAGTTTTGGTTGTAATCAGGTTATTACATATATGAATAACAATGGCCCATGTTTTCGTGTTACCACTCTAGAGAATGAACAGTGCATCCTTTATCCCTTTGTCATTAAATGTTTTTATCCTGCAGCTGCTAGTAATTAACACCTTTCCTATGCAGAAACGATATAAAAAAATCTGATGTGTTCCATTCACATGACTTTCTCTATAAATCTGCAACAAATTATTGTTAAAAACTTATGTTTCGTTTTACTTCATGCTAATCGAGAAAAAATTAACAGAAATAGTCTTATTATTTGCTTCCTTGTAAGTAGAAGCGAAATAAGGGAGTACCATAGGTTAAAGTGATAGTGAAAAGCTGGTTGCTATGTGACTTAAGTTCGTTTGTTTGTATGGACAGGAGTTGAAAAATTCCTGTATGAGAAAAGTATAAGTATTTTAAGGCTGAAACCCATAACAAGGAATATTTAAAAAACGATGAACTCAGCGAAGAAATATGTAACATAAATTGTGTGTTTTAACGAGCTCTACATTTTTTGTGTGGAAAATGTTTGTCTATCTCTTAAGGTTTAATAAACGATATTTTAATCAAAATCGTTAGAGCAATTTTTGAGAAAATAAAAATTAAATTCCATGTAAAGGGTAGTTAGGGGGTATTTTTCTCAAACTTTTCATGTCGCATCCTTGGAAGAAACCAAACCTAAATAACAAGTTTGGTATTCAACGGTCTTTTCGATTTTCGGCTATGCTGTCTAGTGTGTGTGTACAGCATAGCTTAAAAACGGAAAGATCGTTGAATACCAAACTTATTTAGGTTTGGCATCTTCCAAGGATGCGACACGAAGCTTTTCAAGTACCCCCCACCTCAAACTTCCCGCCACATGGACAATTTTTTCGAAAATGTTGATTTTATCAAAAATGGCTCTAACGATTTTGATTAAAATATAGCATAGTAAAGATATTTACCTGACTAAAAAAAAAATGTATATCTTGAATTTTCTGGGAATAGTCTCTGAAGACTACTTTATTCTGGGCGAATTTTATGGAATTTTGTATAGCTTCTAAACCGTAAGAGATAGACAAACAGCTATTGCACAAAAATGCAGAGCACATTAAAATACACAATTTATGTTCTATGCATTTTTTGTAGAGATGATCGTTTTTGAGATGCTCCATGTTTTTGGTTTCAGCTTTATACAACTTTTCTCATACAGGAGTTTGTCAACTCCTATCCATACAAACAAAGGAACTTCAATCACATAGCAACCAGCTTTTGACTATCACTTTAATCCATGTTACTCCCTTATTTCGCTTCTACTTACAAGGAAGCAAGTAATAAGAATTTTGTGCTAATTTTTTCTCGATTAGCACGAAGTAAATAGAAGCTTTTTAACAATAATTTGTTTCGGAGATGTAGAGAAAGTCATGTGAATGGAACTTATCGGATTTTTATTCTTTACTACATGAAAGTAAACCTCCACATGGATTACAACCAGTATTTGCATCATTACAAATATGAACACTCGCTTCCACATTCATCATACTGCCGGGACCGATTTTGGTCACCTCTCCTCCAAGTATTATTTCAGATGTTTGTACTTCATAAGTGTCTGAATCTTCTATATACCCTTCGGCCACGCTGTACGACTTCCATGTCGTTTGGGCGCTGTAATGTCAGGTCCTGACAGTGTGACAGAAGAACGTCGCATGCAATGGCTCCTGTAGGATTTAGCATCAGGAAGACTCGAATATCAAGCACCCCCTCCGGAATCCTGAACAAAGTATTTATGCCTAAGGTTGGATTGTACATTTTTACTTTCTCTACACGTACTATGTACATAGTGTACAGAGAAGGTATTGTATTCCACCCAAAAATTCAATACCGTGATTTCACCGGAATTACCTCTTTTGGGTCTCCAAGAATCCAAAAATAGCATTTATGGAAAAAGGTCCGTGTGTGTCTGTGTGTGTGAGACTGTGTTTGTGTCTGTGGCTTTGGACAGCATAGCTCAGAAATGAAAAGACCGTTAAATATCAAACTTGGTGTTTAAGTTTGGTAACTTCCAAGGATGCAACACGAGATTTTCAAGAATATCCCCTCACACCAAACTACCCTTTACATGGAAAAAATTTCGACAACTTCGATTTTCCATTTCCAGCGGAGGTCGATGGATTTTTCTTGAGCGTAAAAATCCTTAGCATGGCTCCCATCGGAAGGGAAGTAAAGCTGTTGGTCCCGTGGCGAAGATTTACGGCACGTCAAAGAATCTCAAGTCTGATAGAGAAGCCTCTGAGCAAAATTAAGCGGTCTTTCACGCCCAGTATAGAATGGGATGCTGAGAACCACAGCAGTTAAAGAACGTCCATAAATAACCGCATTTCATTTTTATTTACAAATACGAGGGCCGTTTTTTTTTCAACCTCCGATAGGCTATAGATAAAAGACAAGTTCATAGAAAACAATTATTTTATTAGTGCAAGTTTTGTATACTTAAGGTTACTCTTCAACATAATCACCGAAAAGATTGAGCCATTTATCGTTCCTGTGCACAAGCTTAGCAATGCCCGCTTCAAGAAATGTTGCCGCTAATGATTTCAAATGAGCATTGACGTTGTTTTGAAGATCTTCGTACCTTACGACGTTTGCGGAGAGCCATTCAACACAAACGAAGAGGAATGCTGACTACAGGAATTGTGTTGATCCATGACAACGCTCGTCCACACACTGCTGGCAAAACCCATCGGTTCCTTGAACAATTTCAATGGGATATTTTCGATCATCCGTCGTACAGTCCTGACCTGGCACACAGCGACTTTCACCTTTTCCCTGAACTGAAGTCGTGGCTAGGAGGGCAGCACTCTCAAACCAACGAAGACGTGTACAACAATTATTGTAATAAAATAATTGTTGTCTATAAAGTTGTCTTTTGTTTATAGCCTATTGGAAGTTAAAAAAAAAAAAGGGCCCTCGTAATAAGTTCGTTTCTGATGATGTTTATCTCGATTATTATGAAGTGGATAGAAGAATAAGCTTTTTAACAGTTATTTATTACCGAAATGCGGAGAAAGTTATATGAATGGAATGCGTAAATTTTTTTTCATACGGACCCTAAAACGTCTTTTTAAATTACATCTCGGTATCGAATATTTGGACGGATTCCAGTACCTTCTTTACCTACGTACATCTTTGAAGTAGAGAAATAAAATAGCAAATAGACCAAGGACTTCCATCTAGGGATCTATTTTCAGCGCTACCCAACGTTAAAACCATGCTGTAACAATTATACTGAAATATTCAATGCTGCAAACATATGAACTTGTTGATTACGATTCCTTGGTTTGAGTTCACAAGGTGTAAATAAAGATCTGCCCTTAATGCACTCATTTGTGTTACTTCTTTTTCTCTACGACCTAGCGTAATTGAGTAGTTTACGAGCTCGTTTCAGATCGCTAACTTGATTTTTACGGAATCCACGCGCAAAGAAGTGCAGCAAGCGTAAAGCAATTTTGTTCCAACTTGACGCTCGCCAAAATAATTCACGATATTAGTGTGTATACATCACTCATCAACAGACAAACAATTGAAATTAGTCGTGCACGATATAATGTTATGTTCAACGTCAACAAGTGACAAATATTCTTTCGCAGCTCTAAGGATATCATAATTCTCACAGAACAACAATAATATTGGTTTGTCACGGCCTGCTATAACCGTACCGTCATCGCGTCCAGCAATGCGAAATAAATAACCAACTATAGCCCTTGGTGAATGACTCAAACTTAACCTCAAATTTATTTCATCTTTCATTGCTTTTCTTTTAATATCAGAAAATTCTCGTAGAAAAAAAACATTGTATGATACACGAGCGTAATATTTCTTTTTGATTCTGGACTGCTTCTGGTTTACAATATTCCCGCTCGAACCAGAAAACATTCCTTTTATAATTGCCTTTGTGGTCGAGTGGTCAGCGAGCTGACTTCTCACCCGGAGGTTCCCTTGTTCGATTCCCGGCTGGGGCGGGGAGCTTTTGCTTTAAACAGAATTATTCCCAATCCCCCACATAGTCTAGAAGTATGAATGTGAGAGTGAAAATGTGTATGCGTTTGAGGAAAATAAAATTATTTAAACTCGACGTAAAAAGAGAATCTACGGACGAGTTGTTTCTAATGCAAAACTCCAATATGACCTCAGATGTTAAAGGGGGCCATATATTTATATGAAACAATTAAAAAACCTTATGTATTTCATTCACATGACTTTCTCTACATCTTTGCAACAAATTATTGCTAGAGAGCTTATGCTTCTACTTACTTCATGCTAATCGAGAAAAAAATAGCAAAAATAGTCTTATTACTTGCTTCCTTGTAAGTAGAAGCGAAATAACGTAGTACCATAGGTTAAAGTAATAGTCAAAAGCTGGTTGCTATGTGACTGAACTTCCGTTGTTCGTATGGACAAGAGTTGACAAATTCGTGTATGAGAAAAGTAGAAGTTTTTTAAGCTGAAACCAATAACAAGAAATATCTCAAAAACGATCAACTCCACGAGAAAATGTATGTAACATAAATTCTGTGTTTTATCGTGATCTACATTTCTTGTGTGGTAAGTTTTTGTCCATCTCTTACGGTTTACCAGTTATGCAAAATTCAGTAAAAATAATCCAGAATAAAGAACTCTTTTGAGGTTATTCCCAGAAAATTCAAGATGTACAATTTATTTGGCAAGTAAATATCTTAAATTTAAGAGATTTTTAATAAAAATCATTAGAACCATATTTAAGAAAATCGAAATTTTCGAATTTTTTTCAATGTAAAGGTTAGTTTCGGGTGGAAGGATATTTTGAAAATCTTCGTGTCGCATCCTTGGAAGATACCAAACTTAAATACCAAACCTGGTTTTTAACGTCTTTTCGTTTTTGAACTATGCTGTCCACACACAGAAACAGACACACACACATGGATCTTTTTCAAAAAATGCTTCTGTTTTTTGATTCATGGAGATCCAAAACATGTATTTCCGTTGAAATCTCGGTATCGAATTTTTAGGTGATTTACAATACTTTCTCTATACACTGTACATTGTACGTGTAAAGTAAAAATATTTTTAATACGAACCCTTATTTTCAATGAAATCTCGGTATCTTAATATTTGTGTGGAAAGCAAATAGACCAAGGACTTCCATCTAGGAATCTATTTACAGCGTTAAATCTATGCTGTAACAATAATGTTACATATTCACTACTGCAAGAAATTTTAACTTGCTAATTACGACTCCTTAGTTTGAGTTCACAAGGTGTAAAGGAAGAGCTGCAGTCACTTGTTTTGCTTCTTTTGTACATACACTGAGGGTGTCTGAAATTAATTATACATCACCAGAAACAAAAGACAAAGCATTGGAAACTTGAGAGGAAAATACAATGAACATTTCATGTAGGTTTTGTGTATTCCTCAGAGACTGCTACATACTTTATGAGTTATTATGCGAACACGCCTTTAAAATATGTATATGAGAAGGACAGTAAATAAATCTGTCAAATATATTATTTAGGCAGCACCAAAATAAAAAAATCTGATGTATTCCATTCACATGCTTTCTCTAAATCTCTGTAGCAACAGTTTTCTTTATCTCTCTATACGTACTACGTATTCGATATCGACATTTCACCGGAAATATATGTTTTAGGGTCCCCTGAGTCCGAAAAATCAGTTTTAGAACAGTAGTGTGTGTGTGTCTGTCTGCGGGCCTGTGGACAGAATAGCTCAAAAACGAAACGCCCTTAAATAGCAAATTCGGTATCTTCCAAGAATGCGACACGAAGATTTTCAAGAAAATTCACCCAACCACAAACTACCCTTTACAAGGAAAATTTTCTAAAATTTTGAATTTCTAAAAAAATGGCTCTAACGATTTTGATTAAAATTCCGTATATTAAAGATATTTACATCCCAAGTAAAATATATATGTTGGATTTTCTGGGAATAGCGTCTGAAGATATCTTTATTCTGGATGACTTGTGCTGAGCCTTGCTTAACTGCTAACCCGTAACAGATAGACAAACATCTACTGCACATAAAATGTACATCACATCAAAACACACATGTCCTTTATGTTTTTGTTGTGGAGGTAGCCGTTTCCAAGGTATTCCTTATTATTAGTTTCAATTGTAAAGTACTTATACTTTTCTCAGACATGCAGTGTCCGTTTTTCTTTTGTCCTAATCCTGGCCAAGCGATTTGCATTGACAATCACATAACGACAGCTTAAAACATTTGACTATCACATGACCATAGCGCATTCGTTTAGTTTCCTTCTACTTATAAAGAAATAAGTAAAAAGAACATTCTGCTAATGTTTATCTCCATTAACATTGTGTGGAAAGAAGAATAATCTTTTGCAAGAAGTTTGCAGAGCAGCTAGAGAAGGTCATGTGAGTATAACACTTAAGATTTTTACTTTCTCTACACGTACAATGTATCTACATAGTGTATAGAGAAAGCATTGCATTTCACCCAAAAATTCGATACCGAGATTTGACCGGAAATAATGTTTTGGGTCCCCCTGAATCCAATAAAAAAACATTTTTGGAAAAATTTCCGCGTGTGCGTGTGTGATGCATAGCCCAAAACCGCAAAGACCGTTAAATACCAAACTTAGTGTGTAAGTTCAGTATCTTCCAAGGATGCGTAACGAAGATTTTCAAGAAAATCCCCAACCCCAACTACTCTTTACATGGAAACATATTAGAAAATTCTGTTTTTCTCAGAAATGGCTCTAACAATTTTGATTAAAATACCGTATATTAAATATATTTACAACATGGCAAGAAAAATGCATAGCTTAAATTTTCTGGGAAAAGTATCTGAAATCTCTTTACTCTGGATGAAATTTGTATAAGGGTTAAACCGTAAGACATACACAAATACTTACTGTTTAAATAATGCAATTTCGTTAAAACACACAATTTATGTCAAATACGCTTTTTGCTGTTCTCTATACGTACTATATACATAGAGTATAGAGAAGGTACTGTGTTGTAGCAAAAAATTCCATACTGATATTTCACCAGAAATATATGTTTTGAGACCTCCTGAATCCAAAAAAAGCATTTTTAGAAAACTGTCTCTTTGGGCAGCATAGCTCAAAAACGAAAAGACCGTTAACTACCAAACTTGGTATTTAAGTTTGGTATTGTCCAAGGATGCGACACGAAGATTTTCAAGAAAATCCCCCCACTCCAAACTACCCTTTATATGGAAAAAGATTTGAAAATTTTGATTTTCTTAAAAACGGCTCTAATGATTTTGATTAAAATGTCGTATATTAAAGATATTTACCTGACAAACAAAATATATATCTTGAATTTTCTGGGAATGGCCTCTCAAAACTTCTTTATTTTGGATGGATTTTACGGAATATTGTATAACTGCTAAACCGTAAGAACTTAAAATGTGCAGAACATTAAAACACACAATTTATGTAATATACATTTTTTTTCTTGTAGTTGATCGTTTTTGAGATATTCCTTGTTTTTTCAGCTTTGAAAAATATACTTTTCTCATACAAGAATTTGTCAACTCCTGTCCATAGAAACAAAGGAACTTCAGTCACAAAGCAACCAGCTTTTGACTATCACTTTAACCTATGGTACTCCCTTATTTCGCTTCTACTAACAAGGGAGCAAGTAATAAGACTATTTCTACTATTTTTTTCGAATAGATGAAGTAAATAGAATAATTTGTTGCAGAGATGAAGAGAGAGGCATGTGAATGGAACACATCACATTTTTGCTAGATGGCAACATCTGCTCCTCGATGCTGAGAGAAGAATCACATCCAGAGCAGAACACAAGAAGATATTAAACTCTAGAGAGTTGTGCGATGGCAAAGAAATAATTGATGAAGATATTACCATTAAGAGCAGTAGTAATGAGCGAAGCTCTTTACCGACGATGTTAAACCCTCTAAACTCCTCAAATTACATTAGCATGCTGCAACAGCTGGTAAAATTACCCAGAGTTCCCTGCAAGCTTTTTAATCGAGAAAATTGGTATAGATCAGAAGCTATATTGCTTTCAGGTTGAGAAGTTAATATATGGAAGCCAAGCGTTTTCATATCAAGTGTTTATATTTACTTTCTCTACACGTACTAGTGTATAGAGAAGCTATTGCACTCTACCCAAAAATTCGATACCGAGATTTCACCGAAAATATATGTTTTAGGGTCCACTGTATCCAAATAAAGCGTTTTCAGAAAAAATTCCGTGCGTGTCCGTGTGACTGAACTAGATAACTCAAAAACAGAAAGTCGGTAAAATACCAAACTTGGTAGTTAAGTTTAGTATCTTCTACTGCATGGTAGTGGAGGCAAAATTAAGCAGAAATAGTCTTATTACTTGCTTCCTTGTAAGTAGAAGCGAAATAAGGGAGTACCATAGTTAAAGTGATAGTTAAAAGCTGGTTGCTATGTGAATAGTTCCTTTGTTTGTATGCTCAGGAGTTGACAAATTCCTGTATGAGAAAAGTAGAAGTTTTCAAAGTGAAAACAAAAACAAGAAATATCTAAAAAACGACCAACTCCACGAAAAAAATGAATATAACATATATTGTGTGTTTTAATGTGCTCTACATTTTTGTGTAGTAAGTTTTGCTCTATCTCTTACGGTTTACCAGTTACACAAAGTTCCGTAGAATTCATCCAGAATAAAGTAGTCTTCAGAGGCTGTTGCCAGAAAATTCAAGATATACATATTATTTGTCAAGTATATATCTTTAAAATATGATATTTTTATCAAAATCGTTAGAGCCATTTTTTAGAAAATTAAAATTTTCGAACATTTTCCCATGTGACTGGTAGTTAGGGGTGGTGGGATTTTCTTGAAAATCTTCATGTCGCATCCTTAAATACTAAGTTTGGTTTTTAACGGTCTTTTCGTTTTTGGGCTATGCTACACACAGACACAGACACACACACACACACACACACACACACACACACACACACACGTGAGTGTGGTATATATTTGAAAACTTATAAATCTTATGATGGTATGTTCTCTAAAACGCAGCCGCTGTTTTCATTTGTCAACATAAAGATAGAGTACTAGAATACGTAAGTTACTTTTGGCATTAATATACTTTGAGTTTAAATTAACTAAAGATAAGAAGAGGAAGACGAGCGTCCTGATTGCCAGGAGTAACAACTGAAGACCTGCCGCGTTGCTAGGATACCAGCGTGTTTATTTTGTTCTCAGCTGTCAGATGAACAATACAGTGAGGCGATTAGTGTCACGAAATGCTCCAGTAAACGCTTCTTTATTGTATCGCTAGTATCGCTGCTCTTCTCTCGCCGAAAATATACTTCATTGCACACATATGATGATAATAATAATTATTGTTATTATTATTATATTATTAAAGTAAGTGAACCAAATAAGGCCATGCTAGGGGCCGCGCCGTGGCCGAGTGGTTAGATCATTCGCCTCTCACCCCGGGTTCGATCCCAAGCGACCGCATGTGAGATTTGTGGTGGATAAAGCGGCGCAGGGTCAGGTTTTCTCCGGGTTCTCCGGTTTCCCCCGCCATCGCATTCCACCGGTGCTCCATCATTCCATGTATCAGCAGTGTCATCGCCTACTTGGTAGTAAAAGCGGGCGTCTAACACTACCAGAAAAAAGAAAGAAAAAAAACATGCTAAGCTTTGATTCGTTGTTAATTCTCATCCACAGGACCAAATATTTATTATTTTATTACTTTCCTCAATTGAGGGCCGCCATGTAGACAAAGTATAACTACACAATTAACATTTTTAAAAATAATTTACAATGCTAAAAATAAATCGTATAACTAAGTACAAGTAACATATAACATTAGAAATGATAAACTTCAAATCTAATAAAAATAGCACATACAATCTTCTCAAAAAAACACTTTAGTAAGTTCAAAATTACAGAACGAAACTTAATGAATCGTTATAGCACCAGCATTAAAATGAATTCAATATATAAATTAATGCTACCTTGGCGAAAAAACAAGAGTAAACTTTATTGAATAGCTCAAGGAATATGACGTTAAAATGTTTGGTGTTTTAAAACGGAACAAATTGTGTTTATTAAGACCAGGGATATACTAACTGAACCCCTCCTACAAGAACTGGATGTATTACAAAGTATAGCGGAAGTTGTTGCCTACGCTGATGACATCTGTCCTGGTGGAAGCCTCGGAGTAAACTCAAGAAGACAACTCTGAATATCGACAGGAGGAGACATTTACACCCAGAAGAGGATACGTAAATAACATTTTAAACTAAATATGGAAGTACATTAAATTATAAATTCTTTCCTCAAGACATTTTTTTCGACTCTACAGTTCCAGCAAAGAACATATTTTTAAGTTTATCTCCAAGATAGGACTTTCTAGTTTTTTTTATTAGGGCCCGTAGGGAGTTCTTGTGTGTTGTTATTAGTGTAGAAATAGGCATTAGAAAGCATATAATATCTGCACAGATGAAAGTAATTAGAAAAACGTAAGTCTGTTTCTAATAAAATAATAGGAAAACTGGTCTTGGCGGAGACAGTATAACATGCACATCTTATTTTATTATTTTTTAATTTTTTTTTATTATATATATTATTAAGACCAGGGGTTGCAAAATTATTTTCTTTGAAGTAAAGTCAGAAGTGCTCATGTAAATAAATAACATTCCGAACTAAAATGTCTTATTAAACGTAAGTAGTGAAAGCTCAGTATTGACAAACTTCCTTATTTAGAGGCAAAAACTCAAAAAGATGACAAAAATTGTTAAGTTAAGCCAGTCACATTCAGGACCTGAAAATGAACAACTTTATCTTGTTACTTTCTCTACACGTACTCTGTGCATATTGTGTAGAGAAGGTATTGTATTGCGCCAAAAATACAATACCGAGATTTCACCGGAAATAAAGTTTTGGGTCCCCTGAATAAAAAAAAACAAAAACAAAACATTTTTAGAAAAAAGTCCGTATGTGTGCCTGTGGACAGCATAGCTCAAAAACGAAAAGATCATTGGTATTTAGGTTTAGCATCTTCCAAGGATGCGACATGACGATTTTCAAGAAATCCCCTCGCCTCCAACTATACTTTGCATGGAACTTTTTTCGAAAATGTTGAGTTTCTCAAAAATTACTCTAACGATTTTGATTAAAATCCCTTATGTGTAAGAAATTTGTATGACAAAGGAAATGTATATATTGGATTTTCTGAGACTGATCTCTTCATTTTGAATGACTTTTGTATAACTGGCAGACCGTAAGAGATATACAAAAACTTACTGCACAAACATGTAGATCTCATTAAAACACATAATTTATGTCATATGCGTTTTTTTATTTATTTTGTATTTTTGTTTGTAGAGTTAACCGTTTTTTAAATATTCCGGATAATTGGTTTCAATTTCAAGCAACCTAAATTTTTCTCAAACAGGAACACATCTCTCTTCTTGTTTCTCGTTTGTTTACTCCAGGCAAGCAAAGAGATTGGAATATCCATTGTTTCACATAGCGACCGGCTTTTAAAGGACGAGACTATCGCTTTAGCCTGTTTATTTTCTTATTTCCCTTCAACTTACAAGGAACCAAGTAATAAGATAATTTCTCCTAAAATTTATCTCCATTAACATGAAGTAGATAGAAGAACAAGTTTTTTAACAATAATTTGTTACAGAGATGTAGAGAAAGTCATGTGAATGGAACACAACTGAGTTTTACTTTCTCTACACGTACTATGTACATAGTGTATAGAGAAAGTATTGTATTCCACCCACAATTTCCATACCGAGATTTCACCGGAAATATATTTCTTAGGGTACCCTGTATCTAAAAATAGCATTTTCAGAAAAAGGTCCATGTGTGTGTGTCAATGTGTCCAATAACTCAAAAACGAAAAGTCGGTAAAATACCAAACTTGGTATTTTAATTTAGTATCTTCTAAGGATGCGACACAAACATTTTGAGAAAAATTCCCCCAACCCAAACTACACTTTACAAGGAACTTTTGTAAAAAATTTTCATTTTCTCAAAACTGCCTGTAAAAATTTTGTTTAAAATATCGTATATTAAAGATATTTACCTAACAAATAAGATGTCTTGAATTTTCTGTGAATAGCCTCTGAAGACTACTTTAATCTGAATGAATTTTACGGAATTTTGCATAAATGCTAAACCGTAAGAGATGGAGAAAAACTTAGCACACAAAAGATGTAGAGCACTTTAAAACCGACAATTTATGTTATGTGCATTTTTTCGTAGAGTTGATCGTTTTTGAGATGTTCCTTGTTACCAGAGCAGCAGAGCAGAGCAGTTGGCAGGCTGAGGGCAGCCCGAGGTGTGTTAGATGTGTCCCTGTTCTCGGAGAGAACTTAACCACGTACTGGCGGGATTGTGGGGTTTGCAGGATGGCGGGTGAGGTTTGGGGTTGTGGAGTGACAGGAGGAGGCAAGTGTTGCTCCTTGACGGTTGCCTGTTATGGTGCAACGACCCTTGTGCACCGCTGGTGTGAAGTTTATTCAAAATGTTTATTTTGGGTTTTTAATTTTGATATCCAAGCAACTCTTGAAGGATTGTAAGGAGCTTAGCTGTAGCAGCTGTTGGAGGTGCTCCTTCGTTACCGGGGATGCCCGCAAGCCATGCGGGGAAGCCGGTATCGCCTGAAGCGGCGGTTTATGGGATCGTAATCCCCAAGAGACCTAACGAGGGCGCTCCGATGGAATGGCAACCCTTCAATAAAAACCAGAAATATGATACCACCATAAAACCGTTTATACAGTATGAACGATTTTCGATACTTCATATATTAGAACATATTTTGGTAATGAATACATAGCGCAATTTGTTAGTGTGAGGTAAACCAGGTCCATAACTTTCTTCTTTTGCGTTCTCACTCATACTGGGGAGGAAATAAACGAATAATGTGTTCCAAGTGTCAACAGTGTAATGGGAATGCTGCCATCTACCGATACTGTGCACAAGTTTTTTACAAAACATTAGTTGTACTTTTTGGTCTACATAACGATATTTGCTTCATATGCCTTATTATTATTATTATTATTATTATTATTATTATTATTACTTGTAGTTTAACGTCCTGTAATCTGGCTGGTTATATCGGACGATGAATGAAATTGGTGAAATGATGCTCAAATGATCTCGCGATCCATGGAGCTTAAAGTTACTCGACATTCGTCTTCTCAGGATAAGGGAAAACCCCGAAAAAACCTTATCCGGGTAACTCACCCTAAGCGAAATTCGAACTCGTGTCCTGTTGAATGTGTGGCATTCACGCTACCCCCACTCTACCCAGGTGGACTATTATTATTACTATTATCTAGGGTGCCTCAGGCAATTTAGGCCTGTGGCCTGCATTCGAGAGGTCACGGGTTCGATCACCGAGTGACCAGGCGAATGATATGTTCCTTTCATCCCTTGAATTTTTCGGTGCATATTTTTGGTTCCCATCATTTCCTGATTCTCTCTTTCAGGATTGAAGGAATCAGGCGATGGTGTTTGGCGGGTTGCGGATATAGTTTTTGAGGTTATCGTTGGGCATACGCGGTCGGGACCGGCCTTAATGTTTCAGGGCTCCCTTCGGAGGGACCTGAGCAGATAGCACTTCATATTTCATGTAAATATCTTTAATATAAGGTATTTTAATCAAAATCGATAGAACCATTTTAGAAAATCAATATAGGTAAATTTTCCTTCAAGAACAATAAACGAATGGAACAAAATACCTGCAGATTTACTGGAGACTTGGCCTCAAAGTGTAAATAGTTTTAAAAAGAGGCTAAAGAAGAGCTATTTATAGTCAGGATAGTAAATAAAAATATTGCGTTATTATTACTGTTGTTACAATTATGTATATATTAGTATACTATGATGTCATTGGCATTTTAACAGGGTATTACTCACATTACTGCTTATTTAACTCAATTGTATTGTACATTGTATTATTACATTGACAGCGCTGCCACCGGGCCACGCCCAAAGTAGTGCATAAAGTATCTATCTATATAGGGAACTCTAAAACGTGTATTTGCAATGAAATATCGGTATTACATTTTTGGCTGGAATGGAATATATTCTCCAACTACGTGGCAAGACAAACTTACTCAGAAAATTAGTAATATTTTAACGCGGGGGGATAACGCTGAGATGTGGCAAGTAGTAAAACATTTAAGAGGCAACCGTCAGGCGCCCAACGAAATTTCTCCCAGAAAATGGGCAATGCATTTTATGGGAATATTCGGGAAAGGTGAAAGGGAAGGAATTTTTATAAAGGAAGTACAAATTTTGGGAAATCTTGAGATCCCAATACTGGACGAGGAAATATCAGCACGAGAAATAGCACAGGCGCTGAGGAGTCTGAAGGAAGGCAAAGCTCCAGGGTTGGATGGGCTGCCCCCGGAAGTTTTTAAAGCTGCAGCCAATGTTAATGAGTTTGGTAGGAGTATGCTCCAGATATGTAACATATTGTTTATTGAGGGGAATTACCCTATCTTTTGGGGAAAGGGCATTATTCATCCCATTTATAAAGGTAAGGGGAACTATTGGAAATCCGGATAACTATAGGGGGGTTACTCTTTTGCCAATTATGGAGAACATTTATTGTAGAGTGTTATATAACCGGATAAAGGACTGGGAATCTAAATTTGGCACACTTTCAAAATTTCAAATGGGTTTCAGAGAAGGACACAGTACCATAGATGCCGCTTTTATATTAGACACTTTAAGGACGAAGCAACTGTTAGTTAAGCGGGGAAAGCTTCATTGTGCTTTTGTGGACTTTAAGAAGGCATTTGACTCTATAAATCGAAATGCATTATGGTACAAACTAGGCAGAAAGGGGTTATCAAGTAAAATGGTTAGAGCATTGCAGGCAATGTATCAAAATGTCGAATTCTGTGTAAAGTACGACAGAAACAGAGTGTCCGAGAGCTACCGAAGCTATAGGGGAGTGAGGCAGGGTTGTATTTTATCCCTCTTGCTATTTAATCTCTTTGTGGATGATATTACTGATACAATGATAGCAGAGAATATCCAAGCTCCAGTAGTAGCGGATTTGCAGATCCCAACACTTTTATACGCAGACGATTTAGTATTGTGCTCTACGACAGTAAACTGATTGCAACGAGGACTGGACAAACTTAAGAATTATTGCGATGAATGGCTACTTACAGTTAATGTGAATAAGACTAAGGCAATGACTTTCAAAAAGGGTTGTGTTTATAGCAGGGAGGAGACTTGGACATATGCAGGACAGATACTGGACAATGTTAAATCTTTTGTGTACTTAGGACTCACATTTACAATGAACGGAAAATGGACAAAACACATTGACATTACGAAACACAAGGCAAGGGTGAAAGCGGCGGAAGCTCTCCGGATACGCTGCAGAATTCCGAATATCTCCATAACCTTAATGGAAACTGTATACGGAGCGACAGTTAGATCCACGATGACATACGGAGGAGAAATATGGGGGTGGGAACAAACAGGGAATCTGGATCAACTGAGGACCCAATTTTTGAAAGGAATTCTGGGTGTAGGGAGGGGTACGGCAAACTGCGGAATAATGGGGGAATTCGGGGTACATAGTGAAACGATAGAGTGCAAAATCAGAGCAGTTAAATATTGGCTGAGAACCGTTCACGGAAACCAATCTCTAATTAGGGCAGTCTGCTACCGTGAACAGTTGCGAATGGAAGGTTATTCGACGCGGGCAACAAAATTAAAGAAAGGGTCGGAAACCATTGGGATGGGAGACATTTGGATGGCGGGGTAGGAAAACAGGCGAAGTATTTGGAGAAAAATTAAGAACCGCCTCTGTGATATTGACAGACAGCAAATAATTGCGCAATGCACAGAGAAGGTGTCATTAGAAGTACAGTCTGGGCTGAAATCGGAGTGGGGTATGGAGCAATACATCAAAACAGGTACCAAACTCATTAGAGAGGGGCTCGCGTGGACTAGACTAGGAGTATGGAGGAGCACGAACATTTCTGACGAGAATGGTACGAGAATCTGTCCCATTTGCGAGGAGGAAGAGTCTTGGACTCACATCTTGGCAAGATGTAGGGGTACGGAGGAATGGCGGGAAAAATATTTGCCGCGATTTTTTACCACTGCGAATGTAGGGCTAGAAGCATGTTGGACGCTACTGGCAGGCACGGAAAACATGGACGGGCTAGGTAAATTTATACTTAAGGCAAGACAGCTGAGATCTGAGGAGGCTGCCAATAAAGAAGGGCGGGGGGAGGGATAAGATCAACTAAACAAAAGTGACTACGTTGTTCTACATACATATATATTATGTCATACTTAGGTCACTGGTGTGCTATGGTTTTATATATGTTGTATATATTATGTGTATATATGTCTTTTAAGTGTAATTATCTATTATAAGAGGGCGTATTTAAGAAGGTGTACTCTGTGCTGTAAATTTAAATTGCTATATTTGAATATCTTTGTATTTTTATTTTCGGGTGCACTCTTAATTCTTTATTGTTGTTTAATAATGCTTTGGACTGTGTATTTCCTTTATCTTCTTATTTTCGTGTTTACTATTTTAATTCTTTGTTGTTGTTTTAATATTGCTTGTAATGTGTATTACAAAAGCACGTACGGTCTGTGGACCCGTGCGATTGTTGAAATTCTATGTATGATATTGCTATGCCAATAAATACACTTATTCATTCATTCATTCATTCATTCATTCAATATATTCTCTACCTATGTACTACATACTAAATAGAGGAAGTAAAAAACAAAGAAACAAATAAGTCAGATTGGTCGACCCAAGGGATTTGAACCCAGGAGGTCTCGAATGCTGGCCAAAACGCTATCACCTGAGCCACTCGGTTGTACGCCTCTTATACATACAACATAATAATGTAGTGTAGGTATATCAGTTAACAAGAACTCTATAGGACAATAAGCTTTAGTAAAATAATTATGTAGAAGAGTGGGTGGAGAAAGTCACGTGATTACAGCTTATCGGATTTTGTTAACTATTGAAGTGCAATTGAAAGTAAGGTGCGATAAATTGATATCGACAAACATACAGCGCCAGTTTGCTATAAATTCCTGCAAATGAAGCCATTTCTGTTTTGGAATGGTCAATGTTAAATGTCTGTCAATTGCAGGTTGGGATTTATTGACTCGTGCAAGTTGCAGTCCCTCTTCTGCATTCTGAGAGAACTGAGCAGCATTTTAACACTAATAAGCCTATTGTAGTGCCTCAATTCTGTATAGGTACAAACGACGACTAAATCTTTCGGTGGTATGTGTAACGCAGTGGGGCCCCTAACGTTTCTCTCGTATTCGTTTGATTACCGTGAGAAACGTTCGTGATCCATGAGGTCACCAAGTGAATCCTGGGAAAGTTGTTTATTAGTGATGGGCACTTTCGAATGTTGTCGACAAACGAATGTATTCGATAGTGAGAAGCCGGGCCAGATGGCTCAAGCTCTGGAGGTGGCATTCGGGAGACCGACCTCTTTGACCTACGGCTTTTTCGAGGGATTTTCGGTTTAATGTTTTATGAAGCGATTTAATTTAGTAGCAATATAAGAAGAAGGATGAACGTTAATTTATGGAATAAAAGTATTCATTATAGGACTAATGAACGCCGCGCCATGGCTGAGTGGTTAGACCACCCGCCTCTCACCTAAACGGTCCTATTTTGATCCCAAGCGGTGGACAAAGCGGCACAGGGGCGGGTTTTCTCCGATTTCCCCCGCAATTGCATTCCACCGGTTGCATCTTCATGTCAAGTATCAAAAGTGTCATCACATGCGGTGCCGCAAGCAGTAAAAATTCGTTTTCTGGGAGGGTCACTAGGGGACACTCCTTCATTCCCCCTAACTTCTAGTCCCTTCATTTCATCTTCATTTACCCCCAACCGGTCTCTTTCAGGGTTGTAAGTGTCAACGAGGACTGAGGCAGAGGCGTCATTTCATGGAGGTGACTACGCTCTGGAAATACAGTTCTGGGCGGCGAGATAGCGTTAGTGGTTGTCTGCGGACTCGGATGGTCTAGCTCCAGGCACTACCTGCGTTGACAACTCCTTGTGAACTGTTATGGACCCTCCACGGTGGCTCTCTCTGTACGAATGTCGGCCGCCCTCGTTAACGTACACACACACCTCGCAATGAGCGCATCACCACCTCAGTTCATCAGTGGTTTTAAATTGAAATACCTACGTTGAATTATGCAACTCTTTTAACGCAAGAAGGGATATCTACATACTGAAATAAGGGGCTGTTGGGCCACTTCTGCATATAGAGAAACAAGTAATGACATTTTACTAGGTTTAGCGTGCAGTCGATAGAAGAATAAACATTTGTAAGAGCAGTTTGCTGAACATGTAGAGAATGAATGGAACAGTCCAGATGTTTTAATATCATACTGAACACAAAGAACCGATACCGATCGCTCGTCGACTGAAATAAATGACAAATGAAGGATGCTAACTGCCCGAGCTCCCGCTGAGGCGTTTCTGATTCCTTCATGAATTGTTTAACGAGTGATCCTCTTCAGATAAACAGAGGTAGCCGAGGATATTCCAGTTGACCTGCTTCTTGGCGCATTACACAAATACATGGATATTCTCGTGTGCAACAGACTAGGAGCATGGCCGATGATAAACAGCTGATGTCTTCCATTTACACGACTTTTTCTACATCTGTGTAACAAGTTATTGTTAAAAACCTTCCATTTCATGCTAAAACATTAGCAGAAACGATTTTATTACCTTTATAAATAGAAGCGAAATAAGGGAATACACTAGGCTAAACCGATAGTCAAATGTTTTAAAACTGGTTGCTATACGATTCATGTCCGCTTCTTTGTGTGGCCAAGATTTTTCAAATTTCCTGTGAGAAAAGTTTTAGGTATCTTAAATCAGAAACAAATACCAGGGAATACCTCAGAAACGGTCAACTCCACCAAAAAAAGTATATGACGTAAACTATGCGTTTTAACATTTTTTTTTCTGCAGTAAGTTTTTGTCTATTTCTTACGGTTTACCAGTTATGCAAGATTCATCCATGATAAAGAAGCCCTTAGAGGTTATTCCCAGAAAATTCAAAATATAAATTTTACTTGCCATGAAAATGTCTTAAATCGTTAGAGCTAATTTTGAGAAAATCAAAATTTAAGGGTAATTGGGGTTGGGGGAATTTCTTGAAAACCTTTGTGTCCCATTCTTGGTAGATACCGAGCTTAAATATCAAGTTTGGTGTTCAACAGACTTTTCGTTTTTGAGTTATCATGTTCACAGACACAGGGACGCATATACGGACCTTTTTCTAAAAATACTTTCTTATGGATTCAGGGGGATTTTAAAACATATTTCCGATGAAATCTTGGTTTCGAATTTGTGGGTATATTGTACATGCGGGCTGGAGAAAGTAAAAACTGATGACGAGAATGTCATGAGAATCTGTCCCATTTGCTGACGAGAATGTCACGAGAATCTGTCCCATTTGCTGACGAGAATGTCATGAGAATCTGTCCCATTTGCTGACGAGAATGGTATGAGAATCTATCCCATTTGCTGACGAGAATGGTATGAGAATCTACCCCATTTGCTGACGAGAATGTCATGAGAATGTGTCCCATTTGCTGACGAGAATGTCATGAGAATGTGTCCCATTTGCTGACGAGAATGTCATGAGAATGTGTCCCATTTGCTGACGAATGTAATGAGAATGTGTCCCATTTGCTGACGAGAATGGTATGAGAATCTGTCCCATTTGCTGACGAGAATGGTATGAGAATCTGTCCCATTTGCTGACGAGAATGGTATGAGAATCTGTCCCATTTGCGAGGAGGAAGAGGCGCGGAGCAATGGAGGGAAAATATTTATCACGATCCTTTACCACTGCGAATGTAGAGTTGGAAGCATGTTCGGACGCTACTGGCAGGCACGGAAGACGTGGATGGGCTATACTTAAGATAAGACAGCTGAGATCTGAGAAGGCTGACAATAGAGGGGGTGGGGATGACAAGAATAGATAAAAAAAAGTGATTATAATGTTTTACATATTTTATATCATACTTTTCGGTCATTGATTTGTTGTTGTGTTAGTATTTTGTGTATATATTTATCTTGAGTGTATTTGTCTACTATAATAGGGTACACTATTACATCGGAATACGGTTTATTCTGTGTTGTAAATTTAAGTTGCTGTATTTTATTTTCGTGTTCACTTTTTACATTTTTAGTTTTAAATATTGGTTACTAGGCGGCGCCATGGCTGAGGGTTAGACCGCTCCCTTCTAGGCGTACCGGGCTCGATCCCAAGCGCCCGCCTGTGGGATTTTTCTTGGTCGAAGCGGCGTCTGGGCGGGTTTTCTCCAGATACTCATTCCACAAATTGCTCCTTCGTCACATTTCCTATCATTCATTTCGCTTGCATTTGGTATGATCCACTTCCTCGAGCTCACACCTGGACGTTCTCCTTTCTGTGGTTTCGTACCGTTGGCTCCCCGACAGGCTTCTGACCCCTAGACACCCGCTTGTAAGCTCTAGGAGGGTGTCAGTCCTAATATACGGGGAGGGTAAGCCGACTGCGAAAAAAAATATTGTTTACTATTTTGTGTATTGCAAAAACAGCCACCGTCCGTGAACACGATAACCCAAAAACGAAAAGTCGGTAATACACCAAACTTGGTATTTAACTTTAGTATCTTCCGGGGATGCGACACGAAGACTTGGAGAAAAATCCCCCGACTCCAAACTACCCTTTACATGGAACATTTTCCGAAAAATTTGATTTTCTAAAAAATGGCTCTAACGATTTTGATTAAAATATCGTATATTAAAGATATTTATCTGACAAATAAAATGTATATCTTGAATTTTCTGGGGATAGCCTCTGAAGACTACTTTATTCTCAGTGAATTTGACGTAATTTTGCATAAGTGCTAAACCGTAAGAGAGAGACAAAAACTTACCACACAAAAAATACAGGGCACATTAAAACACACAATTTATGTTATACCTTTTTTCGTGAAGTTGATTGTTTTTGAGATATTCCTTGTTTTTTGGTTTAAGCTATAAAAACGTATGTGTTTCTCATACAGGACTTTGTGAACTCGTGTCCATACAAACAAAGGAACTTCAGTCACTTAGCAACCCGCTCATGACTATCACTTTAACCTATGGTACTCCCATATTTCGCTTCTACTTGCAAGGAAGCAAGAAATAAGACTATTTCTGCTAATTTTTTCTCGATTAGCATGAAGTAAATAGAAGCATAAGCTTTTTAAAAATAATTTATTTCAGAGATATAGAGAAAGTCATGTGAATGGAGCACATCAGATTTTTTATAAGTTTTTTTAACTGGAATTAGCTAAATATAACACGTAATCTGTCGTAATTCATATATGTGCCGTTTCCATTTATGTAACATATTTAAATTTTGAATTCTAAAATCATGAAAGGATAATTTAATTAGGTACTGCAAAATACGATAGTAACTAAAGGAAATGATTGGTTAAGTTAGCCCTCAATTTTGTTGTTATTATTATTATTATTATTACCACAAAAATTAGTATATTTCATCCAATCTTTTCACCAGTTTATTTATTAAAATATCCGGATTTGCTCCTTTAAACTTATGAAACATATTCAAAATAATCTGCTTCTCGCCACTCTTTATTAGTTGACCCTTAGGGCACTTTTTATATCCGTGATCAGTCACTTTTTGCACCAGTGAATTCTCACCAGTCACAAGCTCGCCGCTATATTCATCACGGATATTTTTGGCTTTTCTCCCGCTAATGTAATCGCTCATGCCTTGTGAAAGGATATATTTGTATTTCCAAACAGGTGAAAAAATACAGAACATTTTAATACTGCAATTAACTTATCGATTGACGCAATTTACAAACAATGCTATTAAGTAAAGCTGCACTTATTTTTGTCTCTTGAAATTGAGTGCTTCGTTCTCAACCTAATGAGAGAATTCACAGCGGTCACGTGCGTGGAAGTGTTCTCCGAATTACTTATACAAAAGTGTTTCTAAGGACAGCGGAACTACATCTATCATGATATGAGAACTTCGGGAATGTTTATTTCTACAACCAAGCGTAATTAAGTAGTTTACGAGCTCATTTCAGATCGCAAACTTGATTTTTACGGAATCCACGCTCAAAGAAGTGCAGCAAGAGTAAAGTAATTTTGTTCAAACTTTACGCTCGCCAAAATAATTCACGATATTAGTGTGCATGCATCACTGATCAACAGAAACAATTAAAATTAGTCGTGCACGATATAATGTTATGTTCAACGTCAATAAGTGACAAATATTCTTTCGCAACAGCTCTAAGGATATCAATACTCTCACAGAACAACAATAATATTGGTTTGTCAAGGCCTCCTATAACCGTATCGTCATCGCGCCCAGCAATGCGAAATAAATAACCAACTATAACCCTTGGTGAATGGCTCAAACTTAACCTCAAATTCATTTCATCTTTCTTGCTTTTCTTTTAATATAAAAACATTCTCTTAGAAAAATAATTGTATGATACGCGAGCGTCAAGTTTGTTTTTGATTCTCGCGTGGTTGTAAAACTGCGTTTTGTTTCACAATATTCTCGCTCGAATCAAAAACCAAACTGTACACTCTTAAATAACTATTGTGCGAAAGTGTAGTAATGAAATGTTAGACTTGGTTTTTTGTTATGATTATAATGCTATGTAATGCGACATTAACATCCAATTATGAAAACATATGTCAGAATCTCTTGGGCAAGTAAAACTCCGTGAGAAGTAACAAAGTTACAAGACCTGATCTGGTTTATTATACCATTTAACTTGTTCCAAGTCAGCTGTATAAAGTGATACAGACAATATTCAAGTCGTTTTTTGCCCAGAAAATGAGAAATGCAAGCGACTCTGTCGGCAAATGTCTACAAAAGACTTGTTCCCATTTTTGGAGCGTAATGAAGAGCAGCTTGGGTGATTGATTAGCGACATCTTGCCGATATGGAAGACATTCTCTGCAACTCAAGATCACCTCGTGATACTGGCTAGTTTACTTGCCACTAGAGCATTTCTGTGATGATGGATGCTTTCATAAGATCAAGTGCCATCAAAGGCGCCGTCACACTGCAGAATGATCGGCATTTTAAACATCGAACAATAAAATACAAACTTGTAGGCCAGATTAGATTAGATTAAAATTCTGGGTTGTTTAGGTTTCCTTTAATCTCTCAACAATGCAACCTAAACTATTTACTTACTTTGGAGCTCCAAAGTTTAAAACATCTGTTGTGTTGCACTCACATGACTTGCTCTAATTTTTCTGCAAACATTCTATTCTTACAAAAGACTATTCTTCTATTTACTTCATGCTAATCGAGATAAACATTAACAGAAATGATCTCATTACTTGCCTTTTTGTAAGTAGAAGGGAAATAAGGGAATACACTAGGCTAAAGTAATAGTGAAATATTTTAAAAGCTGGTTGCTATGTGAAACAATTGATGTTCGGTTCTCTTTACACGGCCAGGAGTAAACTAAAAGATATTAAACGAAAGAAAACGTCCAGTTTTATAAAAATTTTTAGTGGTTTAAAAATGAAAAAAAAATAGTAAGGAATCTCTTGTAACTGGTTAGCTCTACAAAAATATTTTATGTTTTCCATCTACATGATAGAATGTGTTACGTCTCTGTAACAGATTATTTTTAACAAGCTTATTCTTTTATCTTCTTCATGCTAATTCAGATAAGCATTAGTAGAAACGGTCTTACTTGTAAGTAGAAGGGAATACACTAGGTTAAACCGACAGTCAAATGTTCTAATAGGTAGTTGCCATGTGGATGAAATTGTTTCCTTGCATTGTCAGGAGTTGACAAACTTCCGTATTTCTGAAAAGAAATTTAAAACTGTAACTAGTAGCAACGATTATCTCAAAAATGGTCAACTCCACGCAAAAAAAAAAAAAAAAATATATATGACATGAATTCTATATTTTAATGAGATCTACATTTTTTGTGTAGTACGTTTTTGTATATCTCTTACGGCTTGTTAGTTAAGCAAAATTAATTAAGTATAATGATATCTTCAGAGGCTATTCCAGAAATTCAAGATATACATTTTATTTGTCATGTAAATAATTTTAATATATGATATTTTAATCAAAATCGTTAGAACAATTTCGAATTTTTTTCTGTGTAAAGGTAGTTGGAGTGGAGGGATTTTCTTGAAAATCTTCGTGTCGCATCCTTGGGATACTGAACTTAAATACCAAGCGGTATCTAACGGACTTTTCGTTTTAGGTCTATGCTGCCTACACACACACACACACACACACACACACACACACACACACACGGACATTTTTGTTTTTCGTTTTTTTTTTTTTTTTTTTTTTACTCAGGGAGTCTGTAAACATATATTTCCGGTGAAATCTCGGTATCAATTTTTTTGGGTGCAATACAATACCTTCTCTATACACGATGTACAGAGTATGTGTAGAGAAAGTAATTAAATAAGGTTTTAAATTATTTATTTGAAGGCACTGATTAAATCTCCTGAACTTTATTAAAACAAAAATATATTTCTTACTCGACTTTCAGTCTCTCCAGAAATGAAATGAAATGTAGTTTTATTTATGGACGCTCTTCAACTGCTGTGGTTCTCAGCGTCCCATTCTATACTGGGCGTGAAAGACCGCTAAATTTTGCTCAGAGACCTCTCTATCAGACTTGAGGTTCTTTTACGTGCCGTAAATCTACGACACGGGACCCACAGCTTTACTTCCCTTCCGAAGGAAGTTATGCTAAGGATTTTTACGCCCGAAAAAAATCCATCGTCCTCCGCCGGGTTTGAACCCGCGACCTTGGGTATATGAAGTTAGCATGGTAACCATTACACCACGGAGGACGACTATTCTCTCAAGATTCGATCCCAAGCGTCCGCATGCGAGGTTTGTGGTGGACAAAGCGGCGCAGGTGCGGGTTTCCCCCGCCATCATATTCAACCAGTGCTCCATCTTCATTTCCTGTATATCCAGTGTCATCGCCTGCGGTGGCACAAGCTGTAAAAGACTACAAAAAAAAAATGTCAGGATAAGGGAAAACTCTGGAAAAAGTGTTAGGGGAGTAACCGTAACTGACATTTGAACTCGGAACCTCTTGAATATGAAGCTATCTTCATTAGCTTTTGTACGAATAGTTTAGAGAAAAGTGAGTTAAGAAAGTAATGTGAATGCCATTTCCCTGCTGTTTGTAAACTTTTGCTAGACTTCGTTTTGAATATATGAGTCAGTAACTCTAATAAAAGCCGCAATATTAAATTAGACGCGACGCGCTGTTAAGGCTGAAGAGGTTCTGGAAACAGATTTCGTGTTTATCTTAAATTTCATTAGATTTCAGTTACTGTCTGAAACTTAGACGTTTAACGTTTGCTGGCAGGGGAATGGCTTCCTGTGGCTCACCAGAAGACTCGCATCAAAGCAATATTGCGGTCGGCATCTACTGCTGCCCTCAGCATTTTCTTTTCGTTTTCAAGATTTCGCTGTACGCTTCTCTTGCCAAAGGTTTTTATAAACTTATTACCATTTTTATAAAATCTTAATACATAAGAAAAATACTGTACTCCAACAAATATTCTATGTCGAGATTAACGGAAAAGTTTGTTTTGAGCTCCCACCAATAAAATATGTTATTCTGTAACAAACTATTCACACAAAAGCTTATTACTTTTTCAACCCGTACATGTACATAGTGTATACAGAAGGTATTGTATTGCACCCAAAAATTCGATACAGAGATTTCACCAGAAATATATGTTTTGCGGTCCCCTCTGTCCCAAAAAGCATTTCTAGAAAAAGGTCCGTGTTTGTGTCCGTGTGCTCATCTGTCTGTAAACGTGATAACTCAAAAACGAAAAGTCGGCAAAATACCAAACTTGGTACTTAAGTTTAGTAGCCTCCAGGAATGCGACAAGAAGATTTTGAGGAAAATACCTCCACCCCAAACTACCATTTGCATAGAACATTGCTCTAACGATTTTGATTAAAATACCGTACGTTTAAGATATTTTTATGGCAAACGAAATGTGCATCTTGGACTTTCTGGGAATAGATTCTGAAGGCCTCTTTATTCTGAAATAATTTTGTTGAATTTTGTTTAACTGTTAAACCGTAAGTGGTAGACAAAAACTTACTGCACAAAATACCTTGCACACAATTTATGTCCTTTACATTTTTATTGTGGAGGTAAGCTTTTCCGAGATATTCCTTGTTATTGGCTTCAACTGTGAACTACTTACACTTTTCTAAGACAGGAAGTGTCCGTTTTTCTTTTGTTCTACCCCTGGTCAAGCAAATAAACGATAAAATGCATACATTTTTTTTCTACGACGGAGCGAAATTGAGTAGTTTACGAGCTCATTTCAAATCGCAAACTTAATTTTTACAGAATCCACGCGCAAGCTTAAAGTAATTTTGTTCCAACTTTACGATATTAGTGTATCACTGATCAACAGACAAACAATTGGAATTAGTTGTGCAGGATATAATGTTATGTTCAACGCCAATAACTGACAAATACTCTTTCGCAGCTCTAAGGATATCATCAATTTCAAAATACATCACAGAACAACGTTTTGCTGAATTTTGCATAACTAGTAGGCCATAAAAGGTAGACGGAAAGTTACTACTCAAGAAATATAGATCTCGTAAAAACACATAATTTAAGTCTAGACTATTCTTTCTTTGTACAGCTGACCATTTCCAAGATATTCATTGTTTTTGCTTTCAGCTTTAAAAAACATACTTTTCTTATACGGGAATTTGTCAACTCCTGACCATAGAAACAAAAGAACTTCAGTCACATAGCAACCAGCTTTAGACTATCACTTTAACCTATGCTACTACCTTATTTCGCTTCTACTTACAAGGAAGCAAGTAATAAGACTATTTCTGCTAAAGCTGATTTCGATTAGCATGAAATAAATAGAAGAATAAGCTTTTTAACAATAATTCGTTGCAAAGATGTAAATAAAGTGATGTGAATGGAACACACAAGATTTTTTTTATAGTTTTTACATCTTTTGCAATAAATAGTAAATTTTATAAACCTCTTAATTCTTCGTCGTGTACAGCATTTCTTGTTTATGTTTAAGTAATTATTTAAATAATTAACTTCTTTACTACTGAAGATATTGCAACGTAATTTACTATGTAATCTAGTACTTGCGTATAATATTCATGATATATTTTATAAGCAAATATATAGAAAACTATGGAAATTAGCTTAAAGTCTATACAAGTGTTGGAAGATCGCTTGTGTGGTTAACATAACGAGCTAGGATCTCTATCTTATAAAAGTCCATTCCTTCCAAACGAGAAGCTTTATACTCTCATAGGAGTTACTTAAGTTAAACTACTATCAAGTTAATGTAGTGTAAGAAATGAATCGCTGTAGTCTGAGGATAGAGCTACATCTACAAAAATCTGATGTATTACGTTCGCATGACTTTCTCTACATCGCTATAACAAATTAGTATTAAAAAGCTTATTATTCTATCTATTTATGTTAATCGAGATAAACATTAGCTGAAATTGTCTTTCTTGTAAGCAGATGGAAAATATTGCAATACACTTGGCTAAAACCACATCAAATCTTTTAAAACCTGGTTGCCATGTGGTTGAAATCCGTTTCTCAGCAGGGCCAGGAGTTTACAACTTTCTGTGTGAAAAAGAAGGTTTAAGTATTTTAAATATGAAACAAATAACAAGGAATATCTCAGAAATGGTCAATTTAACGAGGAAAAAAAAACCCATATTATATAAATTGTGTGTTTTAACGTGACTACATTTTTGTGTAGTAAATTTTTGTCTATCTCTTCCGGTTTACCAGTTACGCAAAATTCATTTGGAATAAAGAGGTCTTTAAAGGCTAGTCCCAGAAAATTCAAGATATAATTTTTATTTTCCATGTATTATCTTTAATATATGGTATTTTAATCAAAATCGTTAGAGCCAGTTTGGAGAAAAAATGTTCGAAATTTTTTAAATGAAAGGGTAGTTTGGGTTGGAGGATGTTTTACAAAATCTTCGTGTCACATCCCTGGAAGATACTAAACCTAAATACCAAGTTTGGTATTTTACCCATATATCGTTTTTGAGTTATCGTGCTCTGAAAATCCTTTTTACTTTCTCTACACGTACTATGTACATAGTGTATAGAGAAGGTATTGTATTGCACCCAAAAATTCGATACCGAGATTTCACTGGAAATACATATTTTGGGTCCCCCTGAATCAAAAAAAAATTTGGAAAAAGGTCCGTGTGTGCGTGCGTGCGTGTGTGTGTCTGTGTGTCTGTGGACAGCATAGCTGAAAAACGAAAAGATCGTTAAATACCAAACTTGGTATTTAAGTTTGGTATCTTCCAAGGACGCGATACGAAGATTTTCAAGAAAATCCCCCCCCCCCAACTGTGTTTTACATGAACTTTTTTTGAAAATTTTGATTTTCTCAAAAATTGCTCTAACGTTTTGATTAAAATATCATACATTAAAGATATTTACCTCACAAATAATATGTTTATCTTGAATTTTCTGGGAATAGCCTCTGAAGACTACTTTATTCTGGAGAAATTTGGCATAACTGCTAAACCGTAAGAAATGGACAAAAACTTATCATAAAAAAAATGTAGAGCACATTAAAACACACAATTTATGTAATTTAAAATTTTTTCGATGAGTTCATCGTTTTTTAGATATTCCTTGTTTTTGGTTTCAGCTTTGAAAAACTTGTACTGTTCTCATACAGGATGTTGTCAACTCGTGTCCATACATACAAACAAAGGAGCTTCAGTCACATAGTAACCAGCTTTTGACTCACTTTAACCTATGATACTTCCTTATTTCGCTTCTACTTACAAGGAAGCAAGTAATAATACTATTTCTGCTATTTTTTTCGATTAGAATGAAGTAAATAGAAGAATAAGCTTATTAACAATAATTTGTTACACAGAAGTAGAGAAAGTTCTGTGAATGGAACACACAAGATGTTTTTGAACACAGGGGTCTCTAAAACGTGTACCTCTGGTGAAATCTTGATATCTAATTCTTGGATGGAATGCAATACCTTCTCTATAGCACGAGTAGAGAAAGTAAACATATTGTTGATGGTGCATGTCACAGAAACTGGCTATAACCTCACTTTCGTTTTAAAGATACAAGCAAACTGAGCCAGGAGGCTGAAGCGTTTCCTCTGGGATTGGCTTTCGGAAGGTCCGGGTTCGATCCCCCTTGACCTCGCACTCTGGCCCTGGGGTTTTCCTGGGACCGCTCAGGCGAATGCTGAGGTGGTGTATATGTACCACGGTTCCTTTCATTTTCTTTCAGGTCGGCGGCATGTGTGACTTGAGACTTTGCAGGCAGATGGCGCGGTTGTTTGCTCCGAATGAAACTCCCTTTCCCCCAGTTGCGCTGGTTGAGGTTAGATGACGTTGCTTAGGCCTCCTTCCGGCCTCTCGGCGCGACATTGCAGATTCTAGTTCAGTTTTACGTTTGAACTCTACCATAGTCGATTGACCAACATAGGTCCACATGCGCAAGCAGACAGGACGAACAGAGGCCTGTGGATTTCGCATTTGAAAGAATAGCTGATTTTCAGAAACTCCATTTTTACCGCTTATTTTGATATAGTTCATTTACACACACCTAACCTCGACGAAATCTGGAAACCAATAGAAAGGCTCAGACTAAAACTGAACTAGAATCTGCAATCTCGCCTCCCGCTCGTGTAGAGCCTCGTGGCGCTCCAGGACCGTCATGTAGTCATGTTAGGGACTTCCGTGCGTCTCTGCGCTTAGCTCCGTCGTTTTCTGTGTGCTGGTCTGTGGCTTCCCTTCCCCCCGGTGGTGGATCACTATTGACGAGGTGTCCCCCGTTGATAGCATGCTCTACCCTTTCTCTATGGGGTAGCCCTTCGTGGTGTAATGGTTACCATGCTGACTTCATATACCCAAGGTCGCGGGCTCAAACCCAGCGGAAGGCGGTGTGTGGATGAGCGTTGTCATGGATCAACACAATTCCTGAAGTCAGCATTCCTTGTTTTGAATGGCTCTCCGCAAACGTCGTAAAGTACAAAGATCTTCAAAACAACGTCAATGCTCATTTGAAATCATTGGCGGCAACATTTTTTGAAGCGGGTATTGCAAAGCTTGTGCACAGGTACGATAAATGTCTCAATCTTTTCGGTGATTATGTTGAAAAGTAACCGTAAGTGTACAAAACTTTTAGTAATAAAATAATTGTTTTCTATGAACTTGTCTTTTATTTATAGCCTATCGCAGCTTGTAATGTCAGTTTATTGAAGAACGAGTGGACAAAGGTATGTGAAGTAAACGCCGATTATTCAGAATCTGTGCCGCTGCTAAAAGGTTCCTAGGTTGAAGATTATTTATTCCAGTAATGGAGTGGAGCGCAATCCTGTTGTGCATTACATTAACCCCTCGTGGGCATAAATCAGCTTACATGTTCACTTTCGTTGCAGGTGCATGCTATTACCTACCGCATTAATATTTAGGGGAGTGTGGGGTAAACTGAGTTGGGTATTACTCCAGGGACGTTATATACATATCAAAAGGGAGAAGTGTACCTCAGTATAGAGTGCTTCTTTAAACTGGACTTTAACTATCAAAAATATATTATAAAAAGATATGTAACATTCACATGACTTTCTCTACATCTCAGCAAAAAAGTATTGTTAAAAAGCTTATTCTTGTATCTACTTTATACTAATCAAGAAAAAAAAATAGCAGAAATAGTCTTATTACTTGCTTTCTTGTAAGTAGAAGCGAAATAAGGGACTACCATAAGTTAAAGTGATAGTCAAAAGCTGGTTGCTATGTGACTGAAGTTCCTTTGCTTGAATGGACAGGGCTCACAAATTCCTGAGCATACAAACAAAGGAACTAGGAATTTGTCAACTCGTGTCCATACAAAGGAACTTCAGTCACATAGCAACCAGTTTTTCACTATCACTTTAACCTATGGTACTCCCTTATTTCGCTTCTACTTACAAGGAAGCAAGTAATAAGACTATTTCTGCTAATTTTTTCTCGATTAGCATGAAGTAAATAGAAGCATAAGCTTTTTAACAATAATTTGTTGCAGTGATGTAGAGAAAGACATGTGAAAGGAACACGTCAGATTTTTGCTGTATTTTAACGTTATATTCAACTTGAATTATCAATTATTAAATGAACGATATACAATGTAGTTAGAAATATCGTGGTTTATAGAAATGTCTATCCAAAACTATTAACGCCAACTTGGTATCACTTTAAGAGTGAACATTTTCTTATAATAATGTTTGTTTGGTAACCATTGTTAGAAGAAAATCCCATATACATACACTGGAAACCATTCTTTTGTTCATCTCCATGGATATTATTGGCGTATGAATAGCAATGCAATTACATAAGAATGCATGGCCATATATAAATTGCTGTCAGATGACTCTGTTGCAGGGAAAAGCACACTGTATTTTCACCGCAGCCTGCCATGTAAAAACTGAGCATCGCAAAATGTGTCTATGATTTCCTTAGGAAAGATTTGAGGTTATGTTATCAACAAACTCGAAGCATTTATTTTTAATTTTCTATCTGAATATGACTTTGAAGGGAGCAGTGGACCATAAAAACTGCCATAACTGTGCATCACGTATCAGTAAACATATCTTTTCTTGCGAGTCTGTGTTTGTGAATATCAAATGTAGATTTATTACAGCTGACGTCATCTCTGGGATTCCCAGCGATTCCGTTATTTCGGTCTGCTTCACTCAACTCCTCCACAGTTTCTCATTTTCTCTTGTTTATTTTCTGGGTTTTCAGTTCCGTTTTTCACCGTTTTTCTTCTTGCCCATTATTTACTGAAGCCTATATAACTTATGTACATTGTTTTATTATTTTGAAAGATGTTTATTTATTAGTTTCTCTATTGTTTACGCTGACAACTTGATAAATATTTATATGCTCAAATAAAAATGTGTCGGCCGCTCGCCTCTCATCTAGGTGGCCCAGGTTTGTTCCCAAGAGACGGCTTGTGGGATTTGTAGTAGACGAAACGGCGTTTGGGCGGATTTTCTCGGGGTGGTCGGTTTCCTCCGCTACTCATTCGACCAATTACTCCATCACCTTCCCTATCATTCATTTCGCTTGTATTTCATACCATCCACTTCCTGAAACTCATGCCAGGTTCTCCATTCTGTGGATTCGTGCCGTTGGTTCCCCAACAGACTTCCGACGCCTAGGCATCCGTTTGTAAGTCCTAGAGGGAAATCAGTTCTAAATACGGGGAGGGTAAGCCGACTACGAAACGAAAATAAAAATGTTACAGCAGCTATGTATGCAACAATTGGATAATTATGTTACCACTGAACGTTTCTCGCACTAATGACAATATTCACGCAATTATTAATATTATACAACAGTTTATGGAAGTTAACATTATAAATTTAGCAAATCATACAAAAACTAAGCATACTTAGCTGGCATGACTGAGAGCGTCTTCAAGTTCGTAAATGAGAGGTTAGCTCCTCTCCCTGCATTTCATTTGTTATTACCTGCCGTTTTGAACCGATAAGCAATACTTTCGCTTTTTGGGAGAAAAGTGAACAGGTGTTAGAGACTGTGATGTAGTCTATTACAGCACGGAATATAAAAAAATTAGCTTCTCTATCTGCATTTCATTTGATATTACCTGCCGTGTTTGAACCTATAAGCAACACTTTCGCTTTCTGGGAGAGAAGTGAGAAGGTGCTACAGACTGGGATGTGCCATATTATCTGCACAGCACAGCATGGAATATGACAGCTTCTCTCCCTCCATTTCATTTGCCATTACTTGGGTTTTTTGGAGAAGGATTCATTAGAAGTACAGTCTGGGCTAAAATCGGAGTAAAGCGATACATCAAAGCAGGTACCAAATTCATTAGAGAGGGGCTCGCGTGGATTACACTAGGAGCATAGAGGAGCACAAAAACTGCTGACGAGAATGGTATGAGAATCTGTCCCATTTGCGAGAACGAAGAGTCGTGGACCCATATCTTGGCAAGATGTAGGGGTACGTAGGAATGACGGTTGCCCTCCGTGGTGTAATGGTTACCACGCTGACTTCATATACCCAAGGTCGCGGGCGTAAAACTCCTTAGCATGGCTTCCTTCGGAAGGGAAGTAAAGCCGTTGGTCCCGTGTTGTAGATTTAGGGCACGTAAAAGAACCTCAAGCCTGAAAAAGAGGCCTCCGAGCAAAATTAAGCGGTTCAGTATAGAATGGGACGATGAGAACCACAGCAGTTAAAGAGCGTCTATAAATAAAATTACATATCTTTTCATTTCACGGAGGAATGGAGGGAAAATATTTACCGCGATCCTTGATCACCGCGAATGTAGAGCTAGAAGTATGTTGGACCCTACTGGCAGGCACGAAGACGCGGACGGGATAGATAACTTTCTACTTAAGGCTGAGAAGGCTGATAATAGGGAAGAGGGGGAGGGTGACAAGAAGAGCTAAAAAGTGATCATAATATTTTACATGTTTTTTATACCATACTTTTTGGTCATTGTTTTGTTGTGTTAGTATTGTGTGTGTATATATTTCTCTTAAGTGTATTTGTCTACTATAAAATGGTACATTAATACATCGGAATACAGTTCATTCTGTTTTGTAAATGTAAGTTGCTGTATTTAAATACTGTATCTTTGTCTTTTTTGTGTTTACTCTTTCAATTCTTTGTTTTTTAATATAGCTCACTATTTCTGTATTACAAAAGCACATACGATCTGTGGACACATACAATCAATGTATGTACTGGAATTTCAATACATAGTTACTTCTACATTCATTACCTGGGGTTTTGAACCCATAAGCAAGACATTCCTTTTATAGGACAGAAGTGAGCAGGTGTGACAGACTGTGGTCTGCCGTAGTATCAGCACAGCATGGAATATCAAAGCATATCTTCTCTCCTTGCAGTTAATTTGCTATTACCTGCGGTTTTTAACCGATAAGTAAGACATTTCTTTCCTGAGCAGATGTAGCCTATTAGCTTCACTACCTGAATTTCATTTATTACCTGGTTTGTTGAACCGATAAGCAAGTCATTCCAAGTTTTACAGAAAATTCGTTTCCAAATAGATCCAATATATCATATGTTACATTAACGTAACTGTCCTAGAAGAACCTTTTTATTTTTGTATTCTCAAAACTCTTTGTTTTTCAAAACTTAATAATTTATTTCCAAAATTGAAGCACAATTTGAAAGATATAAGGTAATATTCATTAATATATTTTTGAAATACACTTGTTGATCCAGTGTTGTATATGTATGGCACGTAAGAATCTCAAGCCTGATAAACAGGCATCTGAGCAAAATAAGTGCTCTTTCACGCCCAGTATAGAATGGGACACCAAGATTCGCAGCAGTTAAAGAGTATCCCTAAATAAAACTAACTTTAATTTAATTTTAACTTGTTTTTTTCTTAGTTTTTTTTTATTCATGCGATTAGCGGAATTTCCACCTCCACATTTCTGATACTGTTTATCTCGATAAGTATGAGGTATTTAAAAGAATAACAATATTTTGTTGGAGGGTGAGCAGAAAAGGTAATATGAATGCAATACATGTTATATTTTACCTGATATTTACAAGTACACGACCATTGAAGTAATATAATTGGCCGATCCTCTTTTTACTTTCTCTACACGTACTATCTACATAGTGTACAGAGAAAATATTGTATTGCAGCCAAAAATTCCATACCGAAGTTTCACCGCAAATACATGTTTTGAGATCTCCTGAATCCAAAAAAAAAACCAAAAAAACAAAAAACAAATGACGTGTGTGTCTGTGAGCAGCATAGCTCAAAAATGTAAATATCGTTAAATACCCAACTTGGTATTTAAATTTTCTATCTTCCAAGAATGCGACACGAAGATTTTCAAGAAAACCCCCTCCCTCAACTAACTTTTACATGGAAAAATTTTCGAAAATTTTAATTTTCTCAAAAATGGCTGTAACGATTTTGATTAAAATGTCTTATATTTAAGATATTTACACTTAAAATAAAATTTCTATCCTGAATTTTCTGGGACAGGCTCTATAGACTGTTTATTCTGGATAGATTTTACTGAATTCTGCATTACTGGTAAACCATAAATGTTCTTAAAACACACAATTTAAAGAAACAGATTTCAATCCCATAGCAAACACATTTTAAAACATTGACTGTTTGTTTATCCTAGACTATTCCCTTATTTCTTTTATACTTACAAGGAAGTAATAAGACAATTTCTCTTAATGTTTATCTCAGTTAACATGAAGCAGATGGAAGAATAAATTCATTAACAATATTCTGTTACAGGGATGTAGAGAAGGTCGTGTGAATGGAATACATCAGATTTTTTTATTTTTCTAGGGCTAACATTCTATACTCTGATTTCCAAGGTCAAGGGATTCAAACCCAGAGGAAGGCATGGACTTTTTCGGGTGCAAAAATCCTTAACATGGCTTCCTTCGGAAGGGAAGTACAATTGTTGGTACCGTATCGTAGATTTACGGCACGTAAAAGTACCTTTAGCCTGATAAAGAGGCCTCTGAGCTAAATATAGAATGGGACGCTAAGTACCGCAGCAGTTAAAGTGTGTCCATAAATAAAACTCATTTTAATCTCACTTTTTGTTTTCTCTGTCTCTCTCTTCCCCCTCTCCTTTAAATATAAATGTATTACTCCACAGATACAAAAAATAACAGAATTTCCACGTCAGCCACCAGCTCTTCAATAATTTGACTATCGATATGGGATTTGGGGTCGACGAGGAGGCGTCTGGGTGGCTTTTCTCCGAGTTCTCCGCCACTCATTCCACCAATTGCTCCATCGTCATCTTTCCTCTCATCCATTTTGCTTGCATTTCATATCATCCACTTCCTGAAGCTCATGCCTGGCTACGGGCCGACCACTCGTTCCAGGTTCTCCATTCTGTGAATTCATGCCGTTGACCCCTAGGAACCCGTTTGTATGGTGTCAGCCCCCCTCAATACGGGGAGGGTAAGCCAACTACGAAACGCAATTTCAGCCTAGTGTATTCCCTTATTTCTCTTCTGTTTACAATGAAGCAAGTAATGTTCATCTAGATTGCTCTGATGACGAGGTAGGAATATTCCTTTTATTTAATGTCGAATAACTTCAAAGGTCTTATAGCGACAACATCATGTAACAATACGAAGTTTTATAACACTTTGAATACAATATTTACAAATTAAATTAATAATTATATCTAAGATATAATTTTTTTAAGCTCCGATAGGCTATAATTAAAGACAAGTTCATAGAAAACAATTATTTTATTACTAAAAGTTTTGCATACCTATGGTTACTTTTCAACATAATCACCGAAAAGATTGAGACATTTATCGTACCTGTGCACAACCTTTGCAATACCCGCTTCAAAAAATGTTGCCGTCAATAATTTCAAATGAGCATTGACGTTGTTTTGAACATCTTCATACTTAACGACGTTCGCGGAGAGCCATTCAAAACAAATGAAGGGGAATGCTGACTTCAGGAATTGTGTTGATCCATGACAACGCTCGTCCACACACTGCTGGCACAACCCATCGGCTCCTTGAACAATTTCAATGGGATATTCTCGATCATCCGCCGTACAGTCCTGGCTTGGCACCCAGCGACTTTCACCTTTTCCCTGAACTGAAGACGTGGCTAGGATGGCAGCATTTTCAAACCAAAGAGGATCTTCAAAACAACGTCAATGCTCATTTGAAATTATTAGAGGCAACATTTTTTGAAGCTGGTATTGCAAAGCTTGTGCACAGGTACGATAAATGTCTCAATCTTTTCGGTGATTATGTTGAAAAGTAACCATAAGTGAACAAAATTTTTAGTAATAAAACAATTGTTTTCTATGAACTTGTCTTTTATTTATAGCCTATCAGAAAAAAAAAAGTCCTCGTAGCTTGTAACATAAATTATTGAAATCCCAACAATAATACTTATATATTATTTAGTGTTTCATACAACAGTGTATTAAAAGTATACAATATTTTACAGTACAGTAGCAAGTTTACAATCTCCTATGTATTTAAACAATGATGATACTCTGGTTGGTTCGTCGAGTGCTGCCTTAAGATGTTGAGGAATTTGGTGGCTGGTTCTGTACTTAGAATACTGGGCAAATTCCGTTATGATGTGCTTGACTGATAGTCTCTGGCTGCAATGTTCACAGGATGGAGGTTGCTGTTTGGTGAACACATAGTCATGACTTAGTTTAGTATGTCCTGTTCTTAGTCTGGTGAGTATCATCTGTTAATAGTCTCTGGCTGCAATGTTCACAGGATGGAGGTTGCTGCTTGGTGAATACATAGTAATGAGTTAGTTTAGTATGTCCAGTTCTTAGTCTGGGAGTATCATCTGTTGATAGTCTCTGGCTGCAATGTTCACAGGATGGAGGTTGCTGTTTGGTGAATACATAGTCATGAGTTAGTTTAGTATGTCCAGTTCTTAGTCAGGTGAGTATCATCTGTTGATAGTCTCTGGTTGCTGTTTGGTGAATACATAGTCATGAGTTAGTTTAGTATGTCCAGTTCTTAGTCAGGTGAGTATCATCTGTTGATAGTCTCTGGTTGCTGTTTGGTGAATACATAGCCATGAGTTAGTTTAGTATGTCCAATTCTTAGTCTGGTGAGTATCATCTGTTGATAGTCTCTGACTGCAATGTTCACAGGATGGAGATTGCTGTTTGTTGAATACATAGTCATGAGTTAGTTTAGTATGTCCAGTTCTTAGTCTGGTGAGTATCATCTGTTGATAGTCTCTGGCTGCAATGTTCACAGGATGGAGGTTGCTGTTTGGTGAATACATAGTCATGAGTTAGTTTAGTATGTCCAATTCTTAGTCTGGTGAGTATCATCTGTTGATAGTCTCTGGTTGCTGTTTGGTGAATACATAGCCATGAGTTAGTTTAGTATGTCCAATTCTTAGTCTGGTGAGTATCATCTGTTGATAGTCTCTGGCTGCAATGTTCACAGGATGGAGATTGATGTTTGGTGAATACATAGTCATGAGTTAGTTTAGTTTGTCCAGTTCTTAGTCTGGTGAGTATCATCTGTTGATAGTCTCTGGCTGCAATGTTCACAGGATGGAGGTTGCTGTTTTGTGGATACATAGTCATGAGTTAGTTTAGTATGTCCAGTTCTTAGTCTGGTGAGTATCATCTGTTGATAGTCTCTGGTTGCTGTTTGGTGAATACATAGTCATGAGTTAGTTTACTTTGTCCAGTTCTTAGTCTGGTGAGTATCATCTGTTGATAGTCTCTGGCTGCAATGTTCACAGGATGGAGGTTGCTGTTTTGTGGATACATAGTCATGAGTTAGTTTAGTTTGTCCAGTTCTTAGTCTGGTGAGTATCATCTGTTGATAGTCTCTGGTTGCTGTTTGTTGAATACATAGTCATGGGTTAGTTTAGTATGTCCAGTTCTTAGTCTGGTGAGTATCATCTGTTGATAGTCTCTGGCTGCAATGTTCACAGGATGGAGGTTTCTGTTTGGTGGATACATAGTCATGAGCTAGTTTAGTTTGTCCAGTTCTTAGTCTGGTGAGTATCATCTGTTGATAGTCTCTGGTTGCTGTTTGGTGAATACATAGTCATGAGTTAGTTTAGTTTGTCCAGTTCTTAGTCTGGTGAGTATCATCTGTTGATAGTCTCTGGTTGCTGTTTGGTGAATACATAGTCATGAGATAGTTTAGTTTGTCCAGTTCTTAGTCTGGTGAGTATCATCTGTTGATACTCTCTGGCTGCAATGTTCACAGGATGGAGGTGTCTGTTTGGTGGATACATAGTCATGAGTTAGTTTAGTTTGTCCAGTTCTTAGTCTGGTGAGTATCATCTGTTGATAGTCTCTGGTTGCTGTTTGGTGAATACATAGTCATGAGTTAGTTTAGTATGTCCAGTTCTTAGTCTGGTGAGTATCATCTGTTGATAGTCTCTGGTTGCTGTTTGGTGAATACATAGTCATGAGTTAGTTTAGTATGTCCAGTTCTTATTCTGGTGAGTATCATCTGTTGATAGTCTCTGGCTGCAATGTTCACAGGATGGAGGTTGCTGTTTGATGAATACATAGTCATGAGTTAGTTTAGTATGTCCAGTTCTTCGTCTGGTGAGTATCATCTGTTGATAGTCTCTGGTTGCTGTTTGGTGGATACATAGTCATGAGTTAGTTTAGTTTGTCCAGTTCTTAGTCTGGTGAGTATCATCTGTTGATAGTCTCTGGCTGCAATGTTCACAGGATGGAGGTTGCTGTTTGGTGAATACATAGTCATGAGTTAGTTTAGTATGTCCAGTTCTTAGTCTGGTGAGTATCATCTGTTGATAGTCTCTGGTTGCTGGATACATAGTCATGAGTTAGTTTAGTTTGTCCAGTTCTTAGTCTGGTGAGTATCATCTGTTGATAGTCTCTGGCTGCAATGTTCACAGGATGGAGGTTGCTGTTTGGTGGATACATAGTCATGAGTTAGTTTAGTTTGTCCAGTTCTTAGTCTGGTGAGTATCATCTGTTGATAGTCTCTGGTTGCTGTTTGGTGGATACATAGTCATGAGTTAGTTTAGTATGTCCAGTTCTTAGTCTGGTGAGTATCATCTGTTGATAGTCTCTGGTTGCTGTTTGGTGAATACATAGTCATGAGTTAGTTTAGTTTGTGCAGTTCTTAGTCTGGTGAGTATCATCTGTTGATAGTCTCTGGTTGCTGTTTGTTGAATACATAGTCAGGAGTTAGTTTAGTTTGTTCAATTCTTAGTCTGGTAAATAGCATCTGTTGATGCCGGCTGAGGGTTTTGTATATTTTAATAAATGATGTGTTACTTTTTACTTCATGCAGTTTACTGTTGCTATTATTTTGAATCCAGTTGTTCTTCCATTTTTGTATCAGCTTCTTCTTGACATAATGTATAGGATCCTAATCTGCAATAGGGATATGGTGATAAACTGGTGGTTGTTTTGTTGCTTCTTTTGCTTCTTTATCTGCTCTTTCGTTCCCCTCTATCCCCTGATGGGAAGGTATCCACATAAAAGTTGCTTCATTTTCAAGCAACATTTGGTTGTATAAATACTGGATTTCTTTGGTCAGTGAATTATCTGACGACATATTCTGAAGGGACATTAAAACACTGTAGAAATCTGAAAAAATGTCGCATTTCCTGTCTGAGTTTATTGCTTCGAAAGATTTTTTAATTTCAAATTGTTCACTGGAAAAGGTGGAGTAAGATTCGGTAATTTGTATATCAGTGTGCGTTCTGGAAATACAACAGCGCATTCGTTTCCATGCTCTGCCTGGGAGCCTTCAGTGTAGATTTCTATGCAGCCTCGGTTGTGTTGCAGACTGAGCAGTAAAAGTAATATGAATGCAATACATGTTATATGTACAAGCTCCCGTAACCATTGAAGTTATATAACTGGCTGGAGCCTCATTTTGGAAGACGTTTATGATGACTTTGAAGATTCAAATATAGTATACACTTTCGAAACCTTGTTACTTCCTAAAAAGGCCAAACTGCGACGTGCGTATCGTTTAGAAGTTTTGGTACGTGCCAGTGTACGTCATGGGACAGCGGGTCAAATGTCAAATGTGTGCTTGCTTTTTTTCGTTTTTTTATTTCTCTACAGGCAGACGTACACGCATTTCGTTTCCAAATTTGCTTGGCGTAACCAAACAGAAGCCTTTGCTTTCAAACTCACAGATAAACAAAAGTAGAGCGAAACTGTTTTATCATTCTGTGTCAGTATTACTTAAACTTAGTAGGCACTACATAGGTAGAGAAGGTATTGCATTCCACCCAAATATTTGATACCGAGATATTACTGCGAATAGACCTTTTATGGCCTCTTGTAAGAAAAGAAAATCCTATAAGTTTCATCGTTCTTTCTTTCGTTTCGTCTGTAACCGGCATTTGGGAGGTCTGGGATCGATTTCCGCGCACGATTTCTCTGATCCATAGTATTCTTCAAGGTTGCCATGTGGATAAAATCCGTTTCTATGCAGGGCCAGGAGTTGACAAATTCCCGTATGTGAAAAGTTTAAGTATTTTAACATTGAAACAAATAACAAGGAGTCTCTAAAAAATCTTATGTGTTCCATTCACATGACTTTCTCTACTTCTGTGTAACAAATTATTTTTAATAAGCTTATTCTTCTATTTACTTCATGCTAATCGAAAAAAAAATAGCAGAAATAGTCTTATTGCTTGCTTCTTTGTAAGTAGAAGCGAAATAAGGGAGTACCATAGGTTAAAGTGATAGTCAAAAGATGGTTACTATGTGACTGAAGTTCCTTTGATTGTATGGACAGGAGTTGACAAATTCCTGTATGAGAAATGTACAAGTTTTTTAAAGCTGAAACCAAATAAAAGGAATACCTAAAAACGATCCACTGCTCGAAAAAAATTGTGTGTTTTAATGTGCTCTACAGTTTTTGTGTGGTAAGTTTTGTCCATTTCTTACGGTTTAGAAGTTATGCAAAATTCCTCCAGAATAAAGTAGTCTTCAGAAGCTGTTCCCAGAAAATTCAAGATATACATTTCATTTGTCAGGTAAATATCTTTAATATACGATATTTTAATCAAAATCATTGGAGCCATTTTTGAGAAAATCAAAATTTTCGAAAAATGTTCCATGCAAAAGGTAGTTTGGGGTGGGGGATTTTTTCAAAATCTTCATGTCGCATCCCTGGAAGATACTAAACTTAAATACCAAGTTTGGTAATTTACCGACTTTTCCTTTTTGAGTTATTGTTTTCACAGACACACGTATTCCACATGGACACAGACACAGACCTTTTCCTAAAAATGCTTTTTTTTTGGATATCGGGGACCCAAAAACATATATTTCCAGTGAAATCTAGTTATCAAATTTTTAAGTGGAGTGCAACACCTTCTCTATACATTATGTACATAGTACGTGTAGAGAATGTAAAATGTATATAACATAAAGTATGTGTTTTAACGAGATCAACATTTTTTGTGCAGGAAAGCTTTGTGTATCTCTTGCGGTTTACTTGTTACGCAAAATTCATCCAGAATAAACAGATCTTGAGAGCGTATTTCCAGAAAATGGAAACCTTGCATTTTATTTATTATGTAAATTAATATAATTAATATACGATAATTTAATCAAAACCTTAGAGCCATTTTTGAGAAAATCAAATTTTTTGCAATTTTTTCCATAAAAGTGTAGTGGGCATTTCCTGAAAAGCTTCCGTTTTGCATCTTTAGTATTTAATGGATTTTTCGTTTTTGAGCTATGCTATCCATAGACAAAAAATATACAAAAACTGACAGATTCTAAAAATTATTTTATTGGATTCACGAGTTCTCAAAACATGTACTTCCGGTGAAACCTCGACATCAACTGCTTGGATGGTTTACAATATGGTCTCTATTCACTATGTACATTTGCATACGGCTAGAGAAAGTAAAAATATGCTGGTTTACTTATTGAATGACCCTGAAATAATATCACAAGAGGTTTTGAAGACTTACCTCATAGAAATAAAACGAGTTGAAGGTGGCTTCTGTGCCGTATGAGGTGTTGCCAAGACCCTCGTTGACGGACACATCTGCGTCTGTGGAGTTGCGTGGTACGCCTTGCAAAACCGGAAATGTGGGGGATGGTAGTGCATTCCACACCGGTACTTCCTCCATTGTCACTTCTCACTCATTACTCACACTACATTCTGTCCTAAATAGTTGACAATCGCTTGAGAAATCTTGCGCACCTCTGGACAGTTTTGGACGCAATAACCAAGGCGGTGGATCCCACACAAATTCTTCCATGTTCATCTTCTTACATATCGTATCTCGTATTTCAAATATACTTCTTCGCCTCAATTTTTCGGTTTCAGAAACAGGGACCAGTTTTTCGGTGTCATTTTGAAGCACTCTCACTTAGACACTATTATGAAGACTTTTTCTTCCAGATGGCGCATCACTCACATTCTAAAACATCTGAAACAAACAGAGAATGCCTTCATTACTCTTAACTCTTACAAACATATCTAAAACACCAATCCTTACATTCACATGACTTTCTCTTTCTGTTCTACAACAAGTTATTGTCATAAAAGCTTATTCTTCCATCTACTTTACATCAACCGATTTAAACATTTCTAGAAATAGTTTTATTATTCCTTATACAGTGCGACCCAAAAACATCAGAACCGCGGCGCGGTGTCTTTCCTCTGCCCACACAAGGTAGGTATTTATCCGACTTTTCGTTTTTGAGCTAGGCTACCCATAGACACATACATGTTTCTAAAACGGCTGTTTTGGATTCAGGGATCTCAAAACATACATTTCCGGTGGAATCTCCGTATTGAAAGTTTGGATGTAGTAGAATACCTTCTGTATTACTACGTATATAGTCCTTACACACATTCTCGGCAGAGAATATTTGGATGGAATGCAATTAGTATTTGTCCTAAAAAACATATAGCAGGATTTATCAGTAACGTTTTTTATTACTTTCTCTGCACATACTATGCACAAGAGCCCAGAAGAAGCTCACGGTAAGATGAGCGAAACATCGGCAATCCCATAATGCAAGATGACGCGGCCTTCTCCAGAAGACACATCAAGACATAGGTTGTGGAAGCCTTTGAAGGTAAATAAGGGAGTAACATAAGTTAAGGTGATAGTCAAAAGCTGGTTGCTATGTTACTTAAGTTCCTTTGTTTGTATGGACAGCAGTTGACAAATTCCCGTATGAGAAAAGTATAAGTTTTTCAAAGCTGAAACAAAAACAAGGAATATCTCAAAAACGATCAACTCCACGAAAAAAAATATATAACAGAGATTGTGTGTTTTAATGTGATCAACATTTTCTGTGTTGTAAGTTTTTGTCCATCTCTTACGGTTTAGCAGTTATGTAAAATTCCGTAAAATTCATCCAGAATAAAGTAGTCTTCAGAGGCTATTCCCACAAAATTCAAGACATACATTTTATTTGTCAAGTAAATATCTTTAATTTGCAATATATAAAATCAATAAAATACAATTTGTGTCGCATCCTTAGAAGATACTGAACTTAAATAGACAGTTCGGTATTTAAAGGAATTTTCGTTTTTGAACTATGCTGCCAACAGACACACACACACACAGACACAGGCACACACACACACACTATTCTTTTTCCAAAAATGTTTTTTTTGGGGTCAAAACATCTAATTCCGGTGAAATCTGGGTATCGAATTTTTGGGTGGAATACAATACCTTCTCTATACATTATGTACATGGTATGTGTAGAGAAAGTAAAACGCATTTGTAGAAAAAGATCCCTGTGTTTGTGTGCGCCCGTGTCTCTGTGAACACTCAAAAACGAAAAACACCAAACTTGACCTTTAAGTTTAGTATAATCCGGGTATGCGACACGAATATTTTGAGAAAAATTCTTCCACCCCAAAACACCCTTTACATGGAAAAGAATTCGAACATTTTGATTTTCTCAAAAATGATTCTAACGATTTTGATTAAAATACCGTATATTAAAGATAATTATATGGTAAATAAAATGTATATCTTGAATTCTCTGGGAATAGCTTCTAAAGGGCTCTTTTATTCTGAATGAATTTTGCTGAATTTTGCTTAACTGGTAAACCGTAAGAGAGAGACAAAAAATATAGATCTTGATAAAACACACAATTTATGTCGTGTACATTGTTTTCGTGAATTGATAATCTCTGACATATTTCTTGTTATTTGTTTCAGATCTAAAATACTTAAAACTTTACTCACACGGAAAGTTGTGAATTGCTGGCTCTGGATAGAAACGGATTTGAACCACTCGAAAACCAGCTTTTAAAAGATGTTCCTCTCACTTTGGCCTAGTGTATTCCCTTAAAGCAAATCGTGTGAATGGAACACATCAGATTTGTTACCCTCACCCCCTGATTGTAACGTTTTGGTTGCAGGCTTATTACACCTACAGAACTAAACTGTACACTTGATAATGTTTCAATATTGCTAATTGACATTTCACGTAACTGAAGCGTGTTGCTACTTCACCGTCAACTTTACGTATCATCATCACCGTGCTGAGAGACGATAAACTTCCTGAAGCAATTTCCATCCGGCGAATGTCTTACCAGCTTGGGCTATAACATCAGCGCCTCCAAGTGGCATTAGGCGGAAATTAAATTAGCAGTAAAACCTCCATAACCACTATTGCTGCTCGCTAACACATTTAGTGCTTATGCTCAATATTTGATGTAACATTCACATGACTTTCTCTTACCCATCCTCCTCAAATTGATCCTATAAAACATTATTACTTTCTCTACAGTTACAACATACATAGTGTATTTAATTTTTTACTTTCTCTATACGTACTATGTACATAGTGTATAGAGAAGGTATTGCACTCTAACCAAAAATTCTATACCGAAATTTCACTGGAAATATATCTTTTAGGGCCTCCTTTATCTAAAAAAAAAAAGCATTTTCGGAAAAAGGTCTGTGTGTGTCCGTGTGTCTGTGAACACGATAACTCAAAAACGAAAAGTCGTTAAAATACCAAACTTGAAATTTAAGTTTAGTATCTTCCAGAGATATGACGCAAAGATTTTGAGAAAAATCCTCTTCCACCTCCAACTACCAAACTTTTTTCGAAAATTTTTATTTTCTCAAAAATAGCTCTAACGATTTTGATTAAAATATATATTAAAGCTATTTACCTGACAAATAAAATGTATATCTTGACTTTTCTGGGAATAGCCTCTGAAGACTACTTAATTCTGGATCAATTTTACGGAATTTTGCTTAACTGCTGAACCGTAAGAGATGGACAAAAACTTAGCATACAAAAAACGCAGACCACATTAAAACACACAATTAATGCTATATATATTTTTTTTTCGTGGAGTCAATCGTTTTTAGGTATTCCTTGTTTTTGATTCCATCTTTGAAAAAACTTGTATTTTTCTCATACAGGAATTTGTCAATTCCTGTCCATACAAACAAAGGAACTTCAGTCACATAGCAACCAGCTTTTGACTATCACTTTAACCTATGGTACTCCCTTATTTCGCTTCTACTTACAAGGAAGCAAGCAATAAAGCATTTTCTGTTAAGTTTTTCTCGATTAGCATGAAGTAAATGGAAGCATAATATTTTTAACAATAATTTGTTGCAGAGATGTAGAAAAAGTCATGTGAATGGAACACATCAGATTTTTTAGTATTTAGCAATGTCACAAGGTCTGTAAAGCCTGATGCTTTGATATTTTACACTCTAGTGCATAATTGTAAATTTGTGCATTGGAAATTCTATAACATATTTGTAAATTTGTATTGTAATTTGTTGACATTTATGAAGAGTACATAATACAATAATCATATTTTAGTTTTATATAATTACTAGTAGTAAATATTAGAAAACTATTATCTGACATTACATCAGTGTCACATATAGTGAAATTATATTTATTTATACATTTTAACACTAATTTTATACTCTTTATTTTTATGTGGATGCAAAAAAAAAATATATATATATAAAAATAAGGAAGTACTTATGCTATTATAGAGCACATTAAGTATAGTGCAGTGGTTATATCTCTATTCTGCTGTTTTTGTAACCTGTGCTTTTAGTACTAGAGCTTTGTAAATAGTTTTTTTTTTCGTAGTATATAAACACATGTATACATGTATATACTTTGACAAGTTCTATGTTCAGTGGCTTCCTGGTCTTAGCGAACCTACAGAATGTTTTCTAATCTAGTGGATAGACAAAGTATTGTATTGCACCCTAAAATTCGATACCGAGATTTTACCGGAAATATATGTTTTGAGCCCCCCAGAATCCAAAATAAAAGAATTTTTAGAAGCATGTGTGAGTGTGTGTTTGTGTGTGTGTGTGTGTGTGTGTGTGTGTGTGTGTGTTTGTCTATACTACTACCCTGCAGAGACAAAAGTACAGTTGAAACAGTGGGATTTTAGAGACGAACCTGCTCCGAAGCAAGCAACTTTCACTGGCAATGAGCTTCAGTCACATAGCAACCAGATTTTGACTATCACTTTAACCTATGGTACTCCCTTATTTCCCTCCTACTTACAAGGAAGCAAGTAATAAGACTATTTCTGCTCATTTTTTCGATTAGCTTGAAATAAATAGAAGCATAAGCTTTTTAACAATAATTTATAGCAGAGATGTAGAAAAAGTCATGTGAATGCATCACATACTTTTTTTTGGCTTGTATTGATATAAGTAATCGTGGTAAAAGTATTTTTGAATCTGCCTGTGTAGAAGAAGTAAATGCATTATTATAAATAAAACTCGCAACGTTAGATGATATTTTCATCTGTACATCTACGGAGACTAATTACACGTGGGCGTAAGAAGGAATGTTTTAAGGGCACACAAATCCGGTTTACGCACGTTCATCTGATGTTGGTAAAGCACCATCATTCATTGTCCAGCCAAGGTTGCCTCAAGGTCGACACATTTGCATTTTGTATCGAACGCCTCTTCGATATTATGCGTGTAATTGCTGCCAACAAAGCAAAACTGCGTCAGGAATATTAAGTGGCTTTCAAACAAAGATTGCAGATTGTGTGTTTCGTCTTTATAGTTGCAATGGAAAAGTATATTGTGATATGAGGCAGGGGCATAATTAGAAAATACAAGAACAAAACACGAGATAAAATCCAGAAGTTTAAACACCTACAGTCATGTGCCTGTAAAATTTAACCAAAAATTGTGAAAACTTAAAAAAAAAAATCGGATGTGTTCCATTCATATGACTTTCTCTACATCTCTGCAACAAATTATTGTTAAAAAGCTTATGCTTCTATTTACTTCATGCTAACTGAGAAAAAAATTAGCAGAAATAGTCTTATTATTTGCTTCCTTGTAAGTAGAAGGGAAATAAGGAAGTACCATAGATTAAAGTGATAGTTAAAAGGTGGTTGCTATGTGACTGAAGTTCCTTTGTTTATATGGACAGCAGTTGACAAATTCCTGTATGAGTAAAGTAAGCTGAAACCAAAAACAAGGAATATCTCAAAAACGATCAACATCACAAAAAATGTATATAACATAAATTGTGTGTTTTAACTTGCTCCACATTTTTTGTGATAAGTTTTTGTCTATCTCTTACAGTTTACCTGTTATGAAACATTTCAAAAATTCAAGATATACATTTTATTTGTCAGGCAAATAACTTTAATATACGATATTTTAATCAAAATCTTTAGAGCTATTTTTAAGAAAATCAAAATTTTCCAAGAAAGTTCCATGTAAAGGGTAGTTGGAGGTGGGATGGTTTTCTTTTCTTGAAAATCTTCGTGTCACATCTTTGGAGAATACTAATTTATATATCGAGTTTGGTATTTTACAGAGTTTTCGTTTTTTGCTATCGTGTTCACAGACTAACGGACCTCTTCTCTAATAATATTTGTTTGTTTTTGGATACAGTGAACCCTAAAACGTCTATTTCTGAAGAAATCTCGGTATGGAATTTTTGGTTGGAATGCAATATTTTCTCTATACACCATGTACATAGTACGTATAGGGGGGGGAAATGACATACGAAAAGTGACGCTGGTGAAGATCCGGGTATTCAACAATAATGTACATACATATTTCCAGACTTAAGTATAATTTATATTGAAAACATAAACGTCTTCAGTCTCCTCCCCCTAAACAGTCGCGATGATCCCTATCAAAACTTTGACTGCGGTAGAACCCCATCTGTCTTTTACATTGTGTATTGTCTAAACGCTTTGTCTCAACCAGCATGCAATACAACGATTAACAGTTGAAGACTGACTTAACTCATTTGTTTACCAATAGCGTGCACGGAGGTAATATCTGCGTCATGGGAACAGCCTAACAGGACAAAACAACATCGCACAGACTTGACCACTTGGTGTAGGAAATGATGTTTATAAAGATAATGGTTAACAGTGAATGATATACGAGCGGAACACCTCATATCTGGTACCTAGCTTAAGGATTTTGTATTTATTACTTTATCCAGCACATATGTACAATAAGATTCGAAATACCATGCATGAGACCGCTCTTCAGGATGACCTAAATGAAATAAGAAGGTGGTCGCCGTCAACAAAATGACAATTAATGCTAGGAAAAGTAAGTCAATTGTTTTTAGCCGAACTAAGGGGACCAGTCGGTGCAGTTGGCAGGCTGAGGGCAGCTCGAGGTGTGTTAGACGTGTCCCTGTTCTCGGAGAGAACTTAACCACGTTCTGACGGGATTGTGGGTTTTGCAGGATGGCGGGTGTGTTTTGGGGTTGTGGAGTGACAGGAGGAGGCAAATATTGCTCCTCGACGGTTGCCTTATATCTGGGAAAGTGTGGAAGACTTACTCCACAAAAAATGTAGAGCACGCTAAAACACACAATTTATGTTATATACATTTTTTTCGTGGAGTTGGTCGTTTTTGAGACATTCCTTGTTTTTGGTTTCTGCTATGAAAATCTTACACTTTTCTCATACAGGAATTTGTCAACTGCTGTCCATACAAATAAAGGAACTTCAGTGACAGAGCAACCAGCTTTTTATTATCACTTTCACCTATGGTACTCCCTTATTTCGTTTTTACTTACAAGGAAGCAAGTAATAAGACTATTTCTACTATTTTTTTTCTGATAAGAATGAAGCAAATAGAAGCATAAGCTTTTTAATAATAATTTGTTGCAGAGATGTTGAGAAAATCATGTGAATGGTACACATCAGATTTCTAAATATTCCTTTTTATTGGTTTCAGCTTTAAAAAACTTACTTTTCTTATACGGAATTTGTCAACTCTTGTTCATAGAAACAAAGGAACTTCAGTCACATAGCAACCATCTTTTGACTATCATTTTAACCTAAGGTATTGCCTTATTTCGCTTTTAATTACAAGGAAGCAAGTAATAAGATTATTACTGCTAATTTTTTCTCGATTAGCAGGAAGTAAATAGAAGCATAAGCTTTTTAACAATAATTTGTTGCAGAGATGCAAAAAAGTCATGTGAATGGAACACATAAAATGTTTTTCATAGAAATTATTGATATATAATCTTTGATAGCTGTTCAACTGTTAAGCTGCGTTTAGAAACCTTCTGGTTCACTACACCAAATTTCTCATTTGTTTGACGAATGGATTTAATTAAGATTGCCAACTGTGTAGCAGAAACTGGTCATGCGTACATCACAATATCAGAGCCATGCTTCAAAACTCAGAAGAAATTAATAAAACTTGCATACAGAGAAGAATTGTTGGCATTTGGAGGAATCAATTGAAATACAGAATGGAGGTAAATAATTACAAATAATTTGATATTTACTAGAGAACAGCCAAATCTATTCACATGACTATCTCTACATCTCTGTAAGAAGTTATTGTTAAAAAGCTTATGATTTTATTTACTTCATGCTAATCGAGAAAAAATTAGCAGATACAGTATTATTACTTGCTTCCTTGTAAGTAGAAGCGAAATAAGGGAGTTCCATAGGTTAAAGTGATAGTCAAAAACTGGTTGCTATGTGACTGAAGTTCCTTTGTTTGTATGGACACGAGTTGACAAATTCCTGTATGAGAAAAGTATAATTTTTTAAAAATGAAACCAAAAACAAGGATTATCTCAAACACTATCAACTACACGAAAAAAATGCATATAACATAAATTGTGTGTTTAACATGTTCTACATATTTTGTGGGGTAAATTTTTGTCCATCTCTTACCGTTTAGCAGTTATGCAAAATTCCATAAAATTGATCCAGAATAAATTAGTCTTCAGAGGCTGCTCCCAGAAAATTCAAAATGTACATTTTATTTGTTATGTAAATGTGTTTAATTTACAATATTTGAATAAAAATCATTAAGCCATTTTTGAGAAAATAAAAATGTTTGACAAAATGTTCCATGTAAAGGGTAGTTAGGGGTGGGGGGATTTTGTTGAAAATCTGCGTGTCGCATCCTTGGAAGATACCAAACTTAAATACAAAGTTTCGTATTCAACGGCCTTTTCGTTTTTGAGCTATGCTGTCCACAGGCACACACACGAACCCTTTTCCAAAAATGCTTTTTACTTTCTGTACATGTACTAGGCACATAGTGTATAAAGAAGGTATTGCATTCCACACAAAAATTCGATACCGAGATTTCACCGGAAATACATGTTTTGTGTCCCCCTGAATCCATAAAATAGCAATATTTTTTTTGGATTCTGGGATTCCCGAAACATATTTTTCCGGTGAAATCCTGGTATGGAATTTTTGGGTGCAATACAATACGTTCTCTATACACTATGTGCATAGTACGTGTACAGAATAGAATAACACATATGTAAATGTACATCATTTAGTACGTGTAGAGAAAGTAATAACACATATGTAAGTGTACATCATTTTGTCCGCTTAAAAATGGCATTGTCAAATAAAGCACTAATCTCAGCGTCTAATGTGCTTTGAACGGCCCTGAGAAACGTCTCTGCTACATTTGTATGCTATATATCTAACGGTTTTGATTAAAATATCAGTTGTTAATGATATTTACCTGACAAATAAAATGTATATCTTAAATTTTCTAGGAGTAGCCTCTGAAGACTTCTTTATTCTGGAACAATTTTACGGAATGTTCCATAACTGCTAAACCATAAGAGATGGACAAAAACATACCACACAAAAAATGTAGGGCACATTAAAACAAACCATTTTTTAATATAAATTTTTTTCGTGGAGTTTATTGTTTTTTATATATTTCTTGTTTTTTGTTTCAGCTTTGAAAAACTTATACTTTTCTCATACAAGAATTTATCAGCTCCTGTCCATACAAACAAAGGAACTTCAGTCACATAGCAACCAGCTTTTGACTATCATTTTAAACTATGGTACTCCCTTATTTCGCTTCTACTTGCAAGGGAGCAAGTAATAAGACCATTTCTGTTAATGTTTATCTTGATTAGAATGAAGTGGATAGAAGTATAGTTTGATTTTGGAACAGCTAGAGAAAATTATGTAAATGGAACACATCAGATTTATTTTCATTCTTGTTAAACAAAAACTACAAGGTTCATTAACTGAACGAGATGATCCATCCTCATTAGTTCCATTTGACCACAGTACGGCTGTAAACTAATCAGAATGACGTTATCTTGCATTAGACAGCGCTAGTTATCCAGACTAACACGCTCATTCAATTATTATCCCTGTTTCGAACGAGCACAATTTGATTTACGAATTACAAGAATAATTTTATCACAGTTATTTTAACTTCATTTAGCAACTAGCTTCGTACACAACAGAGCAGGCTGGCCTGATGACAACAATGCCTACATACCAACCAGCTGATCCACCAAAACTGATTTAAAGAAAGCCTTGCAGCTTACACATCCAGTCTTTACGGATGGTTAACAAACTGAAAAATCTGATGTATTCCATTCACATGACTTTCTCTACATCTCTGCAACAAATTATTATTAAAAAGTTTATGCCAATATTTTAAATTTAATCGAGAAACAATTAACTGAAATAGTCTTATTACTTGCTTCCTTGTAAATTGAAGCGAAATAAGGGAGTACCATAGGTTAAAGTGATAGTTAAAACCTAGTTGCTATGTGACTGTGTTCCTTTGTTTTTATTGATAGGAGTTAACAAATCTCAATATGAAAAAGGTATAAGTTTTTCAAAGCTGAAACCATAAACAAAGAATATCTTAAAATCGACCAACCCCCCCCCCCCAAATGTATATACCATAAATTGTGTGTTTTAATGTGCTCTACATTTGCTGTGTAGTAAGTTTTTGTCCATCTCTTTCGGTTTAGCAGTTATGCAAAATTCCGGAAAATTCATCCAGAATAAAGTAATCTTAGAGGCTATTCTCAGGAAATTCAAGATATACATTTTATTTATCAGGTAAAAATCGTTAATATACGATATTTTAATCAAAATCGTTAAGGCCATTTTTGAGAAAAATTTAAATTTTCGAAAAAAAGTTACATGTAACGGGTAGTTTGGGATGGGGGGATTTTTCTCAAAATCTTCGTATCGCAACCCTGGAAGATACTAAACTTAAATACCAAGTATCGAATTTTTGGGTGGAGTGCAATACCTTCTCTATACACTATGCACATAGTACTTATAGAGAAAGTAAAAGGGTAATGGATGTGCTGTAGTATGTGGTGATATAATTCATCAATACAAACTACCACTCCTGTTCTCCATATTTAGTTGCGAACTGTATGCTATTAAAAAGACACTGGAGTACATTCTGGAACTCTCAGATCATGATTCTTTTACAATTATTAGTGGCTCTCTATCAGCCTTAAACGCGCTTCAAAAAATGTTTGCCACAAATAGTATTGTACAAGAAATACACAACCACCTTGTCGCCACTCTCTCCGAATCAGGAACAACTATCAATGTTATGTGTAAACCATGTCACAAGATCATTACTGGGAGCTGACACTGCAGCAAAACAAGATTACCACTACAGGAAGCTACTGTTAAAATGTCTCTTAATGACGCAGTCACAAAGAATGGCTCCCATCTGGATGGACAACTCCACAAGCAAGCTGCACGATGTCCGTGGAACTTGATCCCGAGAGTACTCAACAAGGCAGCTACGTCGCCGATATCCCGACTGAGAATTGGAATTACCAAACTGACACATTCATATCTGCTAAATAAAAGTCCCCCACCAAAATGTGAAGCATGCAACACAATATTAAAAATCTGAGGTTTACCATTCACATGACTTTCTCCATATCCCTGCAACAAATAATTCTTAAAAGGCTTATACTTCTATTTACTTTATGCTAATCAGAAAAAATTAGCAGAAATAGTCTTATTACTCGCTTCCTTGTAAGTAGAAGCGAAATAAGGGACAACCGTAGGTTAAAGTGATAGTCAAAAGCTGATTGCTATGTCAATGAAGTTCCTTTGTTTATATGGATAGGAGTTGACAAGTTCCTGTATGAGAAAAGTATACGTTTTTCATAGCAGAAACCAAAAATAAGGAATGTCACAAAAACGACGAACTCCACGAAATAAATGTATATAACATAAATTGTGTGTTTTATGTGCTCTACATTTTTTGTGTAGTAAGTTTTTGTCCATCTCTTACGGTTTAGCAGTTATTCAAAATTTAGTAAAATTCATCCAGAATAAACTACTCTTCAGAGGCTATTCCCAGAAAATTCAAGATATACATTTCATTTGTGAGGTAAATGTGTTTAATACCCGAAATTTTAATCAAAATCGTTAGAGCCATTTTTGAGAAAATCAAAATTTTCGAAAAAAGTTCTATGTAGAGGGTAGTTGGGGTTGGGGGTATTTTTCTCAAAATCTTCGTGTCGCATCCCTGGAAGATACTAAACTTAAATACCAAGTTCGGTATTTTACCGACTTTTTGTTTTTGAGTTATTGTGTTCACAGACACACGGACACACACACACACGGACACACACGGACACATACACACACGGACACACACACACACACGGACACACACACACACGGACCTTTTTGTGAAAAAGCTGTTTTTGGATATTGGGGACCCTAAAACATATATTTCCGGTGAAATCTCGGTATCGAATTTTTGGTGGAGTGCAATACTTTCTCTATACAGTATGTACATAGTGCGTATGGAGAAAGTAAAAATCTGATGTGTTACTCACATGACTTTCTCTGGCCGTTCTACAAACTTCTTACATAAGATTACTCTTCTTTCTGCACCTTGTTAATCGAGGTATTTAACACAATATTCTTATTACTTAATTCCTTATAAGTAGGAAGAAAATAAGGGAATACACTAGGCTAAATCGATAGTCAAATGTTTTAAAAGCTGTCGTTATTCGATTGTCATTACAAATCGCTTCTCTTCTTGGCCAGGAGTAGAACAAAAGAAAAACGGACACTCCCGTCTGAGAAAAGTATAAGTACTTCACAAGTGAAACTAATAGCAATGAATACCTCGAAAACGGTAAGCTCCACGAAAAAAATGTATATGACATAAGTTGTGTATTTTAACATGCCTACATGTTTTGTATAGTAAGTTTTTGTCTATCTCTTACGGTTTACTAGTTATGCCAAATTAAGCAAAATTCATCCAGAATAAACAGGTCTTTAGAAGCTATTCCCAGAAAATTCAAGATACACATTTTATTTGTCAGGTAAATGTCTTTAATATACGATTCTTTAATCAAAATCGTTAGAGCCATTTCTAAGAAAATCAAAATTTTCGAAAAAAAGTTCCATGTAAAGGGTAGTTTGGGGTGGGGGGATTTTTCTCAAAATCTTCGTGTCGCATCCCTGCAAGATACTGAACTTAAATACCAAGTTTGGTATTTTAGCTAATTTTCGTTTTTGAGTTCTTGTTCAGACACACACACACACACACACACATACGGATCTTTTACTGGAAATGCTTTTTTTTGCTTCAGGGGGTCCTAAAACATGTATTTCCGGTGAAATCTCGGCATCGAATTTTTGGGTGGAATACAATAGTTCTCTATACCTATGTACATTGTACATACGGGGCTGGAGAAAGTAAAAATAGCCAACTTCTTGTGATATGCCCGACATTTGATAAACAACGCAGTCAGTTTGGTATACCCAAAAATATTTCTGCAATACTCACTCATTGATAAAACAATTAGTTACCTCAAAGAAACAAATGCACATAAGTTCATATAACCAAAGGAAACTAGTAATTGTAAATTATAAATATGAATAATGTATTGTTGTAATTCATTTAAGATAGTGATAAAACCTTGGGAGGTTAAAATGTCCATAAATAAAGCTACCGTTTAGTTCATATTAACACAGTTTTGAGCGTTTCATTCAGGTAATTTCCTCTTGCTCATCTGTATAAACCATTTCTGTGGCCCTCATTTGCGAATTTCTGGGTTCAAATCCCAAGCCCGACCAATCTCACTGTCTGCCCCCGAGGTTTTCCTCAGTCGTCAATATAAATCCAGACTGCACATTTAATACCACGATACAAAGTTCTACCTTAGTCTAAAACTAGCCCTCCTGGGTAGTGTGGTGGTAGCGTGTCTGCCTCACATTCAAAAGGTCGTGAGTTCGAATCTCGCTTAGGCTGAGTTACATGGATAAGTATTTTCAGGGTTTTCCCTTATCCTGAGAAGACGAATGTCGTGTAACTTTAAAGCTCCGTGGACCCCGAGATCATTTGAGCATCATGTCACCAATTTTATTCATCGTCCGATATGACCAACCAGGTTAAAGAACATTAAATTGCAAAAATAAATGAATAAATAGTCTAAAACAAAAGCTAAACTGAAAATAGATGGCAATTGCGATTCAGATGCCATCTATCAGCGAGATGAAACCTTAAGGCTAGCTGCACTTTGCTACCTGACTACAGTGGAAGAGCGGCTAGACTGGCCGTGAGATTACAGATTCTAGTTCAGTTTTGGACTGATGCTCTTTCCTGCCTATTGGTTACGTAGACAATATAGCTATGTGGCAGGTGAACGAGATTGCAAGGATGCGACACCAACATTTTCAAAAAAATGTACCCACCCCAACTACCCTTTACATGGAACTTTTTTCGCAAATTTTGATTTTCTAAAAAATGGCTCTAACGATTTTGATTAAAATAACGTATATTAAAGATATTTATCTTGAATTTTCTGGGAATAGCTTCTTAAGACTACTTTATTCTGGACGAATAAACCGTGAGAGATGGACAAAAACTTACCACACAAGAAATGTAGAGCACAATAAAGTACACAACTTGTGTTATATAATTTTTTTTTTCGTTGAGTTCATTGTTTTTGAGATACTCCTTTTTATTGTTTCAGCTTTGGAAGACTTATACTTTTCTCATACAGGAATTTGTCAACTCCTGTCCATACAAAGGAGCTTCAGTCACATAGCAACCAGTTTTGACTATCACTTTAACCTGTGGTACTCCCTTATTTCCCTTCTACTTACAAGGAAGCAAGTAATAAGACTATTTCTGCTATTTTTTCTCGAATAGCATGTAGCAAATAGAAGCATACGTTTTTGAACAATAATTTGTTGCACAGATGTAGAGAAAGTGACGTGAATGGATGAGGTTAGACTTTTTTTTATACACCTCGTATTTTGAAACTCTTGCAGCCATTACCAACTCTGTGAATGTTGATGGTGATTTTAAAAGTGTAAAGTTCTCAAGTTTACGGTTGCTGCTAATCCTACAGTTTGAGGGTTCTTTCCCGTTGAATTTGTGTTAGGAGCCCGTATTGAACACGAAAGTTCGCCCCGGGGCTGATTTCATTCAGGTAATAAACCTAATGGATGCAGCGCATTGTGAGTTGATGAGCAGCGCTTATGGGTATTCATTTTGAAATGAAATCATATTTAAATGCATAGAGACGATCTGCTGATGGTTTCAGGTGTGATTGGCAATTCCAAAACCAAACTCTAAATAACACTTCTGCAGATTGAGAATCCAGCTGAAGTGCTCCACTCATATGACTTTCTCTACATCACTGCAACAAATTATTGTTTAAAAGCTTTTTCTTATTTTCACTTCATGCTAATCGAGAAAAAACTAGCAGAAATAGTCTTATTACTTGCTTCCATGAAAGAAGAACGGAAATAAGGTACCATAAGTTAAAGTAATCGTCAAAAGCTGGTTGCTATGTGACTGAGGTTCCTTTGTTTGTATGGACAGCAGTTGAATTTTTCCTGTATGAGAAATGTGTAAGCTTTTTAAAGCTGAAACGAATAACAAGAAATATGTACAAAACGATCAAATCCACGAAAAAATTGTATATAAAATAAATTGTATATTTTAACGTGATTTACATTTTCTTTTAAGTAAGGTTTTGTCTACTCTTACGGTTTCCCAGTTTTGCAAATTTCCGTAAAATTCTTCCAGAATTAAGTAGTATTCAGAGGCTATTCCCAGATATCTATTTTATTTGTCAGATATATATCTTTAATATCATTTTTTAAAAAATCAAAATTTTCGAAAGTTTTTCTCTGTAAAGAGTAGGTAGGGATGAGAGGATTTTCTTGAAAATCTTTGATTCACACAAACACACGGACATTTATATAAAAGTTTTTTTTTTATATTCAGGGTGTCCTAAAACTTGTATTTCAGTGAAATCTCGGTATCAATTTTTGGGTGCATTACAATATCTTCTCTATACACTATGTACATAGTACGTGTAGAGAAAGTATTAATGAATACATGTTTGGATTAATTATGCAGAGAGGAAGGTTTAAAGGGAGTCGAAATGGGATTTTCATATTTTCTTTTTTCATTTTCTTGTTTTAATTGCATATGACAGTTCGAGTTTTCCGCTCATTTTGGTGTCTAACTTTAATAGAGGTACGCTACTTGCTAATAGTTTAAACATTTGTTCAGAATAATCCTGCATTGTAGTTTTTAGAGTATTTGGTACACTCGCTTGTAAAACATCAATAACTTTGTAAATATTAGTGTTTAGAGAAGAGATGTGTTTACTTTTTCTACACGTTTTGTGTACGTAGTATATAGTGCATTCCACCCAAAAATTCGATACCGAGATCTTACTAGAAATATATGATTTAGGGTCCCGAAAAAAACATTTTTATAAAAAGGTCTGCGTGTGTGTGTCCGCCAGTCTGTGAACACGATAGCTCAAAACCGAAAAGTCGCTAAAATACCTAACTTGGTAATTAAGTTTAGTATCTTACAGGAATGGGACACGAAGATTTTGAGAAAATTCCCCCACCCCAAACTACACTTTACTTGGAAGAAATTGTGAACGTTTTGAATTTCTCAAAAATGGCTCTTATGGTTTTGATTAAAATTCTGTATAATTAAGATATTTACACGACAAATAAAAGTATATCTTGGATAGTCTTTAAAGACCCCTTTATTCTCAATGAATTTCGCCGGATTATGTTCAACTAGTAAACCGTAAGTGGTAGACAAAACCTTTCTCCACTAAATATGTAGATCTTGTTTAACCGCACAATTTATGTCATGTACACTTTTTTCGTGCAGTTAAGATATTCCTCTTATTGGTTTAGTTTTTAAATACTTTCACAAACGGAAATATATCAACTCCTGGCAATGCAATGAAACGGATTTCATCCACATGGCAACCAGCTTTTAAAACATTTGACTGTCGTTTTAGTGTTCTATGTTCCCTCATTTACTTCATAGTTACAAGGAAGCAAGTAGTTAATGTTCCTCTCGATTAGCATGAAGTAGACAGAGGAATAAGCTTTTTAACAATAATTTGTAACAGAGCTACAGAGAAAGTCATGTGAATGAAGCACATCAGATATATTTTCATCGGAAACTTTCACTTTGGTTATTGGCAACATTTGCATCTACCTCACATTTCCTTTATGTCAGCATTTCGAAGTACTGCGAAGTTGTGTTTAGAAAGTTAGGTAAAATGTTTTACTTTCTCTACACGTATAATGTACATAGTCCATAAAGAAAGTATTGTATGCCATCCAAAATTTGATACCGAGACTCCACAAGAAATAGACGTTTTAGGATCCCCTGTATCTAAAAAAATCTTATGTGTACCATTCAAATGACTTTCTCTACTTATGTGTGACAAATTATTGTTAATAAGCTTATTCTTCTGTTTACTTCAAGATAATCGAGAAACAATTAGCAGAAATATTGCTTGCGTCCTTGTAAGTAGAAGCGAAATAAGGGAGTACCATAGGTTAAAGTGAAAGCCAAAAGCTGGTTGCTATGTGACTGATGTTCCTTTGTATGGACACGAGTTGACAAATTCCTGTATAAAAGTACAAGTTTTTCAAAGATAAAAGCAAAAACAAGGAATATCTTAAAAACGATCAACTCCTCGAAAAAAAATTATATAACATAAATGGTTTGTTTTAATGTGATTTTCATTTTTTGTGTTGTAAGTTTTTGTCCATTTCTTACGGTTTAGCAGTTATGCAAAATTCTTCCAGAATAAAGTAGTCTTCGGAGGCTATTCCCAGAAAATTCAAGATATACATATTATTTGTCAGGTAAATATCTTTAATATACGATATTTTTATCAAAATCGTTAGAGCCAGTTTTGAGAAAATCAAAATTTTCGAAAAAAGTTCCATGTAAAGGGTAGTTGTGGGTGGGGGGATTTTCTTGAACATCTTTGCGTCACATCCTTGGAAGATACCAAACTTAAATACCAAGTTTGATATTTAACGGTCTTTTCGTTTTTGAGCTATGCTGTCCACACACACACACACACGAACCTTTTTCCAAAAATGCTTTTTTTGGATTCAGGGGAACCCAAAACATGTATTTCCGGATAAATCTCGGTATGGAATTTTAGGGTGCAGTACAATACTTTCTCTATACTCTATGTACATAATACGTGTAGAGAAAGTAAAAAGCAGTCTGTGAACACGATAACTCAAAAAGACGGTCAAATACTAAACTTGGTAGCTAAGTTGAGTAACTTCCAAGGATGCGACAGGAAAATTCGCCCACATCAAACTTTCGTTTACATAGAAAATGTTCGAGAATTTTGATTTCCTCAAAAACGGCTCAAACGACTTTGATTAAAATATGGTATATTAAAGATATTTATCGAACAAATACAATTATATCTTTTAATTTTCTGGGAAAAGCCTCTAAAGACCTCTTCATTCTGGATGACTTTTATATAACTGGCAAACCGTAAGAAATATACAAAACTGACTACACAAAAAATGTAGATCTTATTAAAACACACAATTTATCTAATATACATTTTTCCAGTTGTTGAACATTTTTGTGATATTCCTTGTTTTAAAATTTTTAAACATTTTTACATACGGACATTTTTCAGGTCTTGCTATGCAAAGAAACGGATTCCATTCACATGGCAACCAGTTTTTTAAAGATTTGACTATCATTTTAGCCTAAAGCATCCCATTCTAGTCACAATAAAACATGTCTGCTAGTGTTTATCTCCATTAACATGAAATTGAGAAATAAGCTTTTTATTTTCTCTACACGTACTATGTACATAGTGTATAGAGAAAGTATTGTAATGCAACCAAAAATTCAATACCGAGATTTCACTTAAAACACACGCTTTTGGGTCTCCCTGAATCCAAAAAAAATCATTTCTGGAAAAGGATCCATGTGTCTGTGTGTGTCTGTGTGTGTGTGTGTGTGTGTCTGTGTGTGTGTCTGTGGACAATATAGCTCAAAAACGAAAAGACCGTTGAATATCAAACTTGGTATTTAAGTTGGGTGCCTTCCAAGGATGCGACACGAAGGTTTCCAACGAAATCCCCCTACACTTAACTACCCTTTACATGAAACTTTTTGCCAAAATTTTTATTTTTTCAAAAATGGTTTTAACGATTTTTATTAAAATCTCTTATATTTAAAATATTTACCTGACAAATAAAATATATATCTTGAATTTTCTATGAATAGCCTCTAAAGACTACTTTATTCTGAATAAATTTTACGGAATTTGGCATAACTGCTAAACCGTAAGAGATGGACAGAAATTTACCACGCAAAACTGCAGAGCACATTAAAACGCACAATTTATATCATATATTTTTTTTCGTGGAGTTGGTCGTTTTTGAGATATTCCTTGTTTTTGGTTTCAGATTTGAAAAAATTGTACTTCTCTCATATAGGATTTGTCAACTCTTGTCTGTACAAAAAAAAGGAACTTCAGTCACATAACAACCAGCTTTTGACTATCACTTTAACCTATGGTACTCCCTTATTTCGCTTCTACTTACAAGGAAGCAAGCAATAAGACTATTTATGCTAATTTTTTTCTCGATTAGCGTGAATTAAAGAGAGGCATTAGCTTTTTAACAATAATTTGTTGCAGAGATGTGGAGAAAATCATGTGAGTGTAAAACATGAGAATTTTTATTATTGGACTGAAAATATATATAGTGCCCGTCGCAGAAAATTAATTATCCAATGGCATACATTCATTAATCTCAAGGTTTTAAGAGCGAATTTGATACGTTAATGGAGGATAAGTATTTGAATCAGGAGGGTTTGAAAGTTTCCGTGATTTATGACTGATTATTCTGAAGAGGAGGGGGGGGGTGCCACCCGAGGCAAGACGCTCTGAGTACTTATTTGACGAGGAGGGGATTTTATGTCGCCATTGCTAAGTCGGTCTGGGAGCACGTCGAGGTATGGACTATAACTTGCGTCGCAATGACCTGCACAATGAAATGGCCAACCGATAAATTACCAGTCTTCAAGCAGACTTCGGTAGAGCTACCAGCAAAATGCTTTCCTCGGTTACAGGCAAACTGCTCAAAGTAGTACCACGTTACGGGGGTTTCCACTATCTGACCCAGTTTTAAACATCTGACGTGTTCCATTTACATGACTTTCTCCACATCTCTGCAACAAATTATTGTTAAGTAACTTAAGCATCTATCTACTTCATGCTAATTGAGAAGGAATAGCAGAAACAGTCTTATTACTTGCTTCCTTGTAAGCAGAAACGAAATAAGTGAGTACCATAGGTTAAAGTGATAGTCAAAAGCTGGTTGCTATATAACTGAAATTCCTTTGTTTGTATGAGAAAAGTATAAGTTTTTTAAAGCTGAAATCAAAAACAAGGAATATCTAAAAAACGATCAACTCCACGAAAAAAAAAATGACATCTATCGTGTGTTTTATCGTAATCTACATTTTTTTGTATGGTAAGTTTTTTGTCTATCTCTTACGGTTTACCAGTTATGCGAAATTCAATAAAAATTATCCAGAATAAAGAGGTCTTTAGAGGCCTTTCCCAGGAAAATTCAAGGTACCTATAGATTTTATTTGGCATGTAAATATCTTGAATATAAAAGATTTTAATCAAAATCGTTACAGCCATTTTGGAGAAAATCAAAATTTTCGAAGAAATTCCATGTAAAGAGGATGGGCAGATTTTCTTGAAAATCTTCGTGTCGTATCCTTGGAAGATACGAAACTTAAATACCAAATTTCCTATTTAACGTCTTTTCGTTTTTGAGCTATGCTGTCCACAGCCGCGCGCACACACACGTGGACCTTTTTCCTCAAATGTTTTCTTTTGGATTCAGGGGGATCCAAAACATGTATTTCCAGTGAAATCTTGGTATCGAATTTTGGATGGAATACAATGCCTTCTCTATACACTATGTGCATAATACGTGTAGAGAAAGTAAAACTAAGTTATAGGAACAAGGAGGGTTACGATCAACCTCGGAGTAAAGCGGGAGTTCGGGGCACATAGTTAAACAATACAATGCAAAATCACTGAAATATTGGCTTAGAATCGTTCACGGAAACCAATCTCTAATTAGATCAGTGTGCTACCTGAACAGTTGAGAATGGAAGGTAATTTCGACCTGGGCATCAAAATTAAAGAAAGGGTTGGACACCTTTGGGATGCGACACATTTGGATGACGGGGTAGGCAAACAGACGGAGCATTTGGAGAGACATTAAGAACCGCCTCTGTGATATTGAGAGACAACAAATAATTGCGCAATGCACGGAGAAAGTTTCATTAGAAGTACAGTCTGGGTTAAAATCGTAGTGGGGTATGGAGCAATACATCAAAACAGGTACCAAACTCATTAGAAAGGGCCTCGCGTGCATTAGATTAGAAGCATGGTGGATGATAAACATAACTGACTAAAATGCTGAGAGAATCTGTCCCATTTGCGAGGAGGAAGAGTCGTGGACCCATATCGTGGCAAGATGTAGGGGAAAGGAGGAATGGAGGAGGAAGTATTTACCGCGATCTTTACCACCGCGAATAGAGAGTTAGGAGCATGTTGGACGCTACTGGCAGGTACGGAAGACGCGGACAGGCTAAATAAATTTCTACTTAAAGCGAGGAAGCTGAGATCTGAGAAGGTTGATGATAGGAGAAGGGGGGGGGCGATAAGAAGAGCTAAAAGGTGTGGTTATAATGTTTCACATATATATTTCGGTATTTGTTTTGTGGTGGTGTTAGTATTGAGTGTATATATTTATCTTAAGGGTATTTGTCTATTATAATAGAGCACATTAATATAACGCAATACGGTTTATTCTGTGTTGTAAATTAAGGTTGCTCTATTTTTCTTTGTATTTTCATTTTCATGTTTACTCTTAATTTGTTGTATTTTTTATTATTGTTACTATTTTGTGTATTACAAAAGTACGTATAGTCTGTGCGTGTGTGTTTGTGTTCATGGACAGCATAGCTTAAAACGAAAAAACCGTTAAATACCAAACTTGGTATTTAAGTTTGGTATCTTGCAAGGATGTGACACGAAGATTTTCAAAAAAATCCCTGCCCCTCCACTACCAACTACCCTTTATATGTAAATTTTTCGAAAATGTTGATTTTCTGAAAAATGGCTCTAGCGATTTTGAATAAAATAACGTATGTTAAATATGTTGACAAATATAATGTATATCTTAAATTTCCTTGGAATATCCTCTAAAGATTACTTCATTCTGGATAAATATTACGGAATTTTGCATATATACTAAACTGTAAGAGATGGAAAAAAGCTCGCCATACAAAAATGTAGAATACGTTAAAAGACACAATGTATGTTATATGCATTTTTTTCGTGGAGTTGGCCGTTTTTCAGATATTCCTTTTTTTTTTTTTTTTTTTTGGTTTCACCTTTAAAAATTTTGATGTGATCCATTCACATGACTTTCTCTATATCTCTGTAAATTATAATTGTTAATAAGCTTATCTTTTATTTATTTCATGCTAATCGAGAAAAATTAGCAGAAATAGTCTTATTTCTTGCTTTATTGTAAGTAGAAGCGAAATAAGGGACTACCATAGGTTAAAGTGAAAGCCAAAAGCTGGTTGCTATGTGACTCATGTTCCTTTGTTTGTATGGACAGGAGTTGACAAATTCCTGTATGAGAAAAGTATGTTTTTCAAAGCTGAAACCAAGAAAAATGAATATCTCAAAAACATTCAACTCCACGAAAAAAATGAATATAACATAAATTGTGTGTTTTAACGTGCTCTACATTTTTTGTGTGAAGTTTTTGTCCATCTCTTACGGTTTAGTAGTTATGAAGAATTCATCCAGAATAAAGTAGTCTTCAGAGGCTATTCCCAGAAAATTCAAAATATACATTTTATTTGTCAGGTAAATAACTTTAATATACGGTATTTTAATAAAAATCGTTAGAGCCATTTTTTAGAAAATCAAAATTTTTGAAAAAAGTTCCATGTAAAGGGTAGTTTGGGTTCGGGAGATTTTTCTCAAAATCTTCGTGTCGCATCCCTGGAAGATACTAAACTTAAATACCAAGTTTGGTATTTTACCGACTTTTCGTTTTTGAGTTATCGTGTTCACAGACACACGGACACACTGACACACACACACACACGCGCGGACCTTTTTCTGAAAATACTTTTTTTTTTATACAGGAGAGCCTAAACCATATATTTCCGGTGAAAAATCGGTATCGAATTTTTTGGTGGAGTGCAATACATTCTCTATACACTATGTACATAGTGATTATAGAGAAAGTAAAAACGTATGCTTTTCTCATACAAGAGTTTGTCAATTCCTGTCCACACAAAGGAGCTTCAGTCACATAGAAACCAGCTTTTGACTATCACTTTGACCAATTGTAATCCCTTTTTACTTTCTCCATACGCACTATGTACATAGTGCATAGAGAAAGTATTGCACTCCACCAAAAATTCGATACCGAGATTTCACCGGAAATATATGTTTTAGGGTCCCCAATATCCAAAAAAATCATTTTCACAAAAAGGTCCGTGTCCGTGTGTCCGTGAACACGATAACTCAAAAACGAAAAGTCGGTAAAATACCAAACTTGGTATTTAAGTTTAGTATCTTCCAGGGATGGGACATGAAGCTTTTGAGAAAAATCCCCCCACCCCAAACTACCCTTTACATGGAAATTTTTTCGAAAATTTTGATTTTCTCAAAAATGGCTCTAACGATTTTGATTAAAATTTCGGATATTAAACATATTTACCTGACAAATGAAATGTATTTCTTGAATTTCCTGGGAATAGCCTCTGAAGAGTGGTTTATTCTGGATGAATTTTACTAAATTTTGAATGACTGCTAAACCGTAAGAGATGGACAAAAACTTACTACACAAAAAATGTAGAGCACTTCAAAACACACAATTTATGTTATATACATTTTTTTCGTGGAGTTCGTCGTTTTTGTGACATTCCTTATTTTTAGTTTCTGCTATGAAAAACGTATAATTTTCTCATACATGAACTTGTCAACTCCTATCCATACAAACAAAAGAACTTCATTGACATAGCAACCAGCTTTTGACTATCACTTTAACCTACGGTTGTCCCTTATTTCGCTCCTACTTACAAGGAAGCGAGTAATAAGACTATTTTTGCTAATTTTTTCTGATTAGCATAAAGTAAATAGGAGTATAAGCTTTTTAAGAATTGTTTGTTGCAGGGATATGGAGAAAGTCATGTGAATGGTACACATCAGATTTTTTCACTTCTACTTGCAAGGAAGCAAGTAATAAGACTATTTCTACTATTTCTTTCTCGATTAGCATGAAGTAAGTTGAAGCATAGGCTTTTTAACAATAATTTGTTGCAGATGTGTAGAGAGAGTCATGTGAATGGAACACATCAGCTTTTATATTATTGTTTTTAATGTCATTATTATTGTTAGTTCCGTCGCGACATGCCTGCTAAAGCGACATTTAATAAAGTACGAGATTTAAAAAACAAAAACACGCTATCGCTATGGAGATTAAACAAAAGCAGCGTCCACATCAAAGTGAAGTACGGTATCGGTCATTCATTATTTCTCACCAGGATCTGTCTTGTTAAGGATTAATTAAATGCTCTTCCAACATTAAATCATCCGTTTCAAGTTTCGCTCATTACAATTCCATTTGCGTCTGTGAGCTCGATTCACATCCGCTTTTTTCTCTTCGTTTTTCATCAACGTCTCTTTCTGTCTGTCGTTCTTCTGGAATGTGAAGCATCGTAATAATTCCACAAATGACTGACTTTAATCATTTGCCCTGCCAGAGACTTATTTAATCGATAATTAATAAAAGTTTGAGCTGATATATTTTCATACTAGCTGCCCGACATTGTCTTTTTAAACTGGAATGATGAATTCATTCATTTACCTCTCGCTGCTCTTCATGAAATTATCGAACATTGATGTGTAGGATTTTTACTTTTTCTGCACTTACTCTGTACACAGTGCACCCAAAAACTCAATACTGTGATTTCACCAGAAATATATGTTTTGAGACACCCTGAATCCAAAAAAAAAAGCATTTTTAGAAAAATGTCCATGTGTGTGTGTGTGTGTGTGTGTGTGTGTGTGTGTGTGTCTGTCTGCCTGTCTGTAGGCAGTATAGTTTAAAAATGGAAACACCGTTAAAAACCAAACTTGGATTTAAGTTTGGTATCTTCCAGGGACGTGACACGAAGATTTTCAAAAAAATCTTCCCACACCAAACTACCCTATACTTGAAAACAATTCTAGAATTTTGATTTTCTTAAAATTGGCTCTAACGATTTTGATTAAAGATATTTACTTGCCAAATAAAATGTATATTTATGCTTCTTAGCAATAATTTGCTACAGAGATGTGAATGGAACACATTAGATTTTTTAATGTATTTCTGATGAAATATAACAATTGAAACTTTTAGTGGAGCAGAATGCCTTCACTATCTACTATATACATTGTACATACGTGTTTACCATGCTAACTTCATATACCCAAGGTCGCGGGTTCAAACCCGGCGGAGGACGATGGATTTTTTCGGGCGTAAAAATCCTTAGCATGGCTTCCTTCGGAAGGGAAGTAAAGCTGTGGGTCCCGTGTCGTAGATTTACGGCACGTAAAAGAACCTCAAGCCTGATAAGAGAGGCCTCTGGGCAAAATTAAGCGATCTTTCACGCCCAATATAGAATGGGACGCTGAGAACCAAAGCAGTTAAAGAGCGTCCATAAATAACAGGCCATTTCATGTACATACGTGCTGGAGAAAGCCCAAATGGTTCAAATTGCTCTGTGTTTTATGTTTTATTTGTCTCGCGGGAAAAGCTCAGAGAAATGTGGAGTTTACAGGCGGCCTTGACTAAGTTTTACTGTCTCAAGTGAGGAGAAGGATAAACAAGTAAATCACAAGAAGTTGAACAAGTCTTTAATCTCAACTTGTTTAACACAAAAATTTATGAGCCCTTGTGAGGTGTTAAGCGCAGACAGACACTTTAATGGTATTATTGCAGAGATTCTGAGCGTCTGACACACAGCAAGTTCTAGAGCAAATAAAAGAAGATCATTCAGTGTTCCTCCCACCTGCGAACAAATATCGAAAAGTCTTGTACCTCTCTTGGCTAATACTTTCAGTTTCAAGTCATAAATTATATTAAAAAAATGTGATGTGTTCCATTCACATGACTTTCTCTACATCTCTGTAACAAATTATTGTTAAAAAGCTTATGCTTCTATTTACTTCATACTAATCGAGAAAAAAAATAGCAGAATAAGTCTTATTACTTGCTTCCTTGTAAGTAGAAGCGAAATAAGGGAGTACCGTAGGTTAAAGTGATAGTCAAAAGCTGGTTGCTATGTGACTGAAGTTCCTTTGTTTGTAAGGACGGAATTGACAAATTCCTGTATGAGAAAAATACAAGTTTTTCAAAGATGGAATAAAAAACAAGGAATATCTAAAAAAAGAAAACGATCGACTCCACGAAAAAAATATATAGAACATTAATTGTGTGTTTTAATGGCTTTGCGTTTTTTGTGTGCTAAGTTTTTGTCCATCTCTTACGGTTCAGCAGTTAAGCAAAATTCAATAAAATCATCCAGAATAAAGTAGTCTTCTGAGGCTATTCCAAGAAAATTCAAGATTTACATTTTATTTGTCAGGTAAATATCTTTAAAATAGGATATTTTAATCAAAATCGTTATTCATTTTTAAGAAAATCAAAATTTTCGAAAAAATTTCCATGTAAAGGTTAGTTGGAGGTGGGGAAATTTTCTTGAAAATCTTCGTGTCGCATCCTTGGAAGATACCAAATTTAAATACCAAGTTTGGTACTGAATGGCCTTTTCGTTTTTGAGCTATGCTGTCCATAGACACACAATCACGGACCTTTTTCCAAAAATGTATTTTTTGTATGCAGGGTGTCTCAAAACGTGTATTTTCGGTGAAATCTCGGTATCCGTTTTTTGGGTGCATTACAATACCTTTCTATACACTATGTACATAGTACGTATAGAGAAAGTAAAGAGTCTGATGTGTTCCATTCACATGACTTTCTCTACATCTCTGGAGTAAATTATTGTTAAAAAGCCCATGCTTCTATTTACTTCTTGCTAACTGAGAAAACATTAGCAGAAATAGTCTTATTACTTGCTTCCTTGTAAGTAGAAGCTAAATAAGGGAGTATCATAGGTTAAAGTGATAGTCAAAAGCTGGTTGCTATGTGACTGAAGTTCCTTTGTTTGTATGGAAAGGAGTTGACAAATTCCTGTATGAGAAAGGTATAAGTTTTTTAAATTTGAAACCAGAAACTTGAAATTTCTCAAAAACGCTCAACACCATGAAATATATATAACATAATATATGTGTTTTGTGTGGTAAGTTTGTGTCCCTCTCTTACAATTTGGCAGTTATGCAAAACGCTTCAAAATACATCCAGAATAAAGTAGTCTTAAGAGGCTATTCCCAGAAAATTCAAGATATACATTTTATTTGTCAGGTAAATATCTTAAATATATGATGTTTTAATCAAAATCTTTAAAGCCATTTTTGAGAAAATCAAAACTTTCGAAAAAAGTTCCATCTAAAGGGCAGTTTGGTGTGGTAGGAGTTTCTTGGAAATCTTCGTGTCGCATCCTTGGAAGATACAAAACTTGAATACCAAGTTTGGTATTTAACGGATTTTTCGTTTTTGAGCTATGCTGCCCACGGACACACACACACAAGTACAGACACACGGACATTTTTAAAAATGCTTTTTTTAGATTCAGGGGGACCCAAAACATGTATTTCCTGTGAAATCTCTGTATCGAAATTTTGGGTGCATTACAATACCTTCTCTATACATTATGTATATAGTGCGTGTAGAGAAAGTAACTAAGTGTTAAATCGTCGCAAAATATTCGGTAAATAAATGTTTAACATTATGTTAATGTCATATATCATAGTGATGAAAACGTATTTAAACATCATTCATTTATATATTCATTTATAATTTCTGGGCGGCACTGGGGCTGATTGGTTAAGGCGCTCTCCTCTCATCTACGCGGCCCGGGTTCGATCCCAAGCGCCTGCATGTGGTGGACGAAACAGCGTCTGGGCGGGTTTTCTCCGGGTCCTCTAGTTTCCCCCACCACTCACTCCACCAATTGCTTCATTATCAACTTTGCTATGATCCATTTCGCTTTCATTTCACATCATTCACTTCCTCGCGCTCATGCCTGGAGCTGACCACTCATTCCAGAGTCTCCATTCTGTGGCTTCGTACCGTTGGCTCACTGATAGGTTTCTGACCCCTAGACACCCGCTTGCAAGTCCTAAAATACGGGGAGCATAAGCCGACTAAGTAATTTCTCTACAACATACGTAAGAGGTACAGAAGATGTTGTATTCTACCAAAAATGTAATACCGAGATTTCATCTCTAATGAATATTTTGATATCTAGAAATTCTCCTAAATAAAATATACGTAGGTCAACTGATTTTTAGTGTTAGCTGGACACTTTATTATATTCTCTATCACGTATGTTACATAGTAATAGAGAAGGTATTGCATTCCACTCAAAATTTGATACCGAGATCTCACCGGAAGTACAAGTTTTGAAGGCCCTTGATAAAAATATTTTTAGAAAATTCTGTGTGTAAGTGCGCGCGCGCGTGTGTATGGACAGCATAACTCAAAATATCAAATTTGGTAGTTATGTTTAGTATCTTCCAAGGATGAGACACGAATTCACACCTCGAAACAATCCTTTACGTAGAAAAACATTTGCATTTTTTTTCTCAAAGATGGCTCTAACGGTTTTGATTAAATTAGCGTATATTAAAGCTATTTTCATCATGAATAAAATGTAGAGTTTGATTTTCTGGGAATAATCTCTGAGGGCCTCTTTATTCTGGATGAATTTTGCAGAACTGGTATACCATAAAGGATTAGACATAATTATATATGTAATGTATGTTTTTCTTGTAGAGTGGACCGTTTTCAAGATATTCCTTGTTATTGGCATCAATGCTAAACTACTAGGCATTTTTTCTCAAGCAGGAAGACACCTTTCGTTTCGTTTTTCTTGTTTTACTGCTGAACTTTAATCGTTTCACATAATGACCAGGTTTTGAAATATTTGATTATCACTTTATTCCCTTCTACTCACAAAGAAGCAGGCAATAGACCAGTTTTGCTAATGTTTATCTCGATTAGCATGATGTAGAGTCAAGAACAATCATTTGTAAGAATAGTTTATATGTGAAACAGCTAGAGAAAGTCGTGGGAATGAAGCACACGAGATTCACAATTTTGTCGCTCTACTGCTTTGTTTCGAGAAATGTAATTAATTCTTCCACATATTCTCTGAAATTTACTTATTTTATTGTCCACATCACATTCTCTGTCATAGTCAAAATCACGTCCTAGCTTGATACATCTATTATTGATAATTATTTTACCACAACATTTATTAATCTATTAAGATTTATCCGAAATGTATACCGTGGGTTTGTTTAAAATTCCGAAGTCCTACTTTCTGTAGGTCCCGAATTCCCATGAGAATTAAAAGCTCTGTGTTCCATTCACATGACTTTCTCTATATCTCTGCAACAAATTATTGTTATAAAGCTTATGCTTCTATTTACTTCATGCTAATCGAGAAAAAAATACCAGAAATAGTCTTATTACTTGCTTCCTTGTAAGTACAAGCGAAATAAGGGAGTACCATAGGTTAAAGTGATTGTCAAAAGCTGGTTGCTATGTGACTAAAGTTCCTTTGTTTGTATGGACAGGAGTTGACAAATTCCTGTATGAGATAAGTATAAGATTTTTAAAGGTAAAACCAATAACAAGGAATATCTCAAAAACGACCAACTCCACGGAAAAACTGCATATGACATAAATTGTGTGTTTTAACGTGCTCTACAGTTTTTGTGTATTCAGTTACGTTCTTACGTTTAGCAGTTATGCAAAATTCCGTAAAATCCACCTAGAATTTTATTTATGAGGTAAATATCTTTAATATACGTTATTTTAATCAAAATCGTTAGAGCCATTTTTAAGAAAATCAAAATTTTCGAAAATAGTTCCATGTAAAGGTTAGTTTGGGGTGGGGGGTTTTTCTCAAAATCTTCACGTCGCATCCCTGGAAAATACTAAAGTTAAATACTGACTTAGTATTTTACCGACTTTTCGTTTTTGAGCTATCGTGTTCCCGAACACACACAGTGAACTTTTAAAAATTCAGCACTTAAGTTTATTGAGTCATTCAAACATTATAGCTAATATCCGATACTTTTTGTTCATCCTGCACAGTTTTAGTTTAGCAATTAGACAAATCGTAAAATTTAGTGTTAAATGCAAGTACTCTAGTGTACGGCACTTGATTCTATTACAGCTTCTTTTTCACTACTATTTTTGTGCAATAAAACACACGTGTAATGAATTTACAGTAGTAATTACAAATGTTAGATTGTATTTTGTCTGAGGAAGTGCGCTTGTGCAATTGTTGGCGCCATTCGCCCTGTGTTCATAGCAGACATCTTGTATCGTTTATCTGTGATGTCTTCGTAAGATTTAATACAGCTATAAGCCTTACAACAATCTCTGCTTTCGGCGCTGAATGGTTCTGTTTTGTTACAAAATGGTGTTTAGAGATATTTGGGGAGGAATAATCCGCTTACGTAGGAATTCGCATATAAAAGCTTTTCTATTTCGCTGGCTTTTTCCCATAATTGTATTAGAGTTAATATGTTACACCGTTACGCAATTTTATTAGCTAGATGGTGCGATCGAAATAGAAAACGGAAAACACATTAGTTTTGTGCTGCGTTTATGCGAATGTTGCTTAACAACAATAGTCACAACAACCACGCATTTTATTTTGAGGTTATGTGTTCTATAATGCGTTTCAACAACAATACATTAGTTGATAGTGTTTTATTTTCGTTAGCTACTCTGTTTTAGTTTGTTCACATTTTAAATTATTTACCACCAGCTTTAGTTTAGTAGCTTTTTAAATTTTAATTTCTGCTATTGAATAATTCAATTTTTACTCGAGTGTATGTTTTCTTTCCCGTTCTCCGATATTCAATACCTCAAACCGTTTCCATGTCTACCAACCTAAATGTGGTGGTTGTAATAACATCCAGGGAGTGAATTAAAATACACTTTATGTCTTTATTTGCAGCTTTTAATGACGGTTTTTCTGAAAATGTCATATGCGAGTGTATATATTTGTGTAACAAATGCCGCCCTCCGTGGTGTAATGGTTATCGTGCTAACTTCATATACCCAAGGTCTCAGGTTCAAAACCATGGATTTTTTCGGGCGTAAAAATCCTTAGCATGGCTTCCTTCGGAAAGGAAGTAAAGCCGTTGGTCCCGTGTCTTATGTTTACGGCACGTAAAAGAACCTCAAGCCTGACAGAGACGCCTCTGAGCAAAATTAAAAAGCGGTCTTTCACGCCCAGAATAGAATGGGACTCTGAGAATCACAGCAGTTAAAGAGCGTCCATAAATAAAACGCCATTTCATTTTTAAATATTAAATTTTGTGGCAAGAAACTTTGAAGTCCACGTCATTCGCAAAGAATTTTGTATGGTCTTGTATAACTGTGGTAAATACAAATGATAGACGAAAAGTTACTAAGAAAAAATGTACATTGCTCTGAAACAATTTACAATTTATTCCAATAAGCTTTTTTATGCCACATTTCAGTGATGTTGTTTAACAATTGCTCAAATTCTTCAATACTTGTCACTCTTTTAATATGCTTTCGCCGTGCAGTTGTTTGTCGCAATTACATGGAAAGAGTGTGGAAATTTAAGACCTGTATAGATGCGTCACGGCGCCGTGGATGAGTGGTTAGACCACTCGCCTCCCATCTAGGCCACCCCTGTTCGATCCCGCGCACCCGCATGTGGGAATTGTAGTGGGCAAAGTGGCGTCTGGATGGGTTTTCTCCGGGTCCCCCGGTTTCCCCCGCCACTCCCTCCACCAATTGCTCCATCATCATCTTTCCTATCAATTTCGCTTACATTTCATATCATCCATTTCCTCTTTTTCTTAATTTACAGTTCTGGAGTCTGGTCGGGACTCCGGAGCTGTATTCCTTTTTCTTATTCCTCTCTTTTTCCTTTTTCCCTAAATTTCCTTTTGGTTTACCGTTTTTTCTGTTTATTGACAAATGCATATACACATGCCCAAGGCGGGACTCGAACCTATGGTCCCCTGCGCCACGAAGCACCAAAGCGAGGCGCTTTAGCGAGCGCGGCCATTGAGACCGGCATGTTCATACCTGGCTTCGGGCCGACCCCTCTAACAGGCTCTCCATTCTGTGGTTTCATGCCATAGGCTCCCCGATGGACCATAGGCATTGACTTGTAAGTCCTAGGGGTGTCAGTCCTTCAAATACGGGGAGGGTAAGCCGATTACGAAACGAAACGAATAGAGAGCTTCCAATTGTTAAGGTACTCTATTGCAACAATAAAACTGATGACGTATTAACTTTAAATGTTCTAGGGCTTCTGGGCAGATAAGTACCTACAAGGATTCCAAGACGTTCGTCTTGACCAGTACCCTCTCCACATATGCAGAGACATCTCGGTGTAGACCACAAAATGTCCCCTACTTATTTTGAGTAGTAGGGAGAATAAAAACGTAAACATTTCATCTTTCTGTATCGATAAACGGAGCCCTGGTTCAGGAGTATTCCGTCGTGTTTATCTTAACAAACTGTGTACCTCGTTTATCCCCTAGGGCAAAATAAGTTTACCCAGAGTTGCAATACTAACAGTTCGCTCTGCTGCTACAACTTTGGGGAAAACACACGCGAGGGGCACAAAAATCTGATGCCAACATTAAATATATGTTATGTACGCATTTAAAACTGTTTCTTCTATGTGATGTATGTTATTCACGATGTACTGCGTTCTCAGCCATATTAAGTAGAGGAGAATTGTATTCCTCCCAAGTTAAAGGTCTGTTAACATTGCAACCTCACATAAATTACTTTCTACATGGACAATTTTTACTTTCGCTACACTACTATCTATATAGAGTATAGAGAAGGTACAGTATTGCACCAAAAATTCAATACCAAGATTTCACAGGAAATGCATGTTTTGGGACCCCCGGCTCCAAAAAAAAATTTTTAGAAATAAATCCATGGATGTGTCTGTGGACAGCATAAATCAAAAACGAAAAGTCTGTTAAATACCTTTACATGGAACATTTTAATAATATTTTGAATGAAAATACCAGATACTTAAAATATTTTCATGAAATACGAAATGTATATGTTGAATTTTCTGAGGATAGTCTCTGAAGATCTCTTCATTCTGGATTACTCTTGCATAACTGATAAATCATAATAAACAGACAAAAACTTACTGCACAGAACATATAATGTTCATAATTTATAGGCCATGCAAAGAGAAACGAAATGCATGGCAATCTCAGCGACAACTTTTAAAAGATTTGACTACCGCTTTAGCGTAGTGCATTCCTTTATTTCTCTTCTACTTACAAAGAAGCAATCAATAACTATTTATGCTATGTTTATTTCGATTAGCATGAAGTAAATAGAAGGATGTGGTTTTGTAAGAATTTCTTGCAGAATAGGTAGAGAAAGTCATGTGATTTTTTTAAAAATTCCTAACTGTAATTATTTTCATTAAAATGCCGCATTTTTAAGGTATTTTCAAGACAAAACGTACATGTAAATTTTCTTGGAATAGCTTCTGAAGATCTCATTCTGAATGAATTTTGTATAACCGATAAACCGTAAAAGATTCACAAAAAGTCGTAAATTTACGGCACTTAAATGAACCTTAAACCTGATAAAGACGCGTCTGAGCAAAATTAAGTTATCTTTTACGCCCAATATAGAATAAGACGCTGAGAACCCAGCAATTAAAGAGCGTCCATAAATAAAACTCCATTTCCATTTCATTCGTTAAAATAGGTACATAATTTATTTCAAAATATCTATGGCGTTAACTGTTACTGAAATATTCTCTGTTATTGGTTTCAAATTTGAAATACTTATAAGGTAAATCGTTAGTGGCTTTTATTTTCTCTACCGCCAAGGTGGTGCGGCGGTAACAATTGGGAAAGCTGGGTTCGATTTCTGACGATCGTCCGCTGTGATTCAGTGTTCTCCAAGGCATCACATAGTGAACCATTTCTCCAGCGTTTGTGCAACAAAGTATTCTCATAAAAGTGCATTCCTTTATCTGCTCCACACTAATCGAGATAAACATTAACAGAAATGGCCTTATTACTTGCTTTCTTGTAAATAGAAGGGAATACACTAGGCTAAAGCGATAGTCAAATGTTTTAAAAGCTGGTTGCTAAAGTATGGCTAGGAGTTAAACAAACTAATAAATATCCATACATTTCAGTTTGACAAAACTTTAAGTTAAGTATTGGAAAATTTACACAAATACCCAGGAATATCTCGGACGTCACTAACTGCAGAAAAATGTGTCTAATATTAATCGTATGCTTTAACGAGACGTCTTTGTGTACTAATATTTTTGTCTTTTGCAATCTACCAGTTAAACAAAATCATCTAGAATGAAGAGGACTCAAGAGGCTATTCCCAGAAAACTCAAAGATATATATTTTACTTGCTATGTAAATATGTTTTAGACAGTTGATGCTAAAAGTAGGTATTTTACCAGATGTCAGTAGTGGTAAAAAGTGGAAAGTTCTGTCACTCAGTGTTATAAAATTATAACACTCCAATGTAGCCAACTTTTGTTTATGCGTTCACGGCCTCATTCAAGTAGGCCATGACTCTGAAAGCTCGCATCGATCCATAAAATGGCGGATGATGAACATGGAATCTGTTGTACCAGATGAAATTATGCAAGCAGCGGAGAGAGCAAAATTACAATTGCTACACTGCCTCCGTTGTATAGAATGCTTTCGTTCTGTACGAGTAAGTCATCATGTTGTCAGCACTGATGCTAAGCAAGGCAACAACCGAATATGACAGACTATTAAGATGAACTTCGTGACTATAATTATAATATGCCTATTAGTATTGAGGAACTGTCTAAAAAATAGTATATGACCCACGTGTTAAAATTATTTTATATTGTTTGTTGGATTATTGTATTCGGTCAATAGCCTCATTTCGCAAGCTTCAATATAAAACACCATTTTTACCACTTGTATCAAAAATAACTTTTTTTTTACATATAGGGGACCCAAAAATCTAGTGATTTCGATGTGGAAGTTTAGGGAAGAATGCAATTGCTTCTGTAATACTGTGGTACAGAAAGTTAAAAAGAAGTCCCTTGGGCTTACAGTTGTAAGCGTTGCTTTACTTATTGGAAAGAGGACAGTTAAATGAAGTAGCAGGAGCTCGAGGAAGACGCCAGACTCAGATCGGCGCGCGGATAGCTGGACTCTGCAGGTGATAAAACCCAACGTTTCAGTAGAATCGCTGCCAGCGCGTATTAAAAACGCCCGCTTATCGGATTCCTGCAAGATTAACTGCTGGACCAGAGTAGGCCAGCTACTGCCATCTACGTCTTATTGCTTTTATATCTCCTTGGAGAAATCGAATGCTAGGCACGTTAAAACCTCTTTGTATTCGGGCCGCGTTATGACTAGAGAGAGCAGACAGATATCGTTTGAGGGATTGCAAGTTAAGGGACCTTTGGAATGAAACTTAAAATTTCTGCATAGATGTTTCTGAAAATTGTGCTATGTTGCATTATGTTAATTTGAATATCAATTTTAATTCAAATTACATAAGTACCTTGAAAGGTATACATTATTTCATATATATTATGTAAGTCTTTTGCAAAACCAAAATGTTCCATGAGTCTCAAAATTTGAAAAATTGTTAAGAATTTTCTGAATTAAATCCTTAAATCGCATATATTTCAATAAATGTGGTATTGAATTATCATTTCTTAAATTTTCTCTAGCACGTAAATCATAACTAGAGAAGACATTGTATTCCACCCAAAAATTCGATGTCGTTATTTCATCGAAAATACACGTTTTGAGGTCCACTGAGTAAAAAAAATATTTTTATAAAATGAGCCATGTGTGTGTGTGTCGACGGAATAGGACAAAAACGAAACCACCGTTAAATACCAAATTTGGTATTTATGTTTAGTGTCTTTCAAGGATGCGACACGAAGATTTTCAAGAAAATCCCCCACCACAAACTATCCTTTACATACAGAAATCTTTTAAAATGTTGTTCTAACAATTTTGATTAAAATACTGTATATTAAGGATATTTACCACACAAATAAAGTGTATACAAGGAATTTTCTGGTAGTAGCATTAAGTACTTCTTTATTCTAGATAAGTTTTGTATAAAGGTTTAAACCGTAAAAGATAGACAAAACTTGCAACACAAAAAATATTGAACTTGTTAAATCACACAATTTATATCATATTCGTTTTTACTTTCTCTACACGTACTATGTACATAGTGTATAGAGAAGTTATTGCACTCCACCAAAAATTCGATACCGAGATTTCACCGGAAGTATATGTTTTAGGGTCCCCTGTATCCAAAACTAAAGTATTTTCAGAGAAAAGTCCGTGTGTGTGTGAGTGTCTGTGTGTGTGTGTGTGAACATGATAACTCCAAAACAAAAAGTCGGTAAAATATCAAACTTGGTATTTAAGTTTAGTATCTTCCTGGGATGCGACATGAAAATTTTGAGAAAAATCCCCCACCCCAAACTACCCTTTACATGGAACTTTTTTCGACAAAATTCGTTTTTCTAAAAAATGGCTAACGATTTTGATTAAAATATCGTATATTAAAGATACTTGCCTGACAAATGAAATGTATTACTTTAATTTTCTGGGAATAGCCTTTGAAGACTGCTTTATTGTGGATGAATTGTACGGAATTTTGAATAACTGCTAAACCGTAAGAGATGGAAAAACCGCAGAAAATGTAGAGCACATTAAAACACACAACTTATGTTATGTAATTTTTTTTCGTAGAGGTGATCGTTCCTTGTTTTTGGTTTCAGCTTTGAGAAACTTATACTTTTCTCATACGGGAATTTGTCAACTCCTGTCCATTCAAACAAAGGAACTTCAGTCACATAGCAACCAGCTTTTGACTATCACTTTAACCTATGGTATTCCCTTATTTCCCTTCTACTTACAAGGAAGCAAGTAATAAGACAATTTCTGCTAATGTTTATATCGATTAGCATGATGTAAATAAAAGAATAGTCATTTTAAAGAATAGATGGAGCAGCTAGAGAAAGATATGAGAATGGAACAAGTCAGATTTTTAATATCACAATACATGCTTCTGCAAATACTGGGAAATTTTAGTTGTATTTAAACAAAAACTGAGACACTGGAACATTTTGAATGTATGAAAATGTAGTTTTGAGAAAATCACTGTTTTATGAAACAGTATCCTATGAAACAGTTGTATTCTACGAACTTTAAATGCGTGTACGAGAAATGTGTGTTCGTAGAATTCGAAGAAAGGAGTGGACAGATAAATATTTATTCTCTAAGGTTGTTCAAAGATTTCAGCATCTATTTAAAACAAATCTGATGTGTACCATTCACATGACTTTCTCTACTTCCCTGCAACAAATTATTCTTAAGAAGCTTATACTTCTATTTACTTCATGCTAATCAGAAAAAATTAGGAGAAATAGTCTTATTACTTGCTTCCTTGTAAGTAGAAGCGACATAAGAGAGTACCATAGGTTGAAGTGATAGTCAAACGCTGGTTGCTATGTCACTGAAGTTCCTTTGTTTGTATGGACAGCAGTTGGCAAATTTCTGTATGAGAAAAGTATGTTTTTCATAGCAGAAACCAAAAACAAGGAATGTCTCAAAAACGATGGACTCCATGAAAAAATGTATATAACATAGATGGTGTGTTTTAACGTGCTCTACATTTTTTGTGTAGTAAGTTTTTGACCATCTCTTACGGTTTAGCGGTTATTTAAAAGTCTGTAAAATGTATCCAGAATAAAGTAGTCTTCAGAGGCTATGTTCCATGAAAACGGTACTTTAGGGTTATGTATCTGCATTAGTTCATTCTTCAAGCCTTAGTAACAGCAGGAGTTTATCCAATAATTCGATTTAGTAAAGTTTTTCCTAGATGACTATTAAAGTTCTTAGGATATAATTTTAGAGGTAGTTTCTTTAAGAATTTGAATATATTTCCTTTCTCCTCAAAATGTTCTAGAAGATATTAAATTTAAATGTAAAGTTTGACAATTTACCAACTTTTCCTTTTGAGTTAACGTGTTCACAAATACAGGACACACACGGTCCTTCTTCTAAATGTGCTTTTTTTACGTTCTGTACACCTACTGTGTACATAGTGTATTACGAAAGTATTGTATTGCACCCAAAAATTCGATAGAGTGAAGCCCTCTTCCCCCTTGTTGCGCTGGTTGAGGCTAGATGTCCTTATAGAGACATCCTTTCGCCCTCCCGGCGCCTGTATAGCCTCCCTGGCACGCCAGGGCTGCCATCTAGTGGAACTGTTAGGGACTTCTGTGTGTCTGTGCTCTTAGCTCCGTCGTCTCCTGTGTGCTGGCCTGTGGTTTCCCCTCCTCTCATCCCTTCCCCCGGGGTGCGGTAGATCAGTACTTGGTGGCAATTGACGAAGTGTCCCCTGCTGTTATCATGCCCTACCCTCTGCCCCCATATGTCGTCCTCCGTGGTGTGATGGTTGCCATGCTAACTTCATATACCCAAGTCGCGGGTTCAAGGCGGAGGACGATGGATTTTTTCGGTATAAATCTTCTTAGAATGGCTTCCTTCGTAAGAGAAGTAAAGCCTTTGGTCCCGTGTCGTAGATTTACGGCACGTAAAAGAACCTCAAGCCTGAAAAAAGACCTCTGAGCAAAATTAAGCGATCTTTCACGCCCAGTATAGGTTGGGACACTGAGAACCACAGCAGTTAAAGAGCGTCCATAAATAAAACTACACTTGCATTGTTACTCTAACCCCATATGCCCGTAACAGCTATGTAACCACAGATAAAGGTTCAGAAAAATCTATACAGAAACATAAAAATGTAAACTTTCATTTTAAAAATGTCAACGAAGTGTAAAATTAGGCAAATAAGCATCTTTACGTCGTGAACCAAACGGAATAAAGTGACTGTTGATAGCCTGGAGAAGTTGCGGCTGTTTCAGAAGCTTACCTCACTTGATACTCATAGAGCGACGTGAACCACCATATGGTCTGTTAACGAGCTTCTTGTTTCTTCTCATACGTTTCTCAGACTTCACCTACCAGTCGAACTGCCTTGGGACAGGTCTGTCAATTTTTCATCTCAAGCTTCAACAAAGAGATTCATTCCGGTTTCTTGACCTCAAGACTCTCTTCTTGTCTGTGGACGAGCCTCTAATTAATTTCCTCCCAAGCAGCCATAGAGCACACACAAACCCCCACTTCAATCATTTGTTTTCTTCCGGACGAGAAAACGATTCTGTGTTTGAGTATCATAAAGTCATCCCACGCGTCTCCTGGAATTGATGTAGAACCGTTAGGGAAAAGAAAGTATATGCTTCCTTCCGGAAATCAATCAGGTGCGAACAACAGAGAAGCGTCAAAAACAGGGGGGGGGGAATCAGATGTATTACTCACAGGACTTTCTCTAGCTACTCTACAAACAAAATTCTTACGAAAGATAATTTTTCTTCCAACACAATGCTAATCGAGATAAACATTAGCAGAATGTTCTTATTACTTAGTTCCTTATAAGTAGGAGGAAACTAAAGGAATGGGCCATGCTAAACCGATAGTAAGTGTTTTAAAGTTTAACCAAAATCGTTAATGACGTTTTTGAGAAAATAAAATCTTCAAAACTTTTTCCATATAAAAGATAGTTTGGGGTGGAAGGTTTTTTTTTCTAAAAATCTTCATGTCGCACCCTTGAAAGATAATACACTTAAATACCAATACCGAGTTATTGTGGTCACAGGCATCGGACATGCTCACGGACCTTTTTCTAAACATGGTTTTTATACAGGGATCCTAAAACGTGTATTTACGGTGAACTCTCGGCATCGTATTTTTGGGTGAAGTGCAATATCTTCTCTATTTACGTACCATGTAGAGAAAGTAAACATAAAATATTAAAGATTACAGATGTATGACATAGTATGGTTGCGAAGCAGATGTCTCATTTGTTTCAACACAAACAGAGGAAAATGGCGGGTGATGATAAAACTATTGAAAATATGGATTGTATTTCGCTTGACATTTTGAACGAAGCCAAAAGTGCTAAGAATTTATTAATTCTAGAAAAATGAAAATATGTATACGAAAAGTTTTGTGGATGGAGAAACGAAAAATGCGTAAGTTTGACTAATGAAACCACATTCTGACAAACTTTTGCAGCTGGTAACGTTTATTACTTCTTAATGTGGTAAGTTAGATTGTAAGTGCTGTTATCATTTTTCAGTCCAAGCGTTTTATGACTTCGAAGCTCTGGAGTGTACATTCAAAGGTGGAATGTTTGCTGAAATTGAGAGACGTCGTCAGCTTTTGGTTTCTTGAAGAAGTTCTCAGTGGGTTATAAGACAAAGAAAATCTGATGTGCTCCATTCGCATGGCCTTCTCTACATCTCTGTGACAAATTATTGTTGATAAGCTTACTCTTCTATATATTTAATGCTAAAACATTATCAGAAACGGTCTTATTACTTGCTTCCTTGTAAGTAGAAGGGAAATAAGGGAATACATGAGGCTAAACCGACAGTCAAATGTTTTAAAATGTGGTTGCTATGGGATTGAAATCTGTTTCTTTGCGTGGCCAAGTGTTGACAAATTCACATATGCGAAAAGTTTAAGTATTTTAAAACTGAAATCAATAACAAGGAATATCTCAATCAACGAAAAAAGTATGACATAAATTGTGTGTTTTATCTATATTTTTTGTGTAATAAGCTTTTGTCTATTTCTTACGGTTACCAGTTATGCAACATTTAATAAAAAGAATCCAGAATAAACTGGTCTTTAGAGATTATTCCCAGAAATTTGAAGATAAAACTTTTATTTGGCATGTAAATGTATCTTAAGTATTATACAGACTTTAATGAAAATCATTAGTGCCACTTTTTGAGAAATCAAAATTTTCGAACTTTTTTTCCATGTAAAAGGTAGTTTAGGGTGGGGGATTTTCTTGAAATCTTTGTATCGCATCCTTGGAAGATACCAAATTTAAATACCAAGTTTGGTATTTGACGGTCTCTTCGTTTATGAGCTATTTGGATTCAGGGGGTCCTAAGACATGCATTTCCGGTGAAATTCGACATCGAATTTTTGGGTGGAATACAATACTTCTCTATCCCTATGTACATTGTACATACGGGGCTAGAGAAAGTAAAAAGTCAAATGCGCACCAATAAATTCTCAATTAAATTGAAAGTATTATTTAATGCAAAATTAGAATAATTATCACAAAACTTGCATACATTAGAAATAATTATTTTCTCGACAATTTTTAGAGGGTTCCTTGCTTATGTTTCACACATCGATATTGCACCTGTCCGCCATTATTTGCTAACTAAAGGATGGCGTGTAATATATCTACCAATTTTGTTTGGTATCCCTGTTCAACTTGAGGTGCGCATGCGCATGAATCAGATATGATTATACAGCTTCAATGTTCGATACGCCATGGACTGTGGGCTCAAGGATTGCAGCTGTAGAAGCCTTCATTGTTACGCAGCTCCGCCTGTATCAGCACTGGCCCAGATGACTGCTCAAGTCAGATGACACGAGCTTCTTTGAGAACAAACAAAACCAAAATCCTCGCGAGGATGCTGTGATATACAATTGGAATGTGTGGTCCATATCTGCCGCTGGTCACGCACTAACTGACCGCCATGTTGAAATTTACAAAATTTTGTCATGCCAGAGCTCCAGGAATGACTGTTGAATACATTTGGTTTTAGCAGCAAGGTGCTATGCTACATACTGCACTTCAAAGCATGCGTTTTTCTCCGAGTTTTCCCCAATCGACTGATTTCCCGCTTTGGATATTTCGCATGGCCTTCCCATTCTCCAGATTTAACAGTTCTGGAATAATCTGTGTTAGGATAATTGAAAGCAAAAGTATTCTCGCTCCGTTTGCAAATCATTAGGAGTTGAAAGATGCCATCGGCGAGGAAATCAAAGCCATTCCATGGGAGATGGCGCCACGTGTCATGGAGGCATTTCCGCGCCGTCTTCAAGAATACATAAATACAAATGGGGCCACTGAGATGACGTCATATTCAACAAGTGTTGATGTAAGTGTAATATCCATAAATGCAAATGTATTTTGTTTCACTTTTTCACAAATAAAGTAGTTTCATTTTTATTCAGTAGTATTTCTCAACCGAAATTGGTAGATACATTACGCGCCATCTTGTAGAAGCAGCCGTTACAGCCGAACTGCAGAACGCATGCGCATTGTTACATAAAGGAATAATTATGTAAGTTCAGTAAATTGTCATACCTTAATCATTGATACTATATTATTTAGACAACATTGTATAGTGTAATACGATATTCCTGTACTCTCTCGGCTCTTTAAGAGGAATATTTGGTGATGAAGAAAACTTGAGCAGCCAATCAGAGCTGTTCCCTTTGTTTACATTACCGGTGAGGTAAGGATGGGTAGCCATTTTTATTCTTGTTATTATTTTTATTCTTTTATTATTATTACTACTACTATTCTTAGGCGACGCTGTGGCTCACTGGTTAGACCCCTCGTCTCTCACTTAGGCGACCTTGGTTTGATCCCAAGCACCCTACTTAGGATTTGTGGTGGACGAAATGGCGCCTGAGCTGGTTTTCTCCGGTTTCACCCGCCACTCATTCCACCATTTGCTCAATCATCACTTTTGCTATCATCTATTTTGCTTGCATTTCATAGCATCCACTTCGTCATGCTCATGCCTGGCTACGGTCCGACCACTCGTTCCAGGTTCTCCATTCTATAATCATGTGCCGTTAGCTCCCCAACAGGCTTCTGATCCCTGTAAGACCTAGGGGGTGTAGTTCTATTACTGGCAGTGTAAGCAGACTATGGAAAAATTGTTGTTGTTGTTATTATTAGTTTCATTATTATTGATTTATTTATTTTTCACACAAGCCGTGTGTAGGACAGGAGTTGGATACGTAGAATCACACTAAAAATGCAGTGCCATAGCCGGGATTTAATCCACGGATCTCCCGGTCTCTAGCCGGTTGCTCTAACCCTGAGCTACCATGGCAACATGTCGGCACGACAGTAATCTTCGCATCTGACTCGCACATTTCCCGGGAAACCACAAGATATTCTCAAATTATTTTGAAATGACAACCCCAATGGTGACTTACAATGTTGTAAGTACTATAAGTCCCAGAATTCATAGTATAGGCAACTATTGTGGTCATTTCGTATTGGTTTAATTATATAGGACAGGAGTTGGAAAGGTGGAGTCAGAGTTAAAATTCAATGCCATAGCCGGGATTTGAACCACGGATCTCCAAGTCTCAAGCTACTCATATTATTATTATTATTATTATTATTATTATTATTATTATTATTCGTTGCCTCGGTTTATGTGACAGCGCTCGCTGCAGTATATTCAGTTTAAATGTAAGGAACTGTGAACAGCAAACAAAAGCAGCAAGAAACCCTAAAGATAATCGATACCTAGTGAAGCATGAAGGTGTTGAAATTGTTCTTGCTGATGAAATCGCCAGCAAGTTACAAACCTAGAAATGACCTCAGTTGTACTTCTGCGGTTAACTTGAATAAAACACCGCTATCGAACCTGTATTTGTTTTTCGGTTTCATGGTTTCCACAGAATACCTTTTTTTTTTTACTTTCTCTACACTTACTATGTACATAGTGTATAGAGAAGATCTTGTATTGCACCCAAGAATTCGATACCGAGATTTCACCGGAAATATACTCGTATGTTTTGGGACTCGCTGAATCCAATTTGTTTTTTAGAAAAATGACCGTGTGTGTGTGTGTGTGTGTGTGTGTGTGTGTGTGTGTGTGTGTGTATGTGTGTATGATATTTGAGTTTAGTATCTTCCAAGGATGGGACAAGAATATTTTCCTCCCGTCCCAATTACCCTATACGAGGACAAATTTTCGAAAATTGTTATTTTCCCAACAATGGCTGTGACGATTTGATGAATGTGTCGTATATTAAAGTTACAGGACAAATAAAAGTTTATCTTGAATTCTCTAGGAAAATCCTCTGAAGACCTCTTTATTCTGGGTGAATGTTGTATAACTGGCAAACCGTAAGAGATACACAAAAACTTACTACATAAATATATAGATCTCGTTAAAACACACAAACTGTGCAATATTCATTTTCTTCGTCCAGATGACCATTTACAAGATATTCCTTGCTATTTGGTTTCAGTTTTAAAAAACTTAACATTTCTCATAAGGGAATTTATCAATTCCTGGCAATGCAAAGAAGTGGATTTCAATCACATGGCAACCAGCTTTAAACATTTGATGTATTACACTCACATGACTCTCTAGCTCTTCTACAAACTTCTTACATAAGATTATTCTTCTTTCTGCACCTTGCTAATCGAGATAACCATTAGCAGAATGTTCTTATTACTTAGTTTCTTATAAGTAGGAAGAAAATAAGGGCCTAGGCTAAGCCGATAGTCAAATGTTTTAAAAGCTGTCGTTATGAGATTGTCATTGCAAATCGCTTCTTTACTTGGCCAGGAGTAGAACAAAAGGACACTTACTGTCTGAGAAAAATATAAGTAATTTACAGCTGAAACCAATAACGAGGAATATCTCGGAAACGGTTACCTCCACAAAAAATGTAAATGGCATTAATTGTATGTTTTGACGAGCTCTACATTTTCTGTGTAGTAATTTTTTGTCCATTCCTACGGTTTAGTAGTTAAGCAAAATTCGGCAAAATTCATCCAGAATAAAGAGGTCTTCAGAGGCTATTCTCAGAAAATTCAGGATATATATTTTATTTGGTACGTAAATATGTTTAATATACGGGATTTTAATCAAAATCGTTAGTCATTTTTTGGAAAATCAACATTTTTAAAATTTTTCGATGTTAAGCTTCGTATCGCATCATTGGAAGATATAAAACCTAAATACCAGGTTTGGTATTTAACGATCTTTTCGTTTTTGAGATATGCTGTCCACAGACACACACAGACACACACGGACATTTTTCTGAAAATGCTTTTTTTTTTATTCAGGGGGTCCTAAAACATGCATTTTCGGTGAAATCTCGGCATCGAATTTTTGCATGGAATACAATATTTCCTCTTTACACTATGTATAGAGGAAGTAAAAACATTTGAGTATCGCTTTAACCTATTGTATTTCCCTTTTGCTTAAAAGAAAGCAAGTAAGAAGACAATTAGTTTCAGTTAATGTTTATCTCGATTAGCTTGATATAAAAAGAAGAAAAACCTTTTTAACAATAATTTATTACAGAGATGTAGAATGGAACGCGTCACATTTTTATTTATTTTATGGAGTACCTCTACATAATTACATTATAACTTTGAGATTGATTGTCTGTTGTAAGACATACATTGTTAAATGCATATTGAAATATCAACTGAAATCCCCTGGCCTTGTCCAATAGGATTTATTTAGAAATTATTACAGAACATACTTAAATAAAATTGTCACTATAAAAAAGGAAAATAATTGAGAAAACATGCTAATGCAGGGTTTAACAATCACAAACATCAGAGACTAAATTTAACTGTCACTTTTAGGGTGCCTCGTCGCTATTTCCAGAGAAAATCTCAGTTGGGAAGAGATAGTATGAGTTTATTATATTTCGTTATAAAGTGATATTGTTTGCATACAAGGAAATTCAGGAGAAGATAGTTACAGCGTAACATCAATATATTCTTATTCTCAGCAGGAGTGTTTGGAAACAAAGCATTTATTCGTACATGAAAGAGCAATGTTTTCACAAAATCATTTATTTGTGCATCATTTCGTGTTAGTTGCCATCGCTGTTCAGGCGGTTGTCATACCGGGGAATCAACTTTTGTATGCCCTCTTCAAGGAAAGCTGCCGCCAGTGAAGACCGCCACTGCTGAAGAAATGAAATGTAGTTTTATTTATGCACGCTCTTTAACTGCTGCGGTTCTCTGTCTTGTTGTATATTGGGCGTGAACGGCCCCTTAAATGTGCTCAGAGGCCTCTTTATCAGGCTTGATGTTCTTTTACGACACGGAACCAACGGCTTTACGTCTCTTCCGAAGGAAGTCGTGGATTTTTACGCCCCCCAAAAAAAATCCATCATCCTCCGCAGGGTTTGAACCCGCTACCTTGGGTATATGAGGCTAGAATGTTATCACAGCCACTGCTGAATATCGTGTTTTCAGGAATTGTCTCATTCGCTTGCTCAACCAAACTTACTGAAGGGGGAGGTTCCGACCTCTTTAGCTGCTGTGGTGCAGACGCTGCGTACTTGTGACGTGACCAGAAGTAGTCGGGCCGAGGCCCTACCGTAGGGGAGCTGTTCGGATTGAGTTGGACTCGACGGGGCAGTGATCCCGATACCCTTGGCTTTCCCTTGACGGGGATGTGAGACTCCTCAATATCCTCCGGTGCTAACCTGGACAGCTAGTAGACAGTCGGCCTCACCGAGGTTATTGGTAGTCTTCCCGGATGGGTTGATGCGCGTGTGTGGCATATCCACTTCCGTCCCGGCACGTTCCCATGCCGGGGGGGGGGGACTTTTTACTTTCTCTATACGCACTATGTACATAGTATATAGAGAAGGTATTGCACTCCACCAAAAAATTCGATACCGAGATTTCACCGGAAATATATGTTTTAGGGTCCCCTGTATCCAAGAAAGGTATTTTCAGAAAAAGGTCCATGTATGTGTGAGTGTCCGTGTGTCTGTGAACACGATAACTCAAAAACGAAAAGTCTGTAAAATAACGAATTGGTTTTTAAGTTTAGTATCTTCCAAGGATGCGACACGAAGATTTTGAGAAACATCCCCCACCCCAAACTACCCCTTACATGCAACTTTTTTCGAAAATTTTGATTTTCTCAAAAATGGCTCCAAGGATTTTGATTAAAATTTCGTATATTAAAGATATTTACCTGACAAATAAAATGTATATTTTGAATTTTCTGGGAATAGTCTCTGAAGACTACTTTATTCTGGGTCAAGTTTACGGAATTTTACATAACTACTAAACCGTAAGAGATGGACAAAACCTTACTACACAACAAATGTAGAGCACTTTAAAACACACAATTTATGTTATATACTTTTTTTCGTGGAGTTGATTGTTTTTGAGATATCCCTTGTTTTTGGTTTCAGCTATAAAAACGCATACTTTTTTCGTACAGGACTTTGTGAATTCGTGTCCATACAAACAAAGGAACTTCAGTGACATAGCAACCAGCTTTTGACCACCATTTTAACCCATGATACTCCCTTATTTTGCTTCTACTTACAAGGAAGCAAGTAATAAGACTATTTCTGCTAATTTTTTTGTCGATTAGCATGAAGTAAATAGAAGCATAAGCTTTTTAACAATATTTTATTGCAGAGTTGTAGAGAAAGTCATGTGAATGGAACACATCAGATTTTTAAGAAATCAGATATTGCCCTAATGGAAAGAACCACGGAGTTTTGTACTCCCTGGTACGAGGATGGGGTGCTTTGGCCCTGGGTAGCCATTCGCAATTAACTGTTCAACCAAACTATCAGTGACAACAGGCCACCACTCCGTGCTTTGTCATGAACATTAGATCGTCTATCATTGAATTGCCTTACCCACTTTTTCACCATTGCATTTGTCATGTTTTCAATATGCATCTCTACAAGTTGACGATGAATTTCAGCTGAGTTGTGTTCAAAACCGTATTACGCAACGCACTTCGCACTCGGTGGGGTCAGAAATTGTTTTGAACAATCACTAACAGCTGTAAATACAACCGATCCTGCTGTGATTGTATATTATGTATATAAAATAACAAAAACCAACAAAATTAGCATACAAAAGAGAGAAGGAAGAAGAAGAGGATGAGCACCAGCAAAAAGAAGCGCACTTCGTTCTGGTTTGATGCTGTTGCTGTTATCCGTGCCCCAAATCATTTTCTTTATGTCATCAAGTTTTGTTTTTCTGCTTATGAAGCAATATAGTCGTCCCATAGAGAAAGAAAGCGCTGCTGACAAACATTGAGAAACTACTACTAATAATAAGTAAATGTCCAAAAATAAGAGAATATGTGGATGTTAAACTCAATTTATTTTTTACTCTATTTTAGCAACATTGAAACTTTATAGTCAGTATGATTGTATTGCATTTTTTATGCTAATGCATATTTTAATCACCAAACATGTGTGAACGCCTTGCTTTGTAATTCATAGCTGATTGTTGGCATCCATTGTTATAGTGTGCACGTGCGCCGGCGGGAAGATCTTTTGACATCGCAGCTATGATTGTTACATATGTGCGTGCGGACACGTGTTCTGTTGGAAGGTTCTTTGACGTCGAAGCCCGCATTGTTACACCTAACTGAGTTTGTGACACTTGCGGTGGTTTTTGGAAGTGCGACAGTTTCTGGAAATGTTCTTTCACGTGATCAACAGGTATAAAAAGTTCATTTATTACTGGGAATGTATCGCATGCAACAGTTGAGCGAGTTTCGACGGGAAATTTGCAGCGAGCAGTAACCGTCACCGTAGCGAACGTCGAAAAGAATTGAGCAGGTTCTTACTGTAATTACTTTGTGGGAAATACATTCACATGACTTTCTCTACATCTCTGTAACAAATTATTGTTAATAAGCTTATTCTTCTATCCACTTTACCCTAATCTAGATAAACACTAGCAGAAACGGTCTTATTACTTAGTTCCTTATAAGTAGAAAAGAAATAAGGGAATATACTAGACTAAACCGACAGTCAAATGTTTTAAAATGTGGTTGCTATGGGATTGCTATGGGATGATGTGAAAAGTTTTAAGTTTTTTAAAACTGAAACCAATAATAAGCAATATCACAAAAATGCTCAACTCCACGAAAAAAAAAAAAATGTATGCGGCATAGATTGTTTGTTTTAACAAAGTATACATTTTTTGTGTAGTAAGTTTTTATCTATCTCTTAGGGTTTACAAATTAGGCAAAATTTATCCAGATTAAAGAGGTCTTCAGAATATATTCCCAGAAAATTCAGATATACATTTTATTTGTCATGTAAATATCTATAATTTAAGGAATTTTAAATCAAAATTGTTTCAGCCATTTTTGAGAGGATAAAATTTAGCGAACTTTTTTCCATACAAAGGATAGTTTCAGGGGACGGGGATTTTCCTTAAAATCTTTGTGTCGCATCTTTGGAAAATACTAAACTTAAATAGATACTAGGTTTGGTATTTTACAGAGTTTTCGTTTTTGTGTTATAATGTTGGACACTCCTTTTTCTAAAAAATGTTTTTTTTTATAATCGGGAGATCTTAAAACATATGTTTCCGGTGAAATCTCGACATCGAATTTTTGGGCGGAATACAATACCTTCTCTAGCTACTATGTACACTGTATGTACATGTGTACACAGAAAAGGTTTCTGGGCTAAACTCGGAATAGGGTATGGAGCAATTCATCAAAACAGGTACCAAGCTCATTAGAGAGAGGCTCGCGTGGATTAGACTAGGAGCATGGAGGAGCACAAAAATTGCTGACGAGAATGGTACGAGAATCTGTCCCATTTGCGAGGAGGAAGAGTCATGGACTCATCTTGGCAAGATGTAGGGGTACGGAGGAATGGTGGGAAAAATATTCACCGCGATCCTTTATCACCGCGAATGTAGAGTTAGAAGCATGTTGGACGCTACTGGCAGGCACACCAGATGAAGGTGCTAGGTACGTTTCTACTTAAGGCGAGACAGCTGAGATCTGGGAAGGCTGATAATAAGGAAGAGTGGTGGACGATAAGAGTTAAAAAGTATTTATAATGTTTTACATATATTTTATGTTATACTTTTTGGTCTTTACTTTTTATGGTGCTAGTATTTTGTGTATACTTCTCTTAAGTGTATTTGTCTACTATAATAGGGTACATTAATACATCGGAATACGACTTATTCTGTGTTATACATTTAAATTGCTGTGTTTGAATACCCTTGTCCTTTTATTTTTTATTTTCAACATTGTTTACTATTTCGTGTATTACAAAAGCACGTGTGGACCCGTCCGATTGATGAAGATCAATGTATGCATACTGGTATTTCAATAAATATATTTATTTGTTCATTCAAATGTACGTGCTAGAGAAAGTAAAAACACTATTTGGTAAGAACAGTTTGGAAGTAATAAAGGATAATGGCTAGAGATACTGTTGTGAATGTGGTGTACCCCTAGCAAAGTCGCAGGTGAATGAACTTGTGTAGAAGGTTATTGTACCAGCATGTTTAAATAATGACGCCAGAAATTAACGCGCTTAGAGGAAGATACACACACTAATGATACCATGTCGTTTACGGTTGATGCTTCCCAAGTGACGGAACAGTTGCCTATCGTGAAATCCTAAGCCACCTCTACTCTTCGGTCTGAGCTTAGTCCGTGCGAGGCAGACCCAACCATCAAACATTCCTCTCACTTCAAAGTAATTGTCTCGGCCAACAGTTCAAGCCTTTTCACTTCTTCCTCACTTCTCTTTCTCTACACTTTACCTATGATAGATAAGCACAATTGAAGGCATGTGCGTAAAAATCGTCTAACCTTCAAAACCAAAAGCTTTTTGATTAGTGCTGCCATCTTGTTTGGGACAATAGCTAATAATTTATGAATGGTCTAACACGAAATGTTTTATTATATTGGGATATTATTGCCAGAATATACCAAAAGTCTTTATTGTAATATCATATAGTTGCTTTTGTAAGAATAGTTCGCTATGGAATAGGTAGAGTTTTACTGTCCACCCAAAAATTACATACTAACATATCACGGCAATACACATTTTAGAGTCGCAGGTGTAAAAAAGTATATTTACTTTCTCTACTTAATACTGGTGCGAAAATAAAGAAGGTATTGCACTCCATCCAAAAATTATAGTTTAAGTTTACAGTAATACAATATTTGCGTCACACAGTCGCATGGGTCGGGTGACCGTACATGCTGTCGAAAAATACTCGAGTTTAAGATATTACCTACATATATATTTTATACACCTTAACAACATTAGAAATACACACAAGCATATACACACAGACTCACACACACACACTTGCACTCACAACTACACCACGTATTCACACATATAGCCTAGTCAAACACCAAATAAGTCTATACAACATTTACACAAATATTTTATCTCTTAGTACTCGAGCTTCCATTAAGCATGCGCCCAGGCTTGGCCAGTTTTGAGTGTTTAGAATCAAATCTCAGAATGCTGTCCTTCGTCTGTTTGAAGCTAAATATACTTCCGGCAATAATTATTTCCTAGCATCCTCCATCTGCACGCAATCTGCCAAAATATGCGTCCAGTCTTCCTGGTACCCGCATAATGGGCAAATCCGCCTACCAGCTCCATAAACTACCTTACGGGGTTTTCACCCTCCACACTTTTCCCGATCTTAGTTTCATACCCAATTTTGAAATATATGTTTCTTTACCCCACTCAATTTTTATTTCGTTTTGTAACTGCAATGGCGATTTGTTTCTACATTCAGATTCTATTTCCTGCCTGTTTATATCGCATAGTCGTCTTTTTTACTTTATTCACAACGTTATATCTATTTTCGCTGCCGCTTTGCCAAATATCGTTTAAGCCAATCTTTGATAATCCCCGTTGTAGCCCCGCCGCCCACCATTTTGGATGTTCTATGTTATTCATGTGATGCCGATAACATATTCGCAGCCAGTATCTAACTACACTTAGCATATACAGCATCTTCCCAGCATCGTGCCTCACGAGGAATCCCAGAGCACGTTTCCAGAAACGACATTGTATTTATTTAGATTATTCCATCCGCACATCTCCCTTCCATATAGTAATGAAGACCTAACCATTGTCACTTTCACTGGCATATCTGGTATGATACAGAGATATCACCGAAAATACACGCTTTAACGTCCCCTATATAAAATCATGTTTAGAAGAAAGGTCTGTACTTGCATGCGTGTGTGTCTGGAGCCACAATAACACAAAAACGAAAAGTCGGTAAAATACCAAACTTGGTATTTAAATTCAGCACTTCCAAAGATGCGAGACCAAGCTTTTCAAGAAAATTGCCAAACCCCACAATTTGCTCTACATAAAAAACTCAAAAAATGACTGCAAGAAGTGTGATTAAAATACTGTACATTGAAGATATTTACACAGCAAAAGTGTCGAGACCTCTCTCTTCACTCGGTATAGCTGGCAAACCGTAAGAGTCACATACAACTAACTGCACACAAATATACAATTTATTTTCGTGAAGTTGACCTTTTTCGAGAGATTTTTGTTTCAGCTTTGAGATACTTAATAATTTTTTCATACGGGAATTTGGCTACTCCTGGCTATGGAAACAGAAAGAATTTCAAGGATATAACGACCACTTTTAAAACATCTGAGTGCCGTTTTAGCCTAGTATATTCCCTTATTTCCCTTCTACTTACAAGGAAACAAGTAATAAGACCGTTTCTGCTAATGTTTATGTCCACTATCATGAAATAGATAGAAGAATAAGCATTTTAACAACAGAGATGTAGAGAAAGTCATATGAATGTAACACATCAAATTTTAATAGTACATGTGTTAGTCATTAAATAGAATATTTTATTCCATGCAAGGCTTTTATGCCCAAATGTCATCAGAAATGTATGATTTAAGAACTTCTAGGTAAAAGGAAAAAATGTGACGTGTTCCATTCACATATCTTTCTTTAGCTGTAGCAAACACAAACAAGATCTGCTTCAGCTAATCGAGATAAACATTAGCCTATTGCTTGCTTTCTTATAAGCAGAAGGGAAATACATTAGCCTAAAAGGATAGTTAAAACCTTAAAAAGCTCATCGCTATGTAAACAATTGACATTCGTTTCGCTTTGTACGGTCCCGTTTGAGAAAAGTATGAGTATTTTAAAGCTGAAACTAATAGCAAGTAATATCTCAGAAATGGTTATTTATACAAAAAAGCGTATATAAAATAAATTATGTGTTTTAACGAGATCTACATTTTTTGTACGCTAAGTTTTTGTCTCTCTCTTACAGTTTACAAGTTCTGCAAAATTTAGCAGAATAAAGAGGTATTCAGAGACTATTCCCAGAAAATTCAAGATATACATATTATTTGTGATGCAAAAAATCTTTAATATGTGACATTTTAATCAAAATTGTTAGAGCCATTTTTGAGAAAATCAAAATTTTCGAATTTTTTTCCATGTAAAGTGCAGTTGGGATAGGGGAATTTTCTTGAAAATCTTCTTGGAAGATACTAAACTTAAACACCAATTTTTGTATTTAACAGACTTATCATATTTGAGCCATGCTGTCCACAGATACACACACGGACCTTTTTCTAAACTTTTTTTGGACTAAAGGGACCTCAAAACATATTTCCGATGATATCTCAGTATCGAATTTTTGGGTAGAGTACAAGACTCTCTGTATCTTCTATGTACATTGTACATACGGTCTAGAGCAACTAAAAATTCGGAAAATGTCCTTCAGTATGTGTGTGAACATGTGACTCAAAAACAAAGCTCCGATGGATACCAAACTTCGATGTTTAGTTCAGCATCTTTCAAGGATGCGATAGGAACGCTTTCAAAACGAATTTCTTTACCCCAAACTCTTCTCTAGTCTTCAAATTTGTTATTTTTTCAAAGATGGTTAATACGATTTTGATTAAAATACAACATATTTTAAACTCCATATAATAAAATGTATATTTGGAATGTTCTGTGAAGATCTTGCAAATTTCTGTTCATTCTGAATGAATGTTGTATAAATCTAAAACTGGGAACCATACAAGATACACAAAAACTTACTCCTGCTGTCGGGAAAAAGTAGATGTCTTAAAATATTAACAGCTGAATAAATAAAACATTTCTCGTAACGATCGGCATTTCAAGTGCTTCGTATTGTAATTTTTAGTTTCTCTGGCAACTATGTACAATGCTCATACTAGATAGGCAAGGCTTTCTTTTTACTTTCTCTACGCGTACTATGTACATAGTGTATAGAGAAGGTATTGTATTGTACCCAAAAATTCCATACCAAGATTTCACCGAGAATACATGTTTTAGAACACCCTGAATAAAAAAAAAAACATTTTTAGAAATATGTCCATCTGTGTGTCTGTCTGTGTGTCAGTATGTGAGTGTGTGTGTGCAGCATAGCTCAAAAACAAAAGGTCCGTTAAATGCCAAACTTGGTATTTAAGTTCAGTATCTTCCAAGGATGCAACTCGAAGATTTTCAAGAAATTCCCCCACCCCCAACCACCCTTTACATGGAAAAATTTTGGAAAATTTTGATTTTATAAAAAATGGCTCTAACAATTTTGATTAAAATTCGTATATTAAAAATATTTACCTGACAAATAAAATGTATATCTAGAATTTTCTGGGAATAGCCTCTGAAGACTACTAAATTCTGGATGAATTTTACGGAAATTTGCATAACTGGGAAACCATAAGAGATTGAAAAAAAACTTACCACTCAAAAAATGTATATCAAGTTAAAACATACAATTTGTGTTATAAACATTTCATCGTTTTTTTAGGCATTCCTTGTTATTGGTTTCAACTTTAAAAAGCTTAGTTTTCTCATACAGTCAACTCGTGTTCATACAAACAAAGGAACTTCAGTCACATAGCAACCAGCTTTTGACTATCACTTTAACCTATGGTACTCCCTTATTTCGCTTCTACTTACAAGGAAGCAAGTAATAGGACTATTTCTGCTAATTTTTTCTCGATTAGCATGAAGTAAATAAAGGTATAAGCTTTTTAATAATTTGTTGCAGAGATGTAGAGAAAGTCATGTGAATGGAACACATCATATTTTTCTTTCTTTCTTTTGTATAGATTAACGCCCTTCAACCTGGATGGTCATATGACATGATGATCATATGACCTTGGGGTTCATGGAGCTTAAAGTTACTTACATTTGTCTTCTCAATATAAGGGAAAACCATCCCCAAAAAAATCTTATCCCAGTAAGAACCTGAGCGAGGTTCGAATTCGCAACCTCTTAATTGAAAGGTAGACACACTGCCAAAATTCGATACCAAGATATCATCGGTAATATGTTTTTAGGATCCCTGAATCCTAAAAAGCACAAAAAACAAAACAAAAAATCTGACGTGTTATACTCACATGACTTTCTCAGTGAGTATTACAAAAGCACGTTCGGTCTGTGGACCCGTGCGAGTGCTGAAATGTAGTGTATGATATTGCTACGTCAATAAATACACTTAATGATTCATTTATTCATACTCTACAAACAAACTTCTTACAAAAGATAATTCTTCTTTCAACACCACGCTAATCGAGATAAACATTAGCACACTTTTATTATTTAGTTCCTTATAAGTAGAATGGAACTAAAGGAATGCACTAGGCTAAAGTGATAGTCAAATGCTTTAAAAGCTATCGTAATGCGATTGTCATTCCAAATCGCTTCTTTGTTTGGCCAGGAATAGAACAAATGAAAAAGGGGCACTCCCGTCTGAGAAAAGTATAATTACTTCACAACTGAAACCGATAGCAAAGAATACTTCGAAAACGGTAAGCTCCACGAAAAACAATGTATATGAAATGACTTGTGTATTTTAACAAGATCTACATTTTTGTATGTTAGCATATTTACAGGTAAATAAAATGTATTTCCTGAATTCACTGACAATAACTGTTAACTGTAGAACTCGTTAAAATACACAATTTATGTAATAAAGAGTTTTACTTTCTCTACACGTACTATGTACACGGTGTATAGAGAACGTGTTGTAATACACCCAAAAATTCCATACCAAGATTTCACCGGAAATACAAGTTTTGGAAAAAGATCCGTGTGTGTGTGCGTGCGTGCGTGCGTGCGTGCGTGCGTGCGTGCGCGCCTGTGGACAGCATAGCTCAAAAACGAAAAGACCGTTGAATACCAAACTTGGTATTTAAGTTTGGTATCTTCCAAGGGTGCGACACGAAGATTTTCAAGAAAATCTCCCTCCCCCAACTACCCTTTACATGGAACTGTTTTCCAAAATTTTGAATTTCTCAAAAATGGCTAACGATTTTGATTAAAATATCGTATATTAGACATATTTACCTGACAAACAAAATGTATATCTTGAATTTTCTGGGAATAGCCTCTGAAGACTACTTTATTCTGGATGAATTTTACGGAATTTTGCATAACTGCTAAACCAAAAGAGAGAGACAAAAACCTACCACACAAAAAATGGTGAGCACGTTAAAATACACAATTTATGTTATATACATTTTTTTTCGTGGACTTCACCGTTTTTGAGATATTGCTTTTTTTTTCTTATTTCAGCTTTAAAAAACATATTTTTCTCATTCAGTAATTTGTCAACTGTCTATACAAACAAAGGAACTTCTGTCACATAGCACCCAGCTTTTGACTATCACTTTAACCTATAGTACTCCCTTATTTCGCTTCTACTTACAAGAAAGCAAGTAATAAGACTATTTCTGCTATTTTTTTCTCGATTAGCATGAAGCAAATAGAAGCATAAGGTTTTTAACAATAATTTTTTGCAGAGTTGTAGAGAAAGTCATGTGAATGGAACACATCAGATTTTTTTTTAGTATAGCCAGCTATTTTAAACATTATCCCTGTTATTGGTTTCAATTTTACATAATTTTACATTTGTCTCACACAGGAAGACTTCATTCGTTTCATAGATCTTATGATTTACTTGTGCCTATCGAAAGAGAACAGAATTTCAATGTCTCACCCAGAAAGAGTGTTTAAAAGATGTGATTATCGGTTTAGCTTTGTGTGTTTCCCCTCAATTCATTAGGAACTAAGTAAATATACAATTTGTGCTAATGTTTATCTCGAATAAAATGGTGTTGGTAAGAGAATGTTCTTTTGTAACAATAATTTGTTTGTAGAACATGAAGAGAAAGTCATGTGAATGGAAAACGTCAGATTTTTGAACATGCTGCGCACACATAGACCATTTCCTAAATATCTGATGTGTGCCATTCACATTAGTTTCTCTACATCTCTGTAACAAAAAGTTAAAAATCTTATGCTTCTATTTACTACATGCTAATCGACAAAAAATTAGCAGAAATTGTCTTATTTCTTGCTTCCTTGTAAGTAGAAAGGCAATAAAGGAATATTCTAGGTTAAAACGTTAGTCAAGTATTTCAAAATTTGATTGATATGTGATTGATATTCGTTCTGTTTGCATTGTCGGGAGAGGACAACTTCTCATGTGAGAAACAATGACAAGGAATATCTCGGAAATGGTCAACTTTACGAAAAAAAAAATGTATATAATATAAATTGTGTATTTTAACGTGCTCTACATTTTGCTGTGCACTAATTTTTTATGTATCTCTTATGGTTTACCAGTTATGCAAAAGGCATCCAGGATGAAGAGGTTTTCAGGAATTATTCCCAGAAAATTGAATATATACATTTTATTTGTCAGGCAAATATCTTTTTAACATACGGTATCTTAATCAAAGTCGATAGAGCCATTTTTGAGAAAATCATAATTTTCTAAATGCTTCAATTTAGTAGTTTGAGGTGGGGGAATTTTCTTAAAAAACTTTGTCTCTCACCTTTAGAAGATGCTGAATTTAAATATCAAGTTTGACATTTTACTGACTTTTCTTTTTTGGGTATCGTGCTCACAGGTAGAGACATTTTTCTGAAGTCATTAAGTGTTCCATTCGCATGACTTTCTCTGCATCTCTGTCACAAATAATTATTATTAAAATGTTCTATTTACTTCATCTTATCGAGATAAACATTAGCAGAAGTGTCTTATTACTTGCTTCTTATATTTAGAAGGGAAATAAGGATTTGCACTTGGCTATAGCGATAGTCAAATATTTTAAACTCTGGTTGCTACGTTTTCTTTTCATGATTAGAGTTGGGAAATTCCTGTATGAGAAACGGATAGCAAGGAATATCTCTGTAATGGTTAACTCAGAAAATTGTATGTGACATAACTTGTAGTTTTAACGAGCTCTAAAACTTTTTCTGTAGTAATTTTTTGTCTATCGCTTACGGTTTTCTAGTTATGCAAAAGCCGTTCACAATGAAGAGGACATCAGAAGTTATTCTTAGGAAACGCAAGGTATACGTTTTGTAACATAAACGATATTTTAATGAAAATCGTTGTTGCCTTTTTTGAAGAAAGTGAAATTTTCCAAAATGTTCCTTGTAAAGGGTAGTTTTGTGTGTATGGGGGGGTCTTGAAAATCTCGTTGTCAAATCCTTATAAGATGCTGAAATGAAATATTGAATTTGGTAACCAACCAAATTTTCGCTTTTGAGTTATGTTCACAGACACACACACACATACACGGGCATTTTTTTTAGTAGTTAGAGGATCTCAAAACATGTATTTCGGTAAATAGATTTTTTGATGGAATATACAACCTTTTGTACTTACTATGTACATAGTACGTGTAGAGAAAGTAAAGATGATTATTAACCACGCAAGGTTGAAACATACCAAAAATAACGTCGTACTATGTGTAATACTCGTATTTGTAAAATTGTCAGATTGTGAATTCATTAACTTAAATGTATTTGAGGTAAAACATGGAAATCTAAATTTTCAGTCTAATAAAATGTGCTAGTGAAGTTTATACTCTTTTTAAGTTTTCACAGAACATATTTTGTATAATTGATGTGTGTTTGAAACACCTCTATATTTTTTTCTATCTCTTACAGAATTGCAAAACTCGTTCAGAATTAAGATCACTTCCTAGAAAATTCAATATATCCATTTTATTTGTCACATAAGTATTTTTAATATATGATATTTTAATAAATATCTTATACCCTTTTTTGAGACAATTGAAAATTTCCGAGTTTTTTTCCTTATAAAGGGCAGTTGTTGTAAAGCTTCATTTCAAATCCTTAGAAGATGCTGAAATTAAACATCAAGTTTGGCATTTTACCGCATTTTCGTTTTTGAGCCTTTATTAAACTTCTTTTTTGAATCAGAGGACCTCAAAACATGTATTTGTAGTGGAATATGGACATACATTTTTGGATGCAATATAAAACCTTCTCTGCATACTATATATATAGTACGTGTGAGAAAGTACAAATTGTTCCACCATGCAAGGTTGAAATTTGAAACATCGCAAAAATATCAATTTGTTATGTATATAACTCGTAAGCTGTATAAATTTCAACAACATTCGTGAATTTCACAAATTACGTTAAATTTATTTCAGATGAAGTTTGGATATGAAATTTTGGGTCAAATAAAATGTTTGCTGAAAGTATTGTGAAGTAAATATTTGTATTATAAAAAGGCACGCCCAAGAACTGAAGGAATACTAAAGCATGCATTACCTAGTTGAGACTCCGGGCCATGTTGAAGCACGCGCGAGGTTATACACGACACCGCGCTCTCCTGAACACCAACACGGTCGGCAAGCGACTGAAATACACAACTCTCGCTCTAGGCGCCGACGCGATATGCAACAAGTGACTGTCTACCGGTTCCTCACCATGGCGACGCGATGTTCCTTTCTTACGAATCATTGTCCTCGCATCATTCAATTTGAGTAAGTGTTGGTTCTACGAGGCCTTCATCTAGGGTGGTGTAAACCTCGCTTAGCAACATACAGCTGATTCAGAACGTAATGCTTCCTAAGAAATGTTTGTTACCTATTTCAGATTAAAGTATTGAATATATGAAACTACAAATTCCACAGAATATAAAACATATTGTTGACATTTATACCATCTCTTTTAATAATAGAGATGTTTTTGGCATGTACAAAATTCTAAGCTGCATAGTTATTTAAGGGGACTCGAAATGCCCAATCTTGTCATTATCCCAGCATCTATTTAAGATAATGAGCTAAATTTTTCAAGGTTTATGTAGTAACATCTTTACTGTTGATTGATGAAAAATAAACACTTCTGTTCATTAGACGGAAATGCATTACTTTTTTAATAAAAATATTAACATTTTATTTAAATATGACGATTTTTAAATTTTAAAACAATATCTAATCCGTAGATATAAAAAGTATTTCGTTAAAATAAAGACTATTTAGTTGCAAATGTGAGGCACAAATTTCAGCCCTTAGTGTAAATTAGTTTCTGAGATAATGGGGCATTTATATAAACATTTTCACTTGTTCAGAAACTGCTTTCAAACATATACAAAACAAAAAAATCTGATGTGTTCCATTCCCATGACTTTCTCTACATCACTGCAACAAATTATTGTATAAAAGCTTATGCTTCTTTTTACTTCATGCTAATCGAGAAAAAAAATAGGAGAAATAGTCGTATTACTTGCTTCCTTGAAAGAAGAAGTGAAATAAGGGAGTACCATAGGTTAAAGTGGTAGTCAAAAGCTGGTTGCTGTGTGGCTGAAGTTCCTTTGTTTATATGTACACGAATTGAGAAAGTTTTGTATGAGAAAAGTTTCTTAAAGCTGAAACCAATAACAAGGAATATCTAAACAGAAAACGATCCATTCCTGGAAAACAAATGTATACAACATAAACTGTGCGATTTAATGAGCTCTACATTTTCTGTTCAGTAAGTTTTTGACTATCACTTGTGGTTTGCAAGTTATGCAAAATTCCGTAAAATTCATCCAGAATAAACTACTCTTCAGAGGCCTTTCCCAGAAAATTCAGGATATATATATATATATATATATATATATATATATATATATATATATATATATATATATACTATTTGTCAGGTAAATATCTCGAATACCTATACGATATTTTAATCAAAATGGTTAGAGCCGTTTTTGAGAAAATCAGAATTTTGGTAAAATTTTCCTAGTAAAGGGTAGTTGGGGGTGGGGGGATTTTCTTGAAAATCTTCGTGTCGCATCCTAGGAAGATGTTTAACTTAAATACCAAGTTTTGGTATTTAACGGTCATTTCGTTTTTGAGCTATGCTGTCCACAGACACACACACATACATGACCTTTTTCCAAAAATACATTTTTTTGGATTCAGGGGTACCCAAAACGTGTATTTCCGGTGAAACCTCGGTATGGAATTTTTTGTTGCAATACAATACCTTCTCTATACACTATGTATATAGTAAAGGAATGTAAATCACGTGGTTTCCACTTGCACATATATCTCTGTACATATTAACTAGAGAATGTATTATATTCCACAAAAAATTCGATTTCGAGGTATCACCGGAACTATGTTGTTAGGTCCCCTGACTTCGAAAACAAGGGTGTGTCTATAGACAGACGGCACAGCTCAAAACAGGAGACCGTTAAACACCAAATCTAGTATTTTCCAAGGATGCGATATGAAGATCTCAAGAATATCCCCCCACCCCAAACTAACCTTCACAAGGAAACGTTTTTGAAAATGTTGTTTTTCTCAAAGATGCTTCTAACGATTTTGATTAAAATTTCGTATATTAAAATATTTACATGTCAAATAAAATGTATTTCTTGTATTTTCTAGGAATAACCTCTAAGGACCTCCTTATTCTGGATGAATTTGTATAACTCGTAAACTGTAAAAGCTAGACAAAAATCTATGTAAAAATATGTAGGTATCATTAAAATATAAAACTTATAACATATTCATTTTTTATCCAGTTAATGATTTCCGAAATATTTTTCGTTATGGGTTTTAATTTTAAACTACTTAAACCTTTCTCAAGGGAGAAGTCAACTTTCGTTTCATCTCTTTTTGTTTTACTCCCGGGAATGTAAAAGAGAACTGAATTTCAATTGTTTCACATAGCGATTGCTTTTAAAAAGTTTTACTGTCTGTTTAGCCGAGTGTATTCCTTTATTTCCTTTTAAGGAAACAAGTAATAAAACAATTTCTGTTAATGTTTGTCAGAATAGAAAGAAGTGGATGGAAGAATAAGCTTTTTAACAATAATTTGTTACAGAGATGTAGTGAAAGTTGTGTGAATGGAATACATCAGATTTTTACTTTCTCTACATGTACCATGTACATAGTGTATACAGAAGGTTTCGTATTCCACCCAAACATTCCATACCGAAATTTCACCGGAAATATGTTTTGGGTCCCCCTGAATCCAAGAAAAAGCATTTTTGGAAAAAGGTCCATGTGTATGCCTGTATGTGTGTGTGTGTGTGTGTGTGTGTGTGTGTGTGTGTGTCTGTGGACAGCATAGCTCAAAAAGAAAAGTCTGTTAAATACCGAACTTGGTATTTTCCAAAGATGCGATAAAAAGATTTTCAGGAAAATCCCCATCCCTAACTATCCTTTACATTAACTATTTTTGTAAAATTTTGATTTTCTGAAAAGTGGTTCTAGCGATTTTGATTAAAATGCCATATGCTTAAGATACTTTTATGGTAAACAAAATGTATAGCCTGAAATTTCCGGAAAAAGCCTCCGAACACCTCTTCATTCCAGACAACTTTTGTATAACTGGTAAACCTCAAGATATAAACACAAACTTACTACACACAAATGTAAATCTCGTTAAAACACACAATTTATATAACATACGTTTTTCTTATAGAGTCTACTGTTTCCGGAATATTCCGTCTTATTCGTTTCAATGTTCAGCTATTAAGCTCTTCTCAAACGAAACTCACCTTCTTTTTCGTTTCTCTCTTGTTTTCTCGTGGCAAGCAGAGAGAACCAAACTTCAATTGTTTCATATAGCGACAATTTTTAAAAGATTTGATTATCGCTTTAGCCTAGTGTTTTACCTTATTTCCCTTCTACGTACAAGGAAGCAGTAATAAGACGATTTCTGTTAATGTTTATCTCCATTAGCATGTAGTACATTAAAAATCTGATGTGTTCCATTCACATGACTTTTTCAATATCTCTGCAAAAAACTATTGTTAAAAGGTTAAAGATTATTGTTAAGTAGAAGCGAAATAAGGGAGTACCATAGGTTAAAGTGATATTCAAAAGCTGGTTGCTATGTGACTGAAGTTCCTTGGTTTATATGGACATGAGTTGACAAATTCCTGCATGAGAAAAGTATAAGTAAGTTTTTTAAAGCTGAAACCAATAACAAGGAATAACTCAAAAACGATCATCTCCACGAAAAAATGCATATGACACACAGTGTGTGTTTTAAAGTGCTCTACATTTTTGTCTACTAAGTTTTTCTCCATCTCTTACGGTTTAGCAGTTATGCAAAATTCCGTAAAATCCATCTAGAATAAAGAAGTCTTCAGAGGCTATTCCCAGAAAATTCAAGATGAGCATTTTATTTGTCAAGTAAATATCTTGATGATATTTATGAATGTATGATATTTTTATCAAAATGGTTAGAGCCATTTTTGAGAAAATCAATATTTTGGAAAAAAGTTCCATATAAAGGGTAGTTTGGGGTGGGGGCATTTTTCTCAAAATGTTCGTGTCGCATCCATGGAAGATATTAAACTAAAATACCAAGTTTGGTATTTTACCAACTTTTCGTTTTTGTGTTATCGAGTACACACACACACACAAACACATACACGGATCTTTTTCAGAAAATGCTTTTTTTGGATACAGTGGAACCTAAAACATGTATTTCCGGTGAAATCTTGGTATGGAATTTTTGGGTGCATTACAATACCTTCTCTATACACTATGTGCATAGTACGTGTAGAGAAAGTAAAAAGTAATCTCTAGTAAAAATAGAATGGGGAAAGTGGCAAGAAAAGGATTAGTAATGGAGGGGGATTTAAAATATTATTAAGATCCTTAATTTAGAAGATGGTGATTTGCTTAAACAATATTTGAAATACCAAGAAACAAGTTGTTTACAAAGGACAAGTTGGGTAAGTAATTTAAGAAATCATGGTTTAGATGATATTTGGTGAAAACAGAAAGGAATTATAAAGGTTTTTGGAAGGGAGCAAGAAAAGATTTGAGGATATAGAAAATCGAAAATTGTTTACTCAGCTATCAGAAAAGAGATCACTTATATTTCACATACCCATAAAAATAGCTGGGAAAGAGAAGGATATATACGAGGTCAGTCGATAACTAATGTCTTTTATTTTTACTTTCTCTATACGTGCTATGTATATAGTATATAGAGAAGGTATTGCACTCCACCCAAAAATTCAATACAAAGGTTTCATCGGAAATACTTGTTTTAGGGTCCCCTGTATCCAAAAAAGAAGCATTTTCAGAAAAAGGTCCGTGTGTATCTGTGAACACGATAGCTCAAAAACGAAAAGTCGGTAAAATTCTAAACTTGGTATTTAAGTTTAGTACCTTACAGGGATACGACACGAAGATTTAAAGATAATTCCCCCACCCCAAACTACCCTTTACATGAAACTTTTTCGAAAATTTTGATTTTCCCAAAAATGGCTCTAACGATTTGGATTAAAATTTCGTATATTAAATATATTTACCTGACAAATAAAATGTATATCTTGACTTTTCTGGGAATAGCCTCTGAAGACTACTTTATTCTGGGTAAATTTTACGGAATTTTGCATAACTGCTAAACCATAAGAGATACACAAAAACCCTGTTGCACAAAAAACATAGAGCACGTTAAAACACACAATTTATGTCATATACATTTTTTCTTAGAATTGATCTTTTTTGAGTTATTCCTTGTTTTTGATTTCACATTTAAAAACCATACATTTCTCATACAGGAATTTGTCAACTCCCGTCCATACAAACAAAAGAACTTCAGTCACATAGCAACCAGCTTTTGACTATCACTTTAACCCATCGTACTCCCTTATTTCGCTTCTATTTACAAGAAACCAAGTATTTCTGCTAATTTTTTCTCGATTAGCAAGATGTAAATAGAAGCATAAGCTTTTTAACAATAATTTTTCAGAGATGTATAGAAAGTCATGTGAATGGAACACATCAGATTTTTTTTCTTCTTTAATTTGAAAGGAAACTAAACATTGATTACACAGCATGAAAACCAAAACATGGAGAATTAAATTGTCACTTTTGAATGTAATCCCCGTCCTTTTCAACAAGGGCATGTATTCCTGTTATGGTAAAATGCACAGCTTTACTTCCGAAGTCATTGACGGACAGATTTTTTCACGGCATCTGCATCTGGAAAGTGAATACTGCAATGAGCTTGCTTATCCCTACAAACTGAAGCACTGCAAATGTTCCGAGGTTATTGTTTCTCGTGTCTCCTTATTCTGTCCGAGGTAACCACTGCGAGCACCTTTTGAGTGCCCCAGTTCTTAAATAATTGCCTTTACTGAGAGACGTAATGCAACACAATTCATCCGTTGCTATGCGCTGGTCAGCTTGAATGATCTCGCCCACTCGCTCAATGTTGCGTAGAGTCACTGCAGTCACCGGTCTACCGCTCCGCTGTTCATCAGCTTCATTACAATGGCGAACCCATTTTCTAACATCTACACCTTTGTGAGCCTTTCATGAATGCGAATGGGCGTTTCACCCTCCACATTCAAGAATTCAATGACAGGATGCTGTCTAATGCGAACAGGAAGCAGTGCTGCCAATGTTAGGCGTCTGAAGTTGCTATTGCAGTGGAGTGAAGAAGAACATTTGAGGAGTTCTGCAAAACTTAAATTGTTCACATAACTTAATTAGTTCAGGAGAAAAAAAATAGGAGGCATTACTTATTGACTGACCCTCGTAGATAAGACTAGCCAGAAAGAAAGGAGGGAGATAGCATGGCTAAGAACAGCAACATGGAGGCCAAAAGGACAACGAAACGGGCACCCACAAGGTCAGTGGCCATTATGTGGGGACAAGGAAGTTGTTCAACATATAATTTTTACTTTCTCTATACGTACAATGCACTTAGTGTATAGAGAAGGTATTGTATTCCACATAAAATTCGATACCGACATTTCACCGGAAATACATCATTTGGTACCCCCTGAATCCAAAAAAAAATGTTTGGAAGAAGGTCCCTGTGTGTGTGTGTGTGTGTGTGTGTGTGTGTGTGTGGACGGCATAGCTCAAAAACGAAAAGACCAAGGATGCGATACGAAGATTTCAAGAAAATGCCCCATCCACCAACTACCCTTTACATGAAACTTTTTTCGAAAATTTTTATTTTCTTAAAAATGGCATAACAATTTTGATTAAAACATCGTATATTAAGAACATTTACCTGACAAATAAAACAGATATCTTGAATTTTCTGGGAATAGCCTCTGAAGACCTCTTTATTCTGGATGAATTTTACGGAATTTTGCATAACTGCTAAACCGTAAGAGATGGACAAAAACTTGGCACACAAAACATGTAGAGCATGTTAAAACACACACTTTATATTATATACATTTTTTTCGTGGAGTTGTTCCTTTTTGAGATATTCCTTATTTTTAGTTTCAGCTTTAAAAAAAAAAAAATTATACTTTTCTCGTACAGGAATTTGTCAACGCCTGTCCATACAAACAAAGGAACTTCAGTCACATAGCAACCAGCTTTTGGCTATAACTTTAACCTATGGTACTCCCTTATTTCACTTTTACTTACAAGGAAGCAAGTAATAAGACTATTTCTGCTAATTTTTCTCGATTAGCATGAAGTAAATAGAAGCATAAGCTTTTTAATAATAATTTTTGCAGAGATGTGGAGAAGTTATATGAATGGAACACATCAAATTTTTATTGTAAGAAAACTGAGAAATGGAGGAAAGAAAATATATGGCCAAAGATTAATAGGAAATCTGATAATAATAAAATTATGGGTAAAAACTGTAAAACACTGGAACAATATTTAGAAAAAGTCAGAAATAAATGGAAAGGGACTGTTAACAGGGAAGAACTATAGTTCATGAGCATTTATTAGTGGTGGTAGTGGCAGTTATAGTAATATGTTCTTTCTATATAACTTAAAGTGTACTGCCCACAGAAAAAGTGGCTTGGGCGATCTCTAGTGAGCAGCACGGGATATTGTCACTGTGTCTTTGGTGAGAGTTTAACTTATATTGGTTTAGTAATATTTAATAATTAAGAATTAATTAGTTGGAATTAACTGGAATTTGATTCTTACATATTGTTAGGAAAATACAAGTTTTGCTATAAGCTGATGAAGTAACAGGATGGAAGTAGCACTCCTAGTGGACTTTTTGACGACACCAACTTCCGTTGGGCTACGTGCATATTCGCGCTTTGATGTCACACCGGATATTCTAGAACATTTAAATATCTGATGCTGATTGACTAAGACTATCCACTATCAGGCTTTGGTTTTCTGTACGGCCACCATGTTGGAATGCCCTTCCGGGATGCTGCTAAACATATTTAAGAAAGTGCAGACCCGACCAACAGATCCTGACCATAGGGGAACCTCTGCTTTGTTCGTGCGTCTTGGGCGTCGCTCCGGGCTCAACCACTCAACCACCTCATCTCTCACCTCGCCTAGATACACCATGACGTATTTCTTAAGGTAAAGCTTTGTATTAGTAGGTGGCTGGGCCGGATTCGGAGCTTGATCTTCCAGCTGTCAACATGGGTAAGAAGAGACAGCGCAGGGCCGCCGTTGCTAAGGCAGCATCCGACACCTCTTCCCCGGCAGCCCCTGAGGAAGCTGCTCCTCATCGCCGCTGTGATACCAACATCACCACCGCCGAGTTCACTGAGCACAATTTCCACCGTCGCCGCCGGTTCTGTGCCACCTGCCGTGGCACAGGACACTTCACCGTGCAAGCCCAGTGCCCTCTTTACCCCAAGAGCAGGCCACCAACACCACCGCCGAGTTCACTGAGCACAATTTCCACCGTCGCCGCCGGTTCTGTGCCACCTGCCGTGGCACAGGACACTTCACCGTACGAGCCCAGTGCCCTCTTTACCCCAAGAGCAGGCCACCAACACCATCATCGACACCACGCCACCTGCCGTGGCACAGGACACTTCACCGTACGAGCCCAGTGCCCTCTTTGCCCCAAGAGCAGGCCACCAACACCATCATCGACACCACGCCACCTGCCGTGGCACAGGACACTTCACCGTACGAGCCCAGTGCCCTCTTTGCCCCAAGAGCAGGCCACCAACACCATCATTGACACCACGCCACCTGCCGTGGCACAGGACACTTCACCGTACGAGCCCAGTGCCCTCTTTGCCCCAAGAGCAGGCCACCAACACCATCATCGACACCACGCCACCTGCCGTGGCACAGGACACTTCACCGTACGAGCCCAGTGCCCTCTTTGCCCCAAGAGCAGGCCACCAACACCATCATCGACACCACGCCACCTGCCGTGGCACAGGACACTTCACCGTACGAGCCCAGTGCCCTCTTTGCCCCAAGAGCAGGCCACCACGCCACCTGCAACCTTGATAGACGCAGCGACACGGATGTCATTCAGCAGATACTGAACGTCGGCGCTCGTTTAGCTGCCCTTGAAGAGCTGTGCAGGACCTTCAAGCTGCCATCTCCACACAACTGAGATGTCCAACAGCGTCCAGTCGCAGCTTCAACAGGACTCCAGCCGCATTAGCTCAACTCCGCCCAGGGGCTGCTCCAAGGCCGATACGACTGGAGAAGAACAGCTAACTCCATCCTTCACCACCAAATTCCTCTATAAGACTATTTCTGTTAATGTTTATCTCGATTAGTGTAATGTGAATGAAATAATTAGTTTCTGTTTGTGGAACAGCTAGAGAAAGTCTTGTGAATGGAACATGGCATATTCTTTTTTAACTGTTACTGGTTTCCATTTTAAAATAGTTACACTTTTCTCAAACAGGAAGTAAATAAATAAATGGCGTGTTATTTATGGACGCTCTTTAACTGCTGTGGTTCTCAGCGTCCCATTCTATATTGGGCGTGAAAGACCGCTTAATTTTGCTCAAAGCCCTCTCTATCAGGCTTGAGTATCTTTTACGTGCCGTAAATTTACGACACGGGACCAATGGCTTTACTTCTCTTCCGAAGGAAGCCATGCTAAGGATTTTTACAGCTGAAAAAATCCATCGTCCTCCGCCGGGTTTGAACGCGCTCTTGTGTATATGAAATTGACATGGTAACCATTACACCACGGAGGGCGACTCAAACGGGAAGTGCTCATCTCCTTCTGGTCATGGAAAGAGAACCGAAGTTACACAGCAGTTGCATAGCAATGTTTGGACTGGGTGTGTAAGTGGAAGCAATTTGTGAACCGGCCTTCAGTCAGCTGCTTTGTTCTGTTAATAAATACAGTTATAATTAAGCAGTGCTTTATTGTGAGAGCTACCAGCGCACAACACTGACAGTTTTAAAAGAGTTCATAATCGGCGTATTCCCTTATTTCCTTCCTACTTACAAGCAACTAAATAATAATAATACTGTTTCCGTCAATGCTTATCTCCATTACTATGAGTATTCTTAACAGAACAATAGACAACATCATGTGAGTGGAACAAATAACATCTTTTAGCTTAAACCACATATTTTTGTTTAAACGGCCTCTAGTTTGGTTTAGATTAGAAGGCATTCGTTTTGTTCAGGAAGTCACTGAACATAGAACTTGTCATGTATACATATGTTTATATACTACTGTATAAAGCTCTAGTGCTAAAATAACGAGTTACAAAAACAACAGAATAAACATATAATCACATCAATTGTCTTTTCTCACTGAACTATACTTAATGTGCTCCATAAAAGCATATGCACTTCCTTTTTTACATGTACATAAAAACAAAGAGTACCAAAATTACTGTTAAATGTATAAAAATATCATTTCATTATGTAACACTGATAAAATGTCAGATGATAGTTTTCTAATAGTTACTACTAGTAATTACATAAAACTAAAATATGACTATTGTGTTATTTACACTCCTAAGTGCATACATGTCACAATTTACAATACATATTTACAATCATGGCACCATATTTACAATGCAAAAATGCACAAATCTACAAATAAAAATCTGATATGTTTCATTCACATGACTTTTTCTACACCTCTGCTACAAATTATTTTTAAAAAGCTTATGCTTCGAATTACTTCATGCTAATTGAGAAAAATTAACAGAAATATTCTTATTACTTGCTTCCTTGTAAGTAAAAGCGAAATAAGGGAGTACCATAGGTTAAAGTGATAGTCAAAAGCTGGTTGCTATGTGACTGAAGTTCCTTTGTTTGTATGGACAAGAGTTGACTAATTCCTGTACGGGAAAATATTAAATATTTGAAATCTGAAACAAAAAAAAAAGCAAGGAATATCTCAGAAATGGCCAATTACACGAAAAAAAAAAAAGAATATGACATAATTGTGTGTTTTAACGTGATCTACATTTTTTGTGCAGTAAGTGTTTGTCCATCTCTTATGCAAAGTTATACAAATTTTAGCAAAATTCATTCAGAATAAAGAGGTCTTCAGAGGCCATTCCAAGAAAATTCAAGATATATATTGTATTTTGCGTAAATATATTTAATATACTGTATTTTAATCAAAATCGTTAGATCTATTTTTGAGAAAATCAAAATATTCGAAATTTTTTCCATGTAAAGCGTAGTTTGGGGTGGGGAGATTTTTCTGAGAATTTCGTGTCGCATCCATACTAACCTTAAGTTTAGTATTTAACGCTCTTTTCGTTTTTCAGCTGTGCTGTCCACAGACACACACGCACACACAGATCTTTTTCTAAAAATGCTTTTTTTGGTTACAGGGGACCCTAAAACATTATATTTCCGGTGAAATCTCGTTATCGAATTTTTGGGTGCAATACAATATCTTCTCTATACACTATGTGCATAGTACGTGTAGAGAAAGTAAAAATCATCTGGCACTTTCGTGCATGTCTAAGTTTACAGCACAATATTTGTTCGGTCTCACAAAAGACGCATTTTAACTTCGAGGTAATGATACTCAATTTACTTTAATACCTATTGTGGTATTGCATACATAAACAATTCGTAACTGTGTAAATATGTAGCTTTGCTGTGTGACAAGTGGCGCTGGCGTCACTCGACGTGAGAGGCGCGTAGTGAAGAGACACAGAACTACGCGAATGACTGGACACTAAAAGCCGATTACATTGGAAGTGGGGTGCAGCGAAATTAGCAGAAAGGCGGATTATCACTCAGGCTTTGCGGTATGCTAATGGTTTAACGAAGCTATTTACTTGCGCATGCGTGTAGCTCATTGAACGTTGCTGTATTCAAATACTGGGAGGACAACAAACAAAAATCTGATGCGTTCCATTTACATCATAACTGTTCCACATATAAACTATTCTTTTTTTTTTTTGTAGTGTTTAACGCCCGCTTTAACAGCTTATGATCCCACAGGCGGTGACACTGATGATACATGAATGAAGATGGAGCACCGGTGGAATGCAATGGCGGGGGAAACCGGAGAAAACCCGCCCCAGCGCCGCTTTGTCCACCACAAATCCCACATGCGGTCGCTTGGGATCGAACCCAGGCCGTCTAGTAAACTATTCTTAACAAAATATTATTATTCTATCTACATCATGTTAATCGAGATAAACATTAGCAGAAATGGTCATATTACTTAACTGCTAAACTATAAGAGATGGACAAAAAATTACCACACAAAAAATGTAGAGCACATTAAAAAACACAATTTATATTATGTACATATTTTTCGTGGAGTTGATTGTTTTTGAGATGTTCCTTGTTTATGGTTTCAGCTTTGAAAAACTTAACTTTTCTTATACAGGAATTTGTCAACTCCTGTTCCATACAAACAAAGGAACTTCAGTCGAAAACAAATTTTGCTATCACTTTAACCTATGGTACTCTCTTATTTCGTTTCCACTTACAAGGAAGCCACTAATAAGACTTTTTGTGTTAATTTTTTCTCGATTAGCATGGAGTAAATAGAAGTATATACTTTTTAAGAATAATTTGTTGCAGAGATGTAGAGAAAGTCATGTGATATTTTCTTTTTCCTGTTCACGCAAAAAGAACTGCATTTCAAAAGAATCGCTTTTAAAAGATTTGACTATCACTTTAGCCTACCAAGCCGGGTGGACTGGAATTCGGGAGGTCGGAGTTCACTCCCCACTGACCGCGCACTCTGACCCTGAGTTTTTTCGTAGTTATCCTGGGGCTACTTATGTGAATGCTGGAATGTTGTACATCTTCGAAGTTCTTTTCCCTTCATTCCTTTATTTTATTTCCCTTCTTCATCTTTAGGTCGGCAGCAGGTGTGGCTTGAGTTTTTGTTATGTTGGTCGGAATGGCCGAGGTGTTCCCTCCATATCTCGTCAGCTTAGGCTAGCGTATTCCCTTATTGCCCTTCTACGACGGCCGTTTTTATTTCAACTTCCGATAGGCAATATATAAAAGACAATTTCATAGAAAACAATAATTTTATAACTAAAAGATTTGTACACTTATAGTTACTTTGTAACATAATCACCGAAAAGATTGAGACCTTATCGTAACTGTGCACAAGCTTTGCAACATCCGCTTCAAAAAATGCTGTTGCCAATGATTTCAAATGAGCATTGACGTTGTTTTGAAGATCTTCGTTGGTTTGAAATTGTTGCCCTCCTAGCCACGTCTTCAGTTCAGGGAAAAGGTGAAAGGCGCTGGGTGCCAGGTCAGGACTGTACGGCGGATGATGGAAAATGTCCCATTGAAATTGTTCAAGGAGCCGATGGGTTGTGCCAGCAGTGTGTGGACGAGCGTTGTCATGGATCAACACAATTCCTGAAGTCAGCATTCCTCTTTGTTTGTTTTGAATGGCTCTCCGCAAACGTCGTAAAGTACGAAGATCTTCAAAACAACGTCAATGCTCATTTGAAATCATTGGCGGCAACATTTTTTGAAGCGGGTATTGCAAAGCTTGTACACAGGTACGATAAATGTCTCAATCTTTTCGCTGATTATGTTGAAAAGTAACCATAAGTGTGCAAAACTTTTAGTAATAAAATAATTTTTTCTATGAACTTGTTTTTTATTTGTAGCCTATTGGAGGTTGAAAAAAACGACCCTCGTATTTATAAAGAACCAACGATTAGCGTGAAGTAAGTAAAATAATAAGTTTTTTAATAATAGTTGGTTTCAGAATAAGCAAAGAAAATAATTTCAGAGGAACACGTCAGATTTTTCATGTTATATCAAAATTCAATGAAAATCGGTGCAAAGGTGCTGGTTTGTGTTCAAAACCAATAAACATATAAATAAACCTTCAAAATCTGAATCTATATACATATAGAAACGTTTAACATTCCATTCCAACATACGTATCCACTCTAGGCTTTGTAAAAAATCATAACTTATGCAGTGCGCTTTTGTTTTGGTATTTACAAAGCGATAGCGTTGGTAACGGATTTTTAAAGAAAATAAAATGTAACTTTTCAGTAGATATGCACCATCCCTAAGACTATATCAACTTTATATCTGTCACGTACACACACATGTTCCTGAGGTCTTAACTTCATACAAAGGTGAAGCAACATAAGGCCGACGTAGGACAATTAAAAATCTGATGTGTTCCATGCACATGACTTCCTCTACATCTCTGCATCAAATTATTGTTAATAAGCCTATGGTTCTATTTACTTCATGATAATCGAGAAAAAATTAGCAGAAATAGTCTTATTGCCTGCTTACTTGTAAGTAGAAGTGAAATAAGAGAGTACCATAGGTTAAAGTGATAGCCAAAAGCGGGTTGCTATGTGACTGAAGTTCCTTTGTTTGTATGGGCAGGAGTTGACAAATTCCTGTATGAGAAAAGTCTGACTTAAAATCGTCTGAGCTATTTTTGAGAAAATCGAAATTTTCGAAAAAGTTCCATGTAAAGGGTAGTTTGGGGTGGGGAGATTTTTCTCAAAATCTTCGGATCGCATCCCTGGAAGACACTTAAATGCCAAGTTTTACTGAATTTTCGTGTTTAAGTATCCTGTTCACAGACACAAACACACACACACACACACACACACACACACACACACACTCACTCACTCACTCACTCACTGGTAACTATAAGCTTTATGGACCCGAATTCATTTGAGAATTATTTTACCAATTTCATTCATCGTCCGATATGACCAGAACTAAGAAGTTCGTAGCAATTTCCTTTAGAGTGGCCAGGCTTGGCAGTACCATGTGGCGCTACTTGCGCTAGCAAAGGTCAATGGAGACTGTGTAGGAGCACATACCACATGCTCAGAAAGCATATAAAAAGGGAAATTGTATATAATATTATAAGTGTGTAGAAAGCAATTTAAACGCTTGTGAATATTTAGTAGTAGAAATATGCATAAAAGCGAGTTGTAACTTGGGTAATTAAGGCATGGCGAGCTAGCTGAATTCCAGGTAACAGTTCACCAAACACCACCTGCTAATGAGTACGGGGTTTAGGCTAAAGAATGTAAGATAGAAAAGAAAAGATAAAGAAATGAGTGAAACACGAATAGTGACTTGTCCTCCAGGGAGCACAGGGAATTGGAGAAATAGACGAAGTAAGAAGGAAGTTAAAGTGAGAGGGAAACATTTGGTTTACCCAAACGACGCGAGGCCAGCAAAGCTTGGCATAATTTATTGTCATAGCAAGGACGCGACACGAAAATTTCAGAAAAATTCCCCCACCCCAAACTACTCCTTATATGGAAAAAATTTCAAATATTTTGATTTTCTTAAAAATGGATCTAACGATTTTGATTAAAATATCGTTTACTTACGCAACAAATATAATGTATATCTTGAATTTTCTTGGAATAGCCTCTAAAGACCTCTTTATTCTGGATAAGTTTTGCTGAAATTTGCATAATTTTGCATAAATACTTACTACACAAAACATGTAGACCTCATTAAAATACACAATTTATGCCATATACCTTTTATGTAAGTGGCCATTTCTGAGATATTCCTTGTTTTTTGTTTCAGATTTCAAATACTTAATCTTTTCCCATACAGGACTTTGTGAACTCTTGTGCATACAAACAAAGGAACTTCAGTCACATAGCAACCAGCTTTTGACTATCACTTTAACTTATGGTACTGCCTTATAACGCTTCTGCTTACAAGGAAGCAAGTAATAAGACTATTTCTGTTAATTTTTTCTCGATTAGCATGAAGTAAATAGAAGCATAAGCTTTTTAACAATAATTTGTTGCAGAGAAGTAGAGAAAGTCATGTGAATGGAACACATCAGATTTTTTAGATAATATTGTAGTATTTTATTTATGAGTATACTAATATGTGTCTTTTTCAGCGATACGGAAGTGATAAAATACTTCAAATGTGCCCCGAACACACCATGCGAAGCGGAAAGCACTTTTTCGCATCATGAATTTTGTTGGTCGGAACTTACAATGACTTTTTAATTTGAAATACTTCAGAGGCACATATATTCTTCAGTAATTCGGCCGCTGATGAGTTAAGATTTAATTTAATTCCTGTTTTCGTTTTTACCTTGTAAGAGTCTAAAGGTATATAAGAAATTAATCTTATTATTTGCTATTATTTCACGTTCAATCAGTAAATATTAGAATCCGAGTCATAATTGTTTGGTTGTTTTCATAATGTACATATGTAAAGAAGGAAATCAATTAGAGTGAGCCTTATATTTTTGATAATTTGTGTGTTGTAGATAATTAATGCGTGTGTTTTTACGAGTGCCTCATGAGCCATTTTTGCTCTCTGGAAATAGTACTGTAACTTGACAACAGGTTTGTTTACCTCTCCCCCTGCGTTCTTATCAATAACGTGTTTTGATACGGCGAGACGGTTGATCGCAACCTATATTCGGAACGGCGAACGGTACGAACTTCCGAGCTATGGAAATCCTTTAAAATCTCGTCGCTGTGTGAAACAGTTGTGGTTCGGCTCTCTTTGTATGGCCCCGTTTGAGCAAAGTATAAGTATTTTAAAGCTGAAACCAATAACGGCCAGCTCCACGAAAACAAATGTAGGTAGAGTATATAAATGGTGTGTTTTAACGAGATTCACATTTTTGTGTAGTAGGTTTTTGTTTATCTGTTACGGTTTGTTATGAAAAATTAAAAAAAAAAATCATTCAGAAAAAAGGTGTTCAGAGGATATTCCCAGAAAATTCAAAATATACATTTTATTATTTATGTAAATATCTTTAATGCACGGCATTTTAATCAAAAATGTTAGCCATTTGTGAGAAAAACGAAAATGTTCAAAACATTTTCCATGAAAATGTTCGTGTTGCATCATTGGAAGACACTGAACATAAATACCAAGTTTGGTATTCAACGAACTTTTCATTTTTGAGCTATGCTGTCCACAAAAACACACACACACACACACACATGTACACACGGACCTTTTTTCTAGAAATGCTTTTTTTTTTTTTTTTTTTTTTTTTTTTTTTTTTTTTTTTTTTTATTCAGGGGTGTTTAACGTGTATTTCCGGTGAATCTCGGTATGGAATTTTTGGGTGCATTACCATACCTTTTCTATGCACTTCGTACATAATACGCGTAGAGAAAGTAAAAATATCTGGTGAGTTCCATTCACACAAGTTCCTCTAGCTGTTACAATACAAACTCACCCAGAATACAAAGGTGATGTAAATATCTTTAATACATGGTATTTTAATCAAAATCGTTAGTCATTTTTGAAAAAAAAAACGAAAATTTCAAAAATAATGTTCCATATAAAAGATGGTGGAGGGCGGATTTTCTTAAAAATCTTTGTATCGCATCCTTCGAAAATAGTAAACTAAAATACTCGTACTAGGTTTGGTTTTTAACGGCATTTACGTTTTTCAGCAATGTGTTCACTTTTTCTAAAAATGCATTTTTAGGACACAGGGAACTCAGAACACGCATTTCCTGTGAAATTCTTGGGTTAAACACAATACCTTTCTAGCCCTTGTGTACATTGCATATACGGGCTAGAGGCTCTTTAGCTGCTGTGGTTCTCAGCGTCCCATTCATTATTGAGCGTGAAATATCGCTTAATTTTGCTCAGAGGCCTGAGGTTCTTTTACGTGCCGTAAATCTAAGACTATTTACGACTGAAAAAAAATCCATCGCCCACCGCCAGCTTTAAACCCGCGACCTTGGGTACATGAAGTTAGCATGGTAACCATTACACCACGGAGGCTGACAATATTTATAAACGATATGTTACTTTCTCTGATGTAGGAAAGTAAGTATGAGAGAAAGAGTTAAATGAAGGAACGAAAACAGGAGGATTCCCTCCTACGTATGAGCGTATAAGAGGATTTACTGTCTTGTCTACAAGGTGGCCGATGGGAGTCAGCAGATGTTGGCAGAACTGCTAATCCTGCTGCCCTCTCTCTGCAAATGTGGAAATCAAGACGATATTGGAAATAACGATGCTTCAAGAGCAAAGCCTCCTGAAACATGGCTCTGACAATGTAGTCAATGTTGATAACAGGCTTGATGTGTATTAGAATATGTCTTTCTCTACTTTTCTCTAATACTTTATTGTTAATAAGCTTATTCTTCTATCTACTTCATGATAATCTAGATAAACATTAGCAGAAATTGTTTTATTACTAAGTGCCTTATAAGTAGAAGGGAAATAAGGGACTATACTAGGCTAAACCAAAAGTCAAATGTTTTAAATTGTAGTTGCTATGGAAATGAAATCCGTTTCTAGGAGTTGAAAGGAATTGCTCGAAAACACTAAAAAAAATCTGATGTGTTCATTCACATGACTTTCTCTACATCTCTGTAACAAATTATTGTTTAAAAACTTATGCTTCTATTTACTTCATTGCTAATCGAGAAAAAACTAGCAGAAATAGTCTTATTACTTGCTTCCTTGTAAGTAGAAGCGAAATAAGGCAGCACCATTGGTTAAAGTGGTAGTCATAAGCTGCTAACGGTTATACACTGCCGGTCCCCAAGGCCGCGCGGGCCAAAACGCCTCGCTTTGGTGCTTCGTAGCGCAGGGGATGATGGGTTCGAGTCCCGCCTTGGGCATGGGTGTTATATATTTGTGTATATACGTGTGTGTAAATGAATAAAAATAGCAATTCAGTAACCATACAGCAAACAAAGTAAGAAAAACAAATATCAAACTTAGTATTTAAGTTTCGTATCTTCCAAGGGTGCGACACGAAGATTTTCAAGAATATCCCCCACCCCTAACTACCTTTTACATGTTGTTCTTAAAAATGGTTCTAACGACTTTGGTTAAAATACCACACATTAAAGCCATTTGTATCAAAATAAAATGTATATCTTGAACTTTCTGGGAATAGCTTCTAAAGTCCTGTTTATTCTGGATGAATTTCGCTTAATTTGACACAACTAGTAAACCGTAAGAGATAGACATAAACTTACAACACAAAAATATAGATCTCGTTAAAATACACAAGTTGTGTTATATGCATTCTTTTCCTGGAGCTTACCGTTTTCGAGGTATTCATTGATATTAGTTTCAATTATAACGTACTTATACTTTTCTCAGACGTAATTGTCCGTTTTTGTTTCGTTGGTCAAGCAAAGAAGTGATTTGCAACGACAATCTCATGACAACTTTTAAAGCACTTGACTATCACTTTAGCCTAGTGCATTCTCTTAGTAGCATTCTACTTATAAGGAACCAAGTAATAAAATTCTGTTTGTCACGACCAGCATGCTGAATTATCTCTTATAAGAAATTTGTTTGTAGAGTAGCTAGAGAAAGTCATGTGAGTGTAACACATCAGATTTTTCTGGTAGGGTTAACTGTTTTAGACATATTCTTCGTTATTGGTTTCAATGTTGAAGTATCCAAATTTTCTCAGACAGGCCTATGCAAAGCGAACTGAATGTCAATTGTTTCCCATAGCGACAAGCTTTCAAAAGAATTGACTATCGGTTTAGCCTAGCGTATTCCCTTATTTCTCTTTTACTTATAATGAACTAAGTACTAAGATCATTTTTGCTAACGGTTATCTCGATTAGCACGAAGTATATAGAAGAATAATCTTTTGTAAAAATAGTTTGTAAATGGAACAGCTTGAGAAAATATGTGAATATCTGAATAATTAAAAACAATTTTGATTAAAACCCCAGGTATTAAAGATATTTACATAACAAATAAAATGCATATCTTATTACTTCCTGTATATGTACTGTGTACATAGAGTATTGCGCTCCACCCAAAAATTCGATACCGAAATTTCACCGGAAATATATGTTTTAGGATCCCCTGTATCCAAAAAACCAGCATTTTCAGAAAAAGGTTCGTGTGTCTGTGAGCACGATAGCTCAAAAACGAAAAGTCGGTAAAATACCAAACTTGGTATTTAAGTTTAGTATCTTCCAGGGATGCGACACGAAGATTTTAAGAAAAATATCCCCACCCCAAACTATCCTTTACATAGAACTTTTTTCGAAAATGTTTACTTTCTCAAAAATGACTAACGATTTTGATTAAAATTTCCTATATTAAAGATATACCTGACAAATAAAATGTATATCTTGAATTTTCTGGGAATAGCCTCTGAAGACTACTTTGTTCTGGATGAATTTCACGGAATTTTGCATAACTGCTAAACCGTAAGATATGGACCAAACTTGCCACACAAAAAATGTAGAACACGTTAAAACACACAATTTGTTATGTACATTTTTTTCGTGGAGTTGATCGTTTTTTAGCTATTCCTTGTTTTTAGTTTCAACTTTGAAAAACGTATACTTTTCTCATACAGGAATTCGTCAACTGCTGCCCATACAAAGAAACTTTAACCACATAGCAACCAGCTTTTGACTATCACTTTAACCTATGGTACTCCCTTATTTCGGTTCTACTTACAAGGAAGCAAGTAATAAGAGTATTTATGCTATTTTATCTCGATTAGCATGAAATAAATAGAAGCATAAGCTTTTTAACAATAATTTGTTGCTGAGACGTAGAGAAAGCCATGTACATGGAACATCAGATATTTTTTTCTAAAAAAGCTCAACAGAACTCGTCATTCTGGATGACTTTTGTATAAGTGGTAAACCGTCAGAGAAAGGCAAAAAGTTGCTACACAAAGAATTTATTTCAAATGCAATTTTAAGGGAGCCTACCAGTTTTGAGATATTTCTTTTATTGGTTTTAATTTTGAAAGGCTTACGACGTATACTTTTCTTAAACTGAAAGTCGTTACTATTTTCCTTTTTTCCTGATCTGTAATGACATTCCAAAACGTATCATAAAGGATTTTATATATAATACGAGGGGCGTGCAAAAAGTCCTTAGAAAATCCAAGAAATTACACTCTTAGCATCGATAAAAGTTTGTATTTTGTAACCGTCGTCTCTCACTAGATGGCAGTTAAAGTTTCAGATGTATTCACTACGTGTTTTTGTTGCCATAGGCGATTGAACGAACAATATTGTGCTTCTTTAGAAAAATGGAAAAAAAAAGAAAAAAAAAAAGAACGAATTCATGCGGTGATTAAACGCCGCAAGAAAAAAACCTTAACACTGAAAGAGATAAAAACCAAGATGGATGAAGTTCGTGGTACATCTGCTCCTGCGTTTGCAACAATTTACAGTTAGATAAATGAATTTAAACGTGTTCGTATATCCACAAATGATGAACATCGTTCCGGACGTCCAGTAGAAGTGACTTTCTCCAAAATGATTGGCAAAATCCAGGATATGGTTTTGAGTGATCGACGAATCAAAGTTTGCGAAATTGTAGAGGCCACAGGCATATCGCAAGGTACAGTGTTCTCAATTTTGCACTAAAAATTAGGTCTCACAAAGGTATCGGCAAGATGGGTGCCGCATTTGCTCTCAATGGAGAATAAACGCAACCATCTAATCGATTCGGAAGCTGGTTTTGCACTTTTGCGTTGGAATGCTGACGAGTTTCTGCGTCGATACATAACTATGGATGAAACATGGATACACTACTTCACTCCAGAGATAAAAGTACAGTCGAAACACTGGGTATTTAAAAACGAACCGGCTCCGAAGTGGTGAAATCTTCAGACAAGGTTATGGCCTCGGTTTTTAGGATGCACGCGGAATCATCTGCATTGGTTACTTGCAGAAAGCAAGAACGATAAATGGAGAGTATTGTGCATCGTTATTGCACCGGTTGAATGGTAAAATCAAGAAAACACGCCCACGTCTGGCAAAGAAAAAGATTCTCTTCCATCAAGATGACGCAAGGACACACGCCTGCGCAGTTTCAATGGCGAAAATTGTAGAGTTAAGGTTCGAATTACTGCAACACCCAAGCCGGATTTGACCTCCAATAACCTTTTTATTTCCAAACTTGAAAAAGTGACTCGGCGGAAAACAATTCACGTCTAACGAAGAGGTTATCTCCCAAACATTTTGAGGGCTTTAACAAATCCTACTTTTTGGAAGGCTTGAAACCGTTGGAGTAACGCAGTTTATCGTGCTAAAAAGAGATTGTGTTGAAAAGTAGAAAAACATAATTTGTTTTGCTGTCTTTTTATAAGGACTTATTGAACACCCCTCGTAGAACAACTTCTCTAGTATTTAGCATGAAGTTGATGGAAGAAAAAGCTTTGTAATAATACGAAGACAATCCAGAAGGTACAATAACGAAAGTTATCAACACAAAACTTTACATACAAAGTTACACAACCTTACTCTAGTTCTCAACGTCATTGCTATCAGGTATTTATTGCCACGTGGTACCAGTTTTTCATTACACTTTTTCACCGCCAAAGACCTTATTCGTTTTTTTAATGCACAAAACACTCGGACAATCTATTTTATAGGCAAATAACGCAAATGTATGGTGACAATACAACAAATGGGTCTTCAGTGAGGAAATTACACATAATTTACAATAATTAAGGAAGAACCAGTGAGTACGATAAAGACCGCAGTTCATCAATCGTTATGAAGGAGTTGAAAGCAAATGTTGATATAAGAATTCAGAAAAATCTGATGTGTTCCATTCACATGACTTTCTCTACAACTCTGCAATTAATTATTGTTAAAGAGCATATGCTTCTATTTACTTCCTGCTAGTCGAGAAAAAAAATAGCAGAAATAGTCTTATTACTTGCTTCCTTGTAAGTAGAAGCGAAATAAGGGAGTAGCATAGGTTAAAGTGATAGTCAAAAGCTGGTTGCTATGTGACTGAAGTTCCTTTGTTTGTATGGACACGAGTTCACAAAGTCCTGTATGAAGAAAAGTATGTTTTTTATAGCTGAAACCAAAAACAAGGAATATCTAAAAAACAATCAACTCCACGAAAAAAATGCATATAAAATATAAATTGTGTGTTTTAAAGTGCTCTACATTTGTTGTGTTCTAGTTTTTGTCCATCTCTTATGGTTTAGCAGTTATTCAAAATTCCATAAAATTGACCCAGAATAAAGTAGTCTTCAGAGGCTATTCCCAGAAAATTCAAAATATATATTTTATTTGTCAAGTAAATTTCTTTAATGTACGATATTTTAATCAAAATCGTTACAGCCATTTTTTAGAAAATCAAAATTTTCGAAAAATGTTCCATGTAAAGGGTAGTATGGGGTGGGGGGATTTTTCTCAAAATCGTGTCGCATCCCTGGAAGATAGTAAACTTATATACCAAGTTTGGTATTTTACCGGCTTTTCGTTTTTGAGTTATCGTGTTGACAGACACACGGACCTTTTTCTGAAAATAATTTTTTTTGATACAGTAGATCCTAAAAATATATATTACCGGTGAAATCTCGGTATCGATTTTTTTGGTGGAGTGCAATACCTTCTCTATACACTGTGTACATAGTGCGTATAGATAAAGTAAAAACCGATGTTTCATATATTTTTGGATGGAAAATATTTCGTAACTGATGAAGACCTCAAGGTTGCAGTGACATCTTGGCTGAAATTTTGAGCGGTGGAGGAGCATGACTTCTGCAATGAAAAACCAGTACCACGTGACAATAAATACCTTGATAGCAATGACGATTACGTTGAGAAATAGAGTAAGTTCTTTGTAAATAAAGTTTTGTGTTATTAACTTTCGTTATGCCAAATCGTATGTTACTTTCGGGATGAACCGCTTAGTTTTGTCGCAGAACAGTTGGAGAACGTTAGGTGAATGTAGCACATTTTGTTGGGCCTGTGCGAGAGTTTAAAGCGGTCTGCAATTGCCTGCAGCGGCTTTACTTTGTGTTCGCAATGTTGTCTGATGCAGCGACGTGTGATTTACAAATTATAAGGAACGCGTGTTAAAGCTCGCCGCTTCTGCACAAAAAGACAACACTGCGATCAGGGTGAAACAAATTTCCAAGTAATTCAGCTAATCACGCCCTCCGCCTGCAGCGCTGCTGTCGCTCTCTTCCTTCAGTCATTGATTTCTGACGGGAAAAGAAACGCTACAGGTTAGAAAAATGTATCTAGTTCACTTGTCAGTTACAATTGCAAAGCGTGCCCTAAGATAAAACATGCAACAATGCAAACTGCTGTTGTTGAACAGCCAACAATTAGCATATTTTCTGCATATAATTTGTTGTCTATACCAAAGGGCGTTTTGCAGAAGCACGTTTTGTGTTCAGCCGCCATCTTGTGGTACTGTACATGCCATATACACCATCTGTCAAATTAATTGTTTTTCCAAGTTTTTGAAGTAAAGAACAAAGAACAATGGAAGGGGAGAGATCTCTAGTTTAAGGAATATTTAATACAATCACATTTTTTGGTCTGTCAGAAGTTGTCATCAATAAATTGGTATTATTGCAGTAAACTTAATTTTGTTCTAATTTCTTGGTCTAAAACTTCTGTTAATGTAACAAACTACATATTGCAGCATTGGTTTAAAGCTTCAGTAGAATGTGTGATATTAATAAAGAATTTCGGTCGAGGAATATTGTGATAGTTAACATCGCATACCTAGTCCGAGGAACACGCCCCCTATTCTCGCGGTTCTGGTATCATAAGCATATAATTTGATAGTAATTATTTCTCGCGATTGTCAATTTTGTCTGCGAATTGCCTTTAGCCAAGCTTCTCTAAGTTCTTTCCAAGTTTCAAATGTAAAATCCAAGAAATAATAAAGAATCGTTCTGTTGATAATGTATAACATTACTCACTAAGTTAACCACCGAAAAATCACTTAAATAAGGGCACTAACCTGTGTATTGAAGCTTCATTTCCTTTTCCTTGTTTTACTTCTGCTATTCGAGAAACTACAAGCAAGCACCACACACTATTGACTATTATACTGGTTTAAAACTTCCAGTTTAAATTTATTGCTTAATTGAACATTTAACACCACAAAATCTTATTTTTGTGTGCACATTTAGCCCACACAAGGCGTGCTCATCTCAAAATTGTAGTGGCTAACTATGGCGGCTGTGCGAAAATCCCGATTCACCAACCACAATATACAGGGGGTAGACAAAATAATGGAAACACCTCTTGAAATGAACAAACACTTTATTAATATGGTGTTGCTCCACCATTTGCTTTCAAAACAGCTTCAATCCTTCGTGGAATTGATCCATACAGTGCATGAATTGTTACTAGAGGTATTTTATACCACTCATCATGAATAATAGTTTCAAGCTCCTTAAGGAATGAAGGAGGAGGAAATCTCGCCCTCACTCTTCTTTCCAATTCATCCCACATGGGCTCAATAATGTTCAGATCTGGGGATTGAGCTGGCCATGGAAGATGTTTAACTTCATCTTCATGCTCTTCAAACCACTCTGCTACACATCCAGCAGTATGAACAGGTGCATTGCCATCTTGGAATATTGCATTGCTTGCAGGAAACAATGTTTGCACCATAGAGTGCACATGGTCCCCAAGAATTCCCTTATAGACATTAGCAGTCACTTTACCAGTCAGTGTTATGATAGGACCTACAGAAAACCAAGATATTGCAGCCCAAACCTTGACTGACCCACCACCATACTTAACAGTAGGCATTAAACAGTCAGGATCATAAGCTTCTTTAGGTGTTCTCCAAACATATACTCTGCCAGTGGTAAGAGAAAGTGTGAATGATGATTCATCAGACCATATCACATGTTTCCAGTCATCAAGTGTCCAGGTCTTATGTTCATGGCCATTGTTTTCGCTTTGTTGCATTAGTCTGTGTGATTAGTGGTTTGGCAATTGCTGCTCTGCCATGTAATCCGAACTTGTGAAGCTCTCACCTCACAGTCCTGGTAGAAACAGGTTGACTGACACATGTATTCAGTTCTGCTGTCACTTTATCTGCAGTAGTTTTACGACTTCTTAATACAATCTTCTTTAAGGCTCTCCTGTCTCTGTCGTTTAATTTCTGTTTGCGGCCACTGTTAATTTTTGCAGAAGATGTTTTACCTTTTGACAAGTATGCTGACATGACCTTAGGAACTGTACTGCTTGCAATATTTAATAGATTGGCAGTTTGAGTCACTGTAGCTCCTGCTAGCTGGGCACCAATAATTTGCCCTCTTTGAAAATCAGAAAGGTCTTTCATTGTCCAATGGTTTACACTTGCAGCACACCTGAAACAATAATAATGCTGGAAAACAGTTCTACTATATCCACTTTGTACTCACAAACAAAAGAATGCAGATCTAATTAGAACTTCAGGGTAGGCAACCACTTCTAATAATGTGTCTGAAACTGGAGTGTTTCCATTATTTTGTCTACATCCTGTACAAGGATAGAGCATTTCTAAGCTAATCTCTTTTTACTTTTTCTTCACGTACTATATACATAGTGCATAGAGAAGGTATTGTAAGGCACCCAAAAATTCGATACCGTGATTTCACCGGAAATACATGTTTTGATACCCCCTGAATGCAAAAAAAAAATCCTTTTTAGAAAAATGTCTATATGTGAGTGTGTGTGCGTCTATGAGTAGCATAGCTAAATAAACGAAAAGTCCGTTAAAAACCAAACTTGGTATTTCGGTTTGGTATCTTCCAAGGATGCGACACGAAGATTTTCAAGAAAATCCCCCCACTCCAAACTACCCTTTACGTGGAAAATTTTTCGAAAATTTCGATTTTTTCAAAAATGGCTCTAACGATTTTGATAAAATATCATATATTAAAGATATTTACCTGACAAATACAATGTATATTTTGAATTTTCTGGGTATAGCCTCCGAATACTACTTTATTCTGGATGAATTTTACGGAATTTTACATAACTGCTAAACTGTAAGAGATAGACAAACACTCACAACACACAAAATGTAGAATACATTAAAACACACAATTTATGTTATATACATTTTTTTCGTAAAGTTGATCTTTTTTTTAGATATTGCTTGTTTCTGGTTTCAGCTTAAAAAAACGTATACTATTCTCATACAGGAATTTGTCAACTGCTGTCCATACAAACAATGGAGCTTCAGTCACATAGCAACCAGCCTTAGACTATCACTTTAACCTATGGTACCCCCTTATTTCGCTTCTACTTACAAGAAAGCAAGTAATAAGACTATTTCTGCTAATTTTTTCTCGATTAGCATAAAGTAAATAGAAGCATAAGTTTTTTAATAATAATTTATTTTAGGGATGTAGAGAAAGTCATGTGAATGGAACACATCAGATTTTTTCTCTGAAACTACTTTACTGGCAGTGGTACCTATAGCTACACAGTTTCAAATAATTGTACATTATTTATAAGTTTAAGTGAAAGTTCGGAAGGCATTGCAAACCATCTGCATGTCTATTTCTGTTGTGTCCCATGTTGACCGCCCTAGAGCATGGATAATGTCATCTTTGGTATTGTACCGGATCCCTAGCAGTGGTTCTTTCACTTTGGCAAAATGATCATAATCACAGGGATTCATGTCTGGTGAGTATGATGGTTATTCCAGGACCTCCCATTGCCAGCGGCACAAGAGGTTGCACTAATTACTTTTATAATCTGTTTAATGACTATTACAAATACGTCGGCGAGCTAATCGAGATTCTTTTTAGTATGATTCACTGTAATAATGTTATTACGTCTCAGGATCGTGGCCGCGAGGGAGAGAATGTATTACACGTAATATAATACTTGTAAATGATACACTGGTAAGATGTTCTTCAATGTCACTGTATACAATCATTATTAACACTTTAGGACGACACAGATAAATTAAGATTGCATTCCACAGCACGCGTTCCCATAGGACGCTACTCTTGTGATGATCAAGTGAAGACTCACCAATAAGGTGAGCGTCTATTCAGCTCTCAAATAGCCTCAAAGCTTATTCTACATGTTTCTCCTTATTTAACATTCTTTAAGCAAGTATATAATACAGACTTCCTTTTATTTATAAATAAATTACTTTACACTTAGTGAATATTTAAATATGGGTATACAATGCTTGGGGATGCGGTATACTAGAAAGAACAGCTTTTTCAAGCACGTAACAATGCAATTATCATTGTTGCATTCTTTGAAATAATAAGTTTTGATCATAAATGAAATTGTACTTAAAATACACATTAAATTCAATATTCTGATATTCACAGAACATTTGCAGGCTAATTACTTTCAGTAATTCATTTTTCTTTACCACAAAATCAATAACTCAATATGGCATCAATTTCCTTCCATTAACAAAGAGTCTTATGTGTTCTACTCGCATGACTTTCTCTACATCTCTGCAACAAATTATTGTTAAAAAAAATTAGGCTTTTATTTACGTCATGCTAATTGAGAAAAAATTAACCGAAATAATCTTATTACTTGCTTCCTTTTAAGTAGAAGCGAAATAAGGGAGTAGCATACGTTAAAGTGATAGTTGGTTGCTATGTGACTGAAGTTCCTTTGTTTATATGGATAGGAGTTGACATATTCCTATATGAGAAAAGTATATGTTTTTCATAGCTGAAACCAAAAACAACGAATATCTCAAACACGGATCAACTCCACCAAAAGAAAAAGAAAAAAAGTGGTAGGTTTTTGTCCATCTACCATGCTTTAGCACTTATGCAAAATTCCATAAACTTCATCCAGAATAAAGTAGTCTTCAAAGGCTATTCCCAGCAAATTCAAGATACACATTTTATTTGTCAGGTAAATGTCCCTATACGATATTTTCATCAAAATCGTTACAGCCATTTTTGATAAAATCTAACTTTTCGAAAAAGGTTCCACGTAGAGGGTAGTCGGGGTTGAGGTGGGGGTTGAAAATCTTCGTGTCACATCTTTGAATACACGAAACTTAAATACCAAGTTTGGTATTTAACAGTATTTTCGTTTTTGAGCTATGCTGTCCACAGGCGCACAAACACACACACACACACATACACACGGACCTTTTTCCAAAAATTTTGGATTCAGGGGGACCCAAAACATATAAAATCTGAGTATCGAATTTTTGGGTGCATTACAATACACTATGTACACAGTACGTGTAGAGAAAGTAAAAATAGTTCTGATTAGTTTTTGTCCAGTCGTTGTATCTGGTTGTGTGCAGCATGTAGATAAGTCAAAATTCATCGAAAATCTCTATGTTGGACGGCTCAATCCCGACAGCATGACCATTGCGGCTTCTATCTCCCTGTAACGTGGCATCATTGGTAAGTGTTAAGCATGTCGAGCCCAAAACGTTAGCATGGATTCACTTGTTTTCAAGCACTCACAAAATATTTATAGGTCGTGAGACATCAACAATTTTTTACTTTCTCTAGCCCGTACAATGTACATACTGGACAGAGAAGGTATTGTATTCCACTCAAAAATTAGATTTTTTTGGTAGTGTTTAACGCCCGCTGTGACTACTTATGGCACCGCAGGCGGTGACACTAATGATACATGAATGATGATGGAGCACGGTGGAAAGCGATGGCGGGGGAAATCGGAGTACCCGGAGAAAACCCGCCCCAGCGCCGCTTTGTCCACCACAAATCTCACATGCTGTCGCTTGGGATCGAGCCCGGCCGTCTAGGTGAGAGGTGAGTGGTCTAACCACTCGGCCACGGCGCGCCATCAAAAATTAGATGTTGAGATTTCATCGAAAATATATGTTTTGATCCCGCTGAGCCGAAATATTTTTTTTAAATATACGTGGGTGTGTGTGTGTGTGTGTGTGTGTGTGTGTGTCTGTGTATGTTTGAATGTGTCTATCTGTGTGTGCTGTGTGTATATGTGTCCGTGTGTGTGTCTGAGTATGTCTGAGTATGTCGGTGTATTTTTGAGTGTGTGCCTGTGTGTCTGAGTGTGTCTGTGTAGTGTGAGTGTCTGTGTATGCCTGAGTGTTTATATTTACACAAAGACACACATTAAGAATTTACTAAAGCACATAGTCGCGCGCGCGCGCGCACACACACACACACACACACACACACGCAAGGCTGACTTACTTCTGCTTACAAGGAACTAAGCAATAAAACCATTTCTGCTTATGTTTATCTTGATATACGTGAACTATAAGAACAAGTTTTTTCTAGAATAGTTTTTACAGAATAAGTAAAAAAAGTCATGCGAGTGGAACACATGATATTTTTACTTTCTCTACTCGTACTATCTACGTATGTATATATATATGTGTATATATGTGTATATATGTGTATGTATATATGTATGTATATATATATATGTGTATATATGTGTATATATATGTATGTATATATGTATATATATGTATCTTTATATATATGTATGTATATATGTATCTTTATATATATACATACGTATATACATATATATACATATATATATACATGTATATATGTGTATATATGTGTATATATATGTGTATATATATGTGTATATATATGTGTATATATGTGTATATATGTATATATACATATATATGTATGTATATATGTATATCCGAAATAAAATATACATCTTGAATTTTCTGAGAATAGCCTCTGAAGAGCTCTTTATTCTGGATGAATTTTGCTTAGCTGCTAAACCGTAAGAGATAGACAGAAACTTACTATTCAGGAAATGTAGACCCCATCAAAACACAATTTATGTTCTTTACATTTTTGTTGTAGGGGTAACTGTTTCGGAAATATTCCTTGTTATTGGTTTCAGTTGTGAAGTACTTATACTTTTCTACGACGTTTTTCTTTTGTTCTACTCCTGGCCAAGCAAAGAAAGATTTGCAATGACAATCGCATAACGACACATTTTAAAACATTTGACTATCGGTTTAACTTACTGCAATCCCTTATTTTCTTTCAACTTATAAGGAACTAAGTAATAAGACCATTCTGGCAATGATTATCTCGACTAGCATTGTGTGTAGAAAGAAGAGTGCCCTTATGTAAGAAGTTTGTAGAACAGCTAGAGAAAGTCATGTGAATGGAACACATCGGATGCGAGAACCTAACTCGTGTTGCTAGAGGTTGTCCTGCCCACCCATCTAAGCTTGTCCAAACGTGCTAAGTGTTTCTTGAACACAGACTTTGACACTAATAACATGCTGCACTAGAAAGCCTGCAATTATCTTCTCCTTACACGTTATGCAAAACCACATACAACAATTCCCGTCGTTGCTGGTTTTAATCTTTTACAGTTCATACTGTTATGGTGGCAGTTAATTTCCCTGTATTCATTGCCAGTAGTGCAACTTTCTGCATGTTTCGTCTATCTTAATGCAGTATGTGCATGAGCTATATTAAATATACTGATATTTTACTTTTTACACGTACTATCCACATATACGAGGGCCGTTTTTTCCAACCTCCGATATACTATAAATAAAAGACTTGTTCATAGAAAACAATTATTTTACTACTAAAAGTTTGTACACTTATGGTTACTTTCAACATAATTACCGAAAAGATTGAGACATTTATCGTACCTGGGCACAAGCTTTGCAATAACCACTTCAAAAAATGTTGCTGCCAATGATTACAAATGAGCATTGACGTTGTTTTGAAGATCTTCGTGCTTTACGACATTTGCGGAGAGCCATTCAAAACAAACGAAGAGAAATGCTGACTTCAGGAATTGTGTTGATCCATGACAACGATCGTCCACACACAACCCATCGGCTCCTTGAGCAATTTCAATGGGACATTTTCGATCATCTGCCGTACGTCCTGACTTGGCACCCAGCGACTTTCACCTTTTCCCTGAACTGAAGACGTGGCTAGGAGTGCAGCACTTTCAAACCAACGCAGATCTTCAAAACAACGTCAATGCTCATTTGAAATTATTGACGGCAACATTTTTTGAAGCGGGTATTGCACAGGTACGATAAATGTTTCAATCTTTTCGGTGATTATGTTGAAAAGTAATCATAAGTGTATAAAACTTTTAGTAATAAAATAATTGTTTTCTATGAACTTGTCTTTTATTTATAGCCTATTGGAGGTTAAAAAAACGGCACTCGTATGTAGAGAAGGTATTGTATTCCACCCAAAAATTAGATACCGAGATTTCACTGGAAATATATGTTTTGGGACCCCGTGACTCCAAAAAAAAAAAAAAAAAATAATAATTTTTAGTCTGTCTATGTGTATCTGTGAGCAGCATAGCTCAAAAAACTAAAAAGTCCATTAAAACCAAACCTGATATTTAAGTTCAGTATCTTCCGAGAATACGACAGGAAGTTTTTCAACAAAATCTCCCGACCCCAAACTACCGAAACATTTTCGAAAATTTTAATTTTCTCAAAATTGACTCTAACGATTTTGATTAAAATCTCTTATATTTAAGATAATTGCATGACAGATAAAATGTATCTATATAATGAATTTTCTAGGAATACCCTCTGAAGACCTCTTTATTGTAGATTATTTTTGCATAACTGGTAAACCAAAAGGGATAGACAAAAACTTACCACAGAAATACAAATATCGTGACAACACACAATTTATATCATACAGTTTGTTGCAGAGCTAACCTTTTCAGAGATATTTCTTTTCATTTGTTTCAGTTTTAAAATATTTTAACTCTTCTCAAACGGAAAATCATCAATCATTTCATATCTCTTTTATTTTACTTCTGCGCATGAAAGGATAACCGAATTTCAATGGTAATCGCATAGCGATAATTTTAAAACATTTGACTGTCGGTTTAGTCTAACGTATTCCTTTATTTGTCTTCTACTTATAAGGAACTAATTAATAAGACCGTGTTTATCCCGATTACAATGATGTAGATAAGCGAATAATAGTTTGTAGAGAAAGTGGTTTGAATGTAACACATAACGTTGATAATACTTACGCTTTGGCTCTAAATCCCAAGGGAAGAAAATTAAAGTTTGGAGCAGGATATCTGCAGACAAACAACGTTTCCATTGAGCAAGGCTTTCAGAATATTTATTGTAATGTCTGCATTTGCATAAAGAATATTCAAAGTTGAATTGGAAGGTTTCCATGTCGTCCATCTGAGAGATTTATCCAAGTAGAGCTTCTCTCAAAACAGCGAAGTTTCTCACACGTGAAGTGAGAAAATGGCTAGGGACACATTTCTAGGAATAACACAGTCTCAGCCACGCAGTTAATCAAGGGACGTGACTTCACTGTGTATACTTGACAAAACTGCCAACAAAATTAAGGTCCTTGATTAAGATCAACCATACTAACATTTCTACTGAATTGACAAACGTTGCTCGCCCGCCTGGGTAGTGTGGTGGTAGCGTGTCTGCCTCACATTCAAAAGGTCGTGAGTTCGAATCTCACTTAGGGTGAGTTACCCGGATAAGGTTTTTTCGGGGTTTTCCCTTATCCTGAGAAGACGAATGTCGAGTAACTTTAAGCTCCGTGCACCCCGAGATTATTTGAGCAACGTTTCATCAATTTCATTCAGCGTCTGTTATGACCAGCCAGGTTAAAGAACGTTAAACTACAAAAACAAAAAAAAAAATATTCTTTGCTATCCCCAAAAACATGAAAAACGTGGGTTCCATTCCCGTGTGGTGGTGGTGCCCCTCCATGCGGTGTATGCGCTTTGTAAATATTGTTCTTGGCTGTAGAGTGGCGCTGGACTCGTCTGCAGACTTGGGAAGGTTTTTTTTATTACATTTTTTCTATTCATTTTTACTTTCTCTTCACGTACTATATACATAGCGTATAGAGAAGGCATTGCAATGCACCCAAAATTTCGACATCGAGATTTCATCGGCAACATATGCTTTGAGATCCCCTGAATCCAAAAAAAAAAAAAAAAAAAAAAATACATTTTTATAAAAATGTCTGTGTGTGTCTGTCTCTGTGTCTATGGACAGCATAGCTCAAAAGCGAAAAGACCCTTACATACCAAACTTGATACGTAAATTTGATATCTTCCAAGGATGCAACACGAAGACTTTCAAGGAAATCCCGCCACCCCTAACTACCCTTTACATGGATTTTTTTTAGAAAATTTTGATTTTTCCAAAAATGGCTCAAACGATTTTGATTAAAATATCATATATTAAAGATAGTTACATGACAAATAAAATGAATATCTTGAATTTTCTGGGAATAGCCTCTGAAACCTACTTTATTCTGGATGACTTTTATGGAATTTTGCATAACTACTAAACCCTAAGAGATGGACAGAAACTTACCACACAAAAAATGTAGAGGAGTTAAAACACACAATTTAGGTTATTTACACTTTTTTCGTGGAGTAGGTCGTTTTTTAGATATTTCTATCTTTAGGTTTCAGCTTTAAAAAACTTACTTTTCTCATTCAGGAATTTGTGAACTCCTGTCCATACAAACAAAGAAACTTCAGTCTCATAGCAACCAGCTTTTGACCATCACTTTAACCTATGGTACTCCCTTATTTTGCTTCTACTTGCAAGAAAACAAGTAATAAGACTATTTCTGCTATTTTTTTGTCGATTAGCATGAAGTAAATAGAAGCATATGCTTTTTAACAATAATTTCTTGCAGAGATGTAAAGAAATTCATGTGAATGGATCACATCAGATTTTTTTATTCGTTTTTTAAAAAAATCACATTATTAGAATTAGAGGGTCAGTTAGAAAGCAGATGTTTAGTAACGAGAAACTCAAGTTAGAGCAGACTGAAGGGAGAGAGTGTTCCAAGAGCAGTACGTTATTAGACCTAATTTTGTAACGTGTTGTCCACAATATTTTATCCACGTTTACAATGTTTTAGGCTAAGCCAACTGCATTTGAAGTCTTATGAATGCCTCTTTCGTCAGAACCCAGTTAAATGAATTCTCGTTCTGCATAGAACACAAAAAGCAAGCATTAATCCCATGAAATTTCAAAGCTATAGCATATCAAGATAATTAAAAATATTGTCACATTTTGGTCCGCACCTCCCACGCCTTCATCTACTTCCTCTCTTCGCGCTTTAGCAGGCCACCGTTTGCAGATTGCTGGAAAGGTGGGAATGGAAGGAGAGTTTGCCATCACCGCTGCATCATCTTCCTTCTTGTTTTCGCAAGTAAGTGACAACATTGTAAACAGAGGAGAACTTCTGTATTGAACATTACTGTTAATCGTTCCTAGTTTATATACTCTTATAATAAACAGTACACTATGCTTTTTGCAATCACTGACTGCCGCTTGCAATGCCCTCTCTCCCACCATTAATAATCATCAAAACTGTACTGTTATTGTAACTGCTCACACTTTAAAAACCTTGCGATGCGCATGCGTGTCTTATGTCACAGTTGGAAGTTCGGCAACCTAGCTCGCTGCGACGTGACAAGAAAAAATCTGATGTGCTCCATTCACATGACTTTCTCTATATCTCTGTAGCAAATTATTGTTAATAAGCTTATATTTTATTTATTTCAATCTAATCAAGAAAAATCTGATGTGTTCCATTCACACGACTTTCTCTAAATCTCTGTAAATTATTATTGTTAATAAGCTTATCTTTTATTTATTTCATGCTAATCGAGAAAAATTAGCAGAAATAATCTTATTTCTTGCTTTATTTTAAGTAGAAGCGAAATAAGGGAGTACCATAGGTTACAGTGAAAGCCAAAAGCTGGTTACTATGTGACTGATGTTCCTTTGTTTGTATGGACAGGAGTTGACAAATTCCTGTATGAGAAAAGTATAAGTTTTTCAAAGCTGAAACCAAGAAAAAGGAATATCTCAAAAACGATCAACTCCACGAAAAAAATGTATATAACATAAATTGTGTGGTTTAACGTGCTCTACATTTTTTGTGGGTTAAGTTTTTGTCCATCTTTTACGGTTTAGTAGTTATGAAAAATTCATCCAGAATAAAGTAGTCTTCAGAGGCTATTCCCAGAAAATTCAAAATATACATTTTATTTGTCAGGTAAATAACTTTAATATACGATATTTTAATCAAAATCGTTAGCCATTTTTTAGAAAATAAAAATGTTAGAAAAAAATTCCATGTAAAGGGTAGTTTGGGGTGGGGGGATTTTTCTCAAAATCTTAGTGTCGCATCCCTGGAAGATACTAAACTTAAATACCATGTTTGGTATTTTACCGACTTTTCGTTTTTGAGTTATCGTGTTCACAGACACACGGACCTTTTTCTGAAAATGCTTTTTTTGGATACTGGGGACCCTAAAATATATATTTCCGGTGATTTCTCGTATCGAATTGTTTGGTGGAGGACTGCAATACATTCTCTATTCACTATGCACATAGTGAGTATAGAGAAAGTAAAAACGATGCTCAAAGTGAATATCTCCATCCCCCGACTTCGGCCGACTGCCGGGATGAAGACCACTCCTGATGTGGGCGTAGGGCTCTATTGGAGCGGGGGTTTCGGTCTGCCTGTTCAATTGTCGGAGAACTTCAATCTTTTTTTTTTTTTTTTGTAGTTTAACGCCCGCTTTAGCTACTAATGGCACCGCAGGCGGTGACACTGATGATACATGAATGATGATGGAGCACCGGTGGAATGCGATGGCGGGGGAAACAGGAGTACCCGGAGAAAACCCGCCCCAGCGCCGCTTTGTCCACCACAAATCTCACATGGGGTCGCTTGGGATCGAACCCCGGCCGTCTAGCTGAGAGGCAAGTGGTCTAACCACTCGGCCACGGCGCGGCCCGAACTTCTATCTGGAAACTGTCATTGCTATGCCGTCGCTCCTGGTCCGGGCGCCCAGTGTAACCTGTCACCTCATCCGCCCCTTCTAGGGGCACTCCCATGTGGGGAAGCATAAGTATGAAATGAAATAGAGTTTTATTTATGGCATCTCTTTAACTGCTGTGGTTCTCAGCGTCACATTCTATACTGGGCGTGAAAGAACGCTTAATTTTGCTCAGAGGTTCTACGGCATGGGACCAAAGGCTTTACTTCCCCTCCTAAGGATTTTTACGCCTGAGAAAACCCATCGACCGAGGGTATATGAGGGCAACTATTACACTACGGAGGGCGACAAGCACAAGCATGGAACAATTCGTACCATTAATATCTCGGAAATCCTTTACAGCACAAAACTTTTTTCTACGACCGAGCGTAATTCAGTAGTTTACGAGCTCATTTCACATCGCAAACTTGATTTTTATGGAATCCACGCGCAAAGAAGTGCAGCAAGCGTAAAGTAATTTTGTTCCAACTTTACGCTCGCCAAAACAATTCACGATATTAGTGCGTATACATCACTGATCAACAGACAAAAATTAAAATTAGTCAACGTCAATAAGTGACAAACATTCTTTCCCAGCTCTAAGGATATCACAGAACAACAATACTCGTTTGTCACGGCCTGCTATAACCGCACCGTCATCGCGCCCAGCAATGCGAGATAAATAACCAAGTATAACCCTTGGTGAATGGCTCAAACTTATCCTCAAATTTATTTCATCTCTCATTGCCTTTCCTTTAATAACAGAAAATTCTTGTAGAAAAAACTTGTATGATACAAGAGAGTAAAGTTTCTTTTTGATTCTCGACTGCGTCTCGTTTCACAATATTCTCCCTCGAATCAAAAACCATAACTTAACGCTCTTATATCATAAATAACTTTTGTGGATTAAATTGCGTGTTTCTTTAAGATATACACTTTTTATGTAATATGCTTTCGTCTATCTCCTAACGTTTACCAGTTGTACAAAGTTGCTTCAGAATGAACAAGATTTCAGACGCTATTCTCAGCAAATTCCAGATATTAATCTCTTATCAAACTATCTTTAGATTTCGTTAAAACGTGCGTATTTCTGACAAAGCAAATTTCGAAAAAAAAAACAAAAAAAAAAAAAAACAGGGTAATTTGTAGTGGTGGCATTTTGTTGAAAATATTTTTGTCGTATATTTGAAAGCTTTTGAACTCAAATATCAAATTTAATATTTAATCAACTTTTCGGTTTTGAACACAAACAATACTAGACAGAGAAAGAATGAGATACATTCTAAAAATGATTAACCTTCTTTTTACTTTCTCTACACTTGGTGTAGAGAGAAGATATTGTATTGCACCCAAAAATTTGATACCGAGATTTCACCGGAAATACACTTTTTGGGACCCCCCTGAATCCAAAAAAAAAGCATTTTTAGAAAAATGTGTGTGTGTGTGTGCGCGCGTGTGTGGACAGCATATCTCAAAAAACGATAAGCCCGTTAAATACCAAACAGAATTTAAGTTCTGCGTATTCAAAGCATGCGACAGGAAGATTTTCAAGAAAATCTCCCCATTCCCAATTACCCTTTACATGAACCTTTTTTCGAAAATTTTGATTTTCTCAAAAATAGCTCTAAAGATTTTGATTAACATGTCTTATATTTAAGATATTTACATGAAAAATGAAATGTATATCTTCAATTTTCTGGGAATAGCCTCTGACGAAACGTTTTTCTGGATGAATTTTGTGGAATTTCGCATAACTGATAAACTATAAAAGATATACGAAAACTTAACACAGAAAAAATGTAGAGCTGGTTAAAACACACAATTTATATTATTTACATTTTTTCGTGGAGTTGACCGTCTTTGAGATATTCCTTGTTATTGGCTTCAGTTTTAAAATACCTATACTTTTCTCACACAGGAATTTGTCAACTTCTGGCCATAGAAACAAAGGAACTTCATTCACATAGCAACCAGCTTTTGACTATCACTTTAACCTATGGTACTCCCTTATTTCACTTCTATTTGCATGGAAGCAACTAATAACCGTTTATGCTATTTTTTCTCGATTATCATTGAGTAGATAGAAACATAAGCTTTTTAACAATAATTTGTTGCAGAGATGTAGAGAAAGTCATGTGAGTGGAATACTTTAGTTTTAGTTTATTTACTTATTCAGGTTTTCTCAAAAGGTAATTTTTCCCAGTCGCCTGGGTAGTGCGGTTTTGCGTGTCTGCTGCACGTTGAAGAGTGGTTAGACCAATTGCCTCTCATCTAGGCGGCCCGGGTTTGATCCCAAGCGATCGAATGTGAGACAAGCGGCGAAGGGACGGGTTTTCTTCGGTTTTACCCGCCATCTGTGCTCCATCTTGATTCCATACATAATCGCCTGCGGTGCCACAAGTAGTAAAAGTGGGCGTTAAACACTACAAAACATTCAATAGGGCGCAATTTCTAGTCTCATAGGATCCTGGATAAGTTTCTTTTTCGGGTTTTCCCTTATCCTGAGAAGACAAATGTCGAGTAACTTTAAGCTCCATGGACCCCGAGATCATTTGAGCAGCATTTAACCAAGTTCATTCATCCGATATAACTAATATTAAGGATGTTAAGGTACAAAAATAATAAACAAAATCTGATATGCTCCGTTCACATGACTTTCTCTACATCGCTGCAACAAATTATTGTTAAAAAGCTAATACTTCTAATTACTTCATGCTAATCGAGAAAAAAATACCAGAAATAGTCTTATTACTTGCTTCCTTGTAAATAGAAGCGAAATAAGGGAGTACTATAGATTAAAGTGATAGTCAAAAGCTGGTTGCTATGTGACTGAAGCTCCTTTATTTGTATGTACAGGAGTTCACAAATTCCGTATTAGAAAAGTATAAGTTTTTAAACGTTGAAACCAAAAACAAGGAATATCTCAAAGAGGATCAACTCCTCGAAAAAAAATCATATAATATCAAGTGTGTGTTATAACGTGCTCTACATTTTTGTTTGTTAAGTTTTTGTCCATCTCTTACGGTTTAGAAGTTATTCAAAATTCCGTCAAATTCATCCAGAATAAAGTAGTCTTCAAAGGCTACTCCCAGAAAATTCAAGATATACATCTTATTTGTCAGGTAAATAACCTTAATATACGATATTTTAATTAAAATCTTTAGAGCCTTTTTTAAGAAAATAAAAAATTTCGAAAAAAGTTCCATGTAAAGGGTACTTTTGGGTGGGGAAATTTTCTTGAAAATCTTCGTGTCGCATCCTTGGAAGATACCATACCTAAATACCAACTTTGGTATTTAACGGTCTCTTCGTTTTTGAGCTATGCTGTCCACACACACAGTCTCATACACACGGACATTTTTCTAAAAATGTTGTTTTTTTTTTGTTTCAGGGGTCTCAAAACTATATTTTCGGTGAAATCTCGGTATCGATTCTTCTCTATACATTATGTACATAGTACGATAAGAGAAATTAAAAAAAAATCAATAGGGCGCAATTTCTAACTCATGAGTGAGTTACCTGGATAAGTTTTTTCGGTGTTTTCCCTTATCCGAATGTCGAGTAACTTTAAGCTCCATGGATTGAGCATCATTTCACCAATTTCATTCATCGTCCGATATGAGCAATATTAAGGATGTTAAGGTACAAAAATAATAAAAACATGAACATGATACAAGAATTTAAAGCAAGAGAAAAAAGGAAGATAAAACCCCAGAAGCAATTAGGCAGCTGGTACATCCAAAGTCTCCTAAACAAGTTTTCATTGTTTTAGTAGCAACTGTTCCAAAGCGTGTTTTTATAAATACTCGGCACATTCCGGTAGAAATGTTTTTGTTCTAGGACAGGCTCCTTGCTAAATATTCCAAGCATTTCGCTGCCTCTAGAGTATTAATTTTGCTGTAGCGTCCATGCCAACAACGATCTACCATAACCAATTGGGTGAAGCGAACGTCTGGCATACATAACTAAACTACCTAACACGTTGAGGGCACCATAAAGGTGGGGCGTGTTCACATTCTCAAGTACGTCTTGCCCAGGAGTTTGGGGCAGTACAGCAAGTCCTTTAGGAGGTTAAAAAAACTCTAATCTAACCTAGAGTAAGTGTTTTAAAAATCTCATGCTTAACATTCAAATGGCGCGCTCTATTTTGGAACAAACTATTCTCTCAACTTATTCTTCAAACTGCTCCATGGTAATCAAGATAAACATTAACAGAAATCGTCGTATTATTTAGTTTCTTGTAGGTACAAGAATATCTGATGTGTTCCATTCACATGACTTTCTCTGCATCTCCGCAACAATTATTGTTAAAAAGCTCATGTTTCTATTTACTTCATGCTAATCGAGAAAAAATTAGCAGAAATAGTCTTATTACTTGCTTCCTTGTAAGTAGAACCGAAATAAGGGAGTATCATAGGTTAAAGTAATAGTCAAAAGCTGGTTTCTATGTGACTGAAGTTCCTTTGTTTGTATAGTCAGGGGTTAACAAATTCCTGTATGAGAAAAGTAAAGTTGTTTTAAAAACCAAAAACAAGGAATATCTAAAAAAAACAATCAACTCTACGAAAAAATGTATATAACATAAATTGTGTGTTTTAAAGTGCTCTACATTTTTTGCGTGTTAAGTTTTTGTCCAGCTCTTACGGTTTAGCAGTTATGCAAAATTCCGTAAAATCCATCCAGAATAAAGTAATCTTCAGAGGCTATTCCCAGAAAATTCAAGATAAACATTTTATTTGTCAGGTAAATATCTTTAATATATGATGTTTTAATCAAAATCGTTAGAGCCATTTTTTAAAAATTTGGAAAAAAGTTCCATGTAAAGGGTAGTTTGGGAGAGATTTTTCTCAAAATCTTCGTGTCGTATCCCTGGAAGATACTAAACTTAAATACCAAGTTTGGTATTTTACCGACTTTTCGTTTTTAAGTTATCGTGTTCACACGGACACACTGACGCACGGACGTTTTTATAAAAATGTATTTTTTGGATACAGGGGACCCTAAAACGTGTATTTCCGGTGAAATCTCGGCATCGAATTTTTAGGTGGAGTGTAATACCTTCTCTATACATTATGTACATAGTACGGATAGAGAAAGTAAAAATGAGGGAATACAGCAGGCTAAAGTGATGGTCAACTATTTTAATAGCGGGTCGCTAAGTGGTGAATTTGCAATTCCATTGTCTTTGCATGGCAAACAGTAAAAAAGAAAAGGAAGAAATAAATAAAAAAGAAACAAAGTAAGAAAGAAATAAAAACAGAAAGAAAGAGGAAAACAAAAAAAGAAAGAGCGAAAGAAAGAGAGGGAAAGAGGGAAAGAAAGAAAGAGAAAATAAGAAAGGAAGGGAGAGAGAGCTAGAAAGAGAAAGATCAACAAGAATAGCAACAGACAGATAGAAAGGAAGAAAGAGATAAAATGAGATAGAGAAAGAGAGCAAATAAGAAAGAAAGATATAGTAAGAGAGAGAGAAAGAAAGAAAAAAGAAAGAAAGAATTAAAGAATGAAAAACGACTTCCTATTTATGAAAAGTATAAGTATTGAAAATGTAAAGCCAGTAACAAGGAATATCTCGGGAAAGATTAACTAAAACAAAACAAAACAAAACAAACAAAAATTCATATGACATATGAGGTGTGACCAAAAAGTTTCCAGAATGACGTTATAAATACTGCACAACAGTTTGTTTTATCTAATCTGCAGTCACCCTCGAGGTAGTCTCCTTGGGAGTTGGTACACTTGTCCCAGCGCTTCTGCCACTGCTGGAAGTTCTCTTCTGTCACCCTCGAGGTAGTCTCCTTGGGAGTTGATACACTTGTCCCAGCGCTTCTGCCACTGCTGGAAGTTCTCTTCTGTCACCCTCGAGGCAGTCTCCTTGGGAGTTGGTACACTTGTCCCAGCGCTTCTGCCACTGCTGGAAGTTCTCTTCTGTCACCCTCGAGGTAGTCTCCTTGGGAGTTGATACACTTGTCCCAGCGCTTCTGCCACTGCTGGAAGTTCCCTTCTGTCACCCTCGAGGTAGTCTCCTTGGGAGTTGGTACACTTGTCCCAGCGCTTCTGCCACTGCTGGAAGTTCTCTTCTGTCACCCTCGAGGTAGTCTCCTTGGGAGGTGATACACTTGTCCCAGCGCTTCTGCCACTGCTGGAAGTTCTCTTCTGTCACCCTCGAGGTAGTCTCCTTGGGAGTTGATACACTTGTCCCAGCGCTTCTGCCACTGCTGGAAGTCCTCTTCTGTCACCCTCGAGGTAGTCTCCTTGGGAGTTGGTACACTTGTCCCAGCGCTTCTGCCACTGCTGGAAGTTCTCTTCTGTCACCCTCGAGGTAGTCTCCTTGGGAGTTGGTACACTTGTCCCAGCGCTTCTGCCACTGCTGGAAGTCCTCTTCTGTCACCCTCGAGGTAGTCTCCTTGGGAGTTGATACACTTGTCCCAGCGCTTCTGCCACTGCTGGAAGTTCTCTTCTGTCACCCTCGAGGTAGTCTCCTTGGGAGTTGATACACTTGTCCCAGCGCTTCTGCCACTGCTGGAAGTCCTCTTCTGTCACCCTCGAGGTAGTCTCCTTGGGAGTTGATACACTTGTCCCAGCGCTTCTGCCACTGCTGGAAGTTCTCTTCTGTCACCCTCGAGGTAGTCTCCTTCAGAGGTGGTACACTTGTCCCAGCGCTTCTGCCACTGCTGGAAGTCCTCTTCTGTCACCCTCGAGGCAGTCTCCTTGGGAGGTGGTACACTTGTCCCAGCGCTTCTGTCACTGCTGGAAGTCCTCTTCTGTCACCCTCGAGGCAGTCTCCTTGGGAGTTGATACACTTGTCCCAGCGCTTCTGCCACTGCTGGAAGTTCTCTTCTTTCAACAGGTTCATCTCCTTGGGAGTTGGTACACTTGTCCCAGCGCTTCTGTCACTGCTGGAAGTTCTCTTCTTTCAACAGGTTCATCTCCTTGGGAGTTGATACACTTGTCCCAGCGCTTCTGTCACTGCTGGAAGTTCTCTTCTTTCAACAGGTTCATCTCCTTGGGAGTTGGTACACTTGTCCCAGCGCTTCTGCCACTGCTGGAAGTTCTCTTCTGTCACCCTCGAGGCAGTCTCATTGGGAGTTGATACACTTGTCCCAGCGCTTCTGCCACTGCTGGAAGTTCTCTTCTGTCACCCTCGAGGTAGTCTCCTTGGAAGTTGATACACTTGTCCCAGCGCTTCTGCCACTGCTGGAAGTCCTCTTCTGTCACCCTCGAGGTAGTCTCCTTGGGAGGTGATACACTTGTCCCAGCGCTTCTGCCACTGCTGGAAGTCCTCTTCTGTCACCCTCGAGGTAGTCTCCTTGGGAGTTGATACACTTGTCCCAGCGCTTCTGCCACTGCTGGAAGTCCTCTTCTGTCACCCTCGAGGTAGTCTCCTTGGGAGGTGATACACTTGTCCCAGCGCTTCTGCCACTGCTGGAAGTCCTCTTCTGTCACCCTCGAGGCAGTCTCCTTGGGAGTTGGTACACTTGTCCCAGCGCTTCTGCCACTGCTGGAAGTTCTCTTCTGTCACCCTCGAGGTAGTCTCCTTCAGAGGTGGTACACTTGTCCCAGCGCTTCTGCCACTGCTGGAAGTCCTCTTCTGTCACCCTCGAGGTAGTCTCCTTGGGAGGTGGTACACTTGTCCCAGCGCTTCTGCCACTGCTGGAAGTTCTCTTCTGTCACCCTCGAGGTAGTCTCCTTCAGAGGTGGTACACTTGTCCCAGCGCTTCTGCCACTGCTGGAAGTTCTCTTCTGTCACCCTCGAGGCAGTCTCCTTGGGAGTTGATACACTTGTCCCAGCGCTTCTGCCACTGCTGGAAGTTCTCTTCTGTCACCCTCGAGGCAGTCTCCTTGGAAGTTGGTACACTTGTCCCAGCGCTTCTGCCACTGCTGGAAGTTCTCTTCTGTCACCCTCGAGGTAGTCTCCTTGGGAGTTGATACACTTGTCCCAGCGCTTCTGCCACTGCTGGAAGTCCTCTTCTGTCACCCTCGAGGCAGTCTCCTTGGGAGGTGGTACACTTGTCCCAGCGCTTCTGCCACTGCTGGAAGTTCTCTTCTGTCACCCTCGAGGTAGTCTCCTTGGGAGTTGATACACTTGTCCCAGCGCTTCAGCCACTGCTGGAAGTTCTCTTCTGTCACCCTCGAGGTAGTCTCCTTGGGAGGTGGTACACTTGTCCCAGCGCTTCTGCCACTGCTGGAAGTCCTCTTCTGTCACCCTCGAGGCAGTCTCCTTGGGAGTTGGTACACTTGTCCCAGCGCTTCTGCCACTGCTGGAAGTTCTCTTCTGTCACCCTCGAGGTAGTCTCCTTCAGAGGTGGTACACTTGTCCCAGCGCTTCTGCCACTGCTGGAAGTTCTCTTCTGTCACCCTCGAGGCAGTCTCCTTGGGAGGTGATACACTTGTCCCAGCGCTTCTGCCACTGCTGGAAGTTCTCTTCTGTCACCCTCGAGGCAGTCTCCTTGGGAGTTGGTACACTTGTCCCAGCGCTTCAGCCACTGCTGGAAGTCCTCTTCTGTCACCCTCGAGGCAGTCTCCTTGGAAGTTGGTACACTTGTCCCAGCGCTTCTGCCACTGCTGGAAGTCCTCTTCTGTCACCCTCGAGGTAGTCTCCTTCAGAGGTGGTACACTTGTCCCAGCGCTTCTGCCACTGCTGGAAGTTCTCTTCTGTCACCCTCGAGGTAGTCTCCTTGGGAGTTGGTACACTTGTCCCAGCGCTTCTGCCACTGCTGGAAGTCCTCTTCTGTCACCCTCGAGGTAGTCTCCTTGGGAGTTGGTACACTTGTCCTAGCGCTTCTGCCACTGCTGGAAGTCCTCTTCTGTCACCCTCGAGGTAGTCTCCTTGGGAGTTGGTACACTTGTCCTAGCGCTTCTGCCACTGCTGGAAGTCCTCTTCTGTCACCCTCGAGGTAGTCTCCTTGGGAGTTGGTACACTTGTCCCAGCGCTTCTGTCACTGCTGGAAGTCCTCTTCTGTCACCCTCGAGGTAGTCTCCTTCAGAGGTGGTACACTTGTCCCAGCGCTTCTGCCACTGCTGGAAGTCCTCTTCTGTCACCCTCGAGGTAGTCTCCTTGGGAGTTGGTACACTTGTCCTAGCGCTTCTGCCACTGCTGGAAGTCCTCTTCTGTCACCCTCGAGGCAGTCTCCTTGGGAGTTGGTACACTTGTCCCAGCGCTTCTGCCACTGCTGGAAGTTCTCTTCTGTCACCCTCGAGGTAGTCTCCTTGGGAGTTGATACACTTGTCCCAGCGCTTCTGCCACTGCTGGAAGTCCTCTTCTGTCACCCTCGAGGTAGTCTCCTTGGGAGTTGATACACTTGTCCCAGCGCTTCTGCCACTGCTGGAAGTTCTCTTCTGTCACCCTCGAGGCAGTCTCCTTGGGAGTTGGTACACTTGTCCCAGCGCTTCTGCCACTGCTGGAAGTCCTCTTCTGTCACCCTCGAGGTAGTCTCCTTGGGAGTTGGTACACTTGTCCCAGCGCTTCTGCCACTGCTGGAAGTCCTCTTCTGTCACCCTCGAGGCAGTCTCCTTGGGAGTTGGTACACTTGTCCCAGCGCTTCTGCCACTGCTGGAAGTCCTCTTCTGTCACCCTCGAGGCAGTCTCCTTGGGAGGTGATACACTTGTCCCAGCGCTTCTGCCACTGCTGGAAGTTCTCTTCTGTCACCCTCGAGGTAGTCTCCTTGGGAGGTGGTACACTTGCCCTAGCGCTTCTGCCACTGCTGGAAGTTCTCTTCTGTCACCCTCGAGGCAGTCTCCTTGGGAGTTGATACACTTGTCCCAGCGCTTCTGCCACTGCTGGAAGTTCTCTTCTGTCACCCTCGAGGTAGTCTCCTTGGGAGTTGATACACTTGTCCCAGCGCTTCTGCCACTGCTGGAAGTTCTCTTCTGTCACCCTCGAGGTAGTCTCCTTGGGAGTTGATACACTTGTCCCAGCGCTTCTGCCACTGCTGGAAGTTCTCTTCTGTCACCCTCGAGGTAGTCTCCTTGGGAGGTGGTACACTTGTCCTAGCGCTTCTGCCACTGCTGGAAGTTCTCTTCTGTCACCCTCGAGGTAGTCTCCTTGGGAGGTGGTACACTTGTCCTAGCGCTTCTGCCACTGCTGGAAGTTCTCTTCTGTCACCCTCGAGGTAGTCTCCTTGGGAGGTGGTACACTTGTCCCAGCGCTTCTGCCACTGCTGGAAGTCCTCTTCTGTCACCCTCGAGGCAGTCTCCTTGGGAGTTGGTACACTTGTCCTAGCGCTTCTGCCACTGCTGGAAGTTCTCTTCTGTCACCCTCGAGGTAGTCTCCTTGGGAGTTGATACACTTGTCCCAGCGCTTCTGCCACTGCTGGAAGTCCTCTTCTGTCACCCTCGAGGCAGTCTCCTTGGGAGTTGATACACTTGTCCCAGCGCTTCTGCCACTGCTGGAAGTCCTCTTCTGTCACCCTCGAGGTAGTCTCCTTGGGAGTTGATACACTTGTCCCAGCGCTTCTGCCACTGCTGGAAGTCCTCTTCTGTCACCCTCGAGGCAGTCTCCTTAGGAGTTGGTACACTTGTCCCAGCGCTTCTGCCACTGCTGGAAGTTCTCTTCTGTCACCCTCGAGGTAGTCTCCTTGGGAGTTGATACACTTGTCCCAGCGCTTCTGCCACTGCTGGAAGTCCTCTTCTGTCACCCTCGAGGCAGTCTCCTTAGGAGTTGGTACACTTGTCCCAGCGCTTCTGCCACTGCTGGAAGTCCTCTTCTTTCAACAGGTTCAGAGCCTTGGAAGTTGGTACACTTGTCCCAGCGCTTCTGCCACTGCTGGAAGTTCTCTTCTGTCACCCTCGAGGTAGTCTCCTTGGGAGTTGATACACTTGTCCCAGCGCTTCTGCCACTGCTGGAAGTTCTCTTCTGTCACCCTCGAGGTAGTCTCCTTGGGAGGTGGTACACTTGTCCCAGCGCTTCTGCCACTGCTGGAAGTCCTCTTCTGTCACCCTCGAGGCAGTCTCCTTGGGAGTTGGTACACTTGTCCTAGCGCTTCTGCCACTGCTGGAAGTCCTCTTCTGTCACCCTCGAGGTAGTCTCCTTAGGAGTTGATACACTTGTCCCAGCGCTTCTGCCACTGCTGGAAGTTCTCTTCTGTCACCCTCGAGGCAGTCTCCTTGGGAGTTGATACACTTGTCCCAGCGCTTCTGCCACTGCTGGAAGTCCTCTTCTGTCACCCTCGAGGTAGTCTCCTTAGGAGTTGATACACTTGTCCCAGCGCTTCTGCCACTGCTGGAAGTTCTCTTCTGTCACCCTCGAGGCAGTCTCCTTGGGAGTTGATACACTTGTCCCAGCGCTTTTGCCACTTTTGGAAGTTCTCTTCTGTCACCCTCGAGGCAGTCTCCTTGGGAGTTGGTACACTTGTCCCAGCGCTTCTGCCACTGCTGGAAGTCCTCTTCTGTCACCCTCGAGGTAGTCTCCTTGGGAGTTGATACACTTGTCCCAGCGCTTCTGCCACTGCTGGAAGTCCTCTTCTTTCAACAGGTTCATCTCCTTGGAAGTTGGTACACTTGTCCCAGCGCTTCTGCCACTGCTTGAAGTCCTCTTCTGTCACCCTCGAGGCAGTCTCCTTGGGAGTTGATACACTTGTCCCAGCGCTTTTGCCACTTTTGGAAGTTCTCTTCTGTCACCCTCGAGGCAGTCTCCTTGGGAGGTAGTACACTTGTCCCAGCGCTTCTGCCACTGCTGGAAGTTCTCTTCTGTCACCCTCGAGGCAGTCTCCTTGGGAGTTGGTACACTTGTCCCAGCGCTTCTGCCACTGCTGGAAGTCCTCTTCTGTCACCCTCGAGGCAGTCTCCTTGGGAGTTGATACACTTGTCCCAGCGCTTCTGCCACTGCTGGAAGTCCTCTTCTGTCACCCTCGAGGCAGTCTCCTTGGGAGTTGATACACTTGTCCCAGCGCTTTTGCCACTTTTGGAAGTTCTCTTCTGTCACCCTCGAGGCAGTCTCCTTGGGAGGTAGTACACTTGTCCCAGCGCTTCTGCCACTGCTGGAAGTTCTCTTCTGTCACCCTCGAGGTAGTCTCCTTCAGAGGTGGTACACTTGTCCCAGCGCTTCTGCCACTGCTGGAAGTTCTCTTCTGTCACCCTCGAGGCAGTCTCCTTGGGAGTTGGTACACTTGTCCCAGCGCTTCTGTCACTGCTGGAAGTTCTCTTCTGTCACCCTCGAGGTAGTCTCCTTGGGAGTTGATACACTTGTCCCAGCGCTTCTACCACTGCTGGAAGTTCTCTTCTGTCACCCTCGAGGCAGTCTCCTTGGGAGTTGATACACTTGTCCCAGCGCTTCTGCCACTGCTGGAAGTTCTCTTCTGTCACCCTCGAGGCAGTCTCCTTGGGAGTTGGTACACTTGTCCCAGCGCTTCTGTCACTGCTGGAAGTTCTCTTCTGTCACCCTCGAGGTAGTCTCCTTGGGAGTTGATGCACTTGTCCCAGCGCTTCTGCCACTGCTGGAAGTCCTCTTCTGTCACCCTCGAGGTAGTCTCCTTGGGAGGTGGTACACTTGTCCCAGCGCTTCTGCCACTGCTGGAAGTCCTCTTCTGTCACCCTCGAGGCAGTCTCCTTGGGAGTTGATACACTTGTCCCAGCGCTTCTGCCACTGCCGGAAGTCCTCTTCTGTCACCCTCGAGGCAGTCTCCTTGGAAGTTGGTACACTTGTCCCAGCGCTTCTGCCACTGCTGGAAGTTCTCTTCTTTCAACAGGTTCATCTCCTTGGAAGTTGGTACACTTGTCCCAGCGCTTCTGCCACTGCTGGAAGTTCTCTTCTTTCAACAGGTTCATCTCCTTGGGAGTTGGTACACTTGTCCCAGCGCTTCTGCCACTGCTGGAAGTCCTCTTCTGTCACCCTCGAGGTAGTCTCCTTGGGAGTTGATACACTTGTCCCAGCGCTTTTGCCACTGCTGGAAGTTCTCTTCTGTCACCCTCGAGGCAGTCTCCTTGGGAGTTGGTACACTTGTCCCAGCGCTTCTGCCACTGCTGGAAGTTCTCTTCTGTCACCCTCGAGGCAGTCTCCTTGGGAGTTGGTACACTTGTCCCAGCGCTTCTGCCACTGCTGGAAGTCCTCTTCTGTCACCCTCGAGGTAGTCTCCTTGGGAGTTGATACACTTGTCCCAGCGCTTCTGCCACTGCTGGAAGTTCTCTTCTGTCACCCTCGAGGCAGTCTCCTTGGGAGTTGATACACTTGTCCCAGCGCTTCTGCCACTGCTGGAAGTCCTCTTCTGTCACCCTCGAGGTAGTCTCCTTGGGAGTTGGTACACTTGTCCCAGCGCTTCTGCCACTGCTGGAAGTCCTCTTCTGTCACCCTCGAGGTAGTCTCCTTGGAAGTTGGTACACTTGTCCCAGCGCTTCTGCCACTGCTAGAAGTTCTCTTCTGTCACCCTCGAGGCAGTCTCCTTGGGAGTTGGTACACTTGTCCCAGCGCTTCTGCCACTGCTGGAAGTTCTCTTCTGTCACCCTCGAGGCAGTCTCCTTGGGAGGTGATACACTTGTCCCAGCGCTTCTGCCACTGCTGGAAGTCCTCTTCTGTCACCCTCGAGGTAGTCTCTTTGTGAGTTGGTACACTTGTCCCAGCGCTTCTGCCACTGCTGGAAGTCCTCTTCTGTCACCCTCGAGGTAGTCTCCTTGGGAGTTGGTACACTTGTCCCAGCGCTTCTGCCACTGCTGGAAGTTCTCTTCTGTCACCCTCGAGGCAGTCTCCTTGGGAGTTGATACACTTGTCCCAGCGCTTCTGCCACTGCTGGAAGTCCTCTTCTGTCACCCTCGAGGTAGTCTCCTTGGGAGTTGGTACACTTGTCCCAGCGCTTCTGCCACTGCTGGAAGTCCTCTTCTGTCACCCTCGAGGTAGTCTCCTTGGAAGTTGGTACACTTGTCCCAGCGCTTCTGCCACTGCTAGAAGTTCTCTTCTGTCACCCTCGAGGCAGTCTCCTTGGGAGTTGGTACACTTGTCCCAGCGCTTCTGCCACTGCTGGAAGTTCTCTTCTTTCAACAGGTTCATCTCCTTGGAAGTTGGTACACTTGTCCCAGCGCTTCTGCCACTGCTGGGAGTTCTCTTCTGTCACCCTCGAGGTAGTCTCCTTGGGAGGTGGTACACTTGTCCCAGCGCTTCTGCCACTGCTGGAAGTCCTCTTCTGTCACCCTCGAGGTAGTCTCCTTCAGAGGTGGTACACTTGTCCCAGCGCTTCTGCCACTGCTGGAAGTTCTCTTCTGTCACCCTCGAGGTAGTCTCCTTGGGAGTTGGTACACTTGTCCCAGCGCTTCTGCCACTGCTGGAAGTTCTCTTCTGTCACCCTCGAGGTAGTCTCCTTGGGAGTTGGTACACTTGTCCCAGCGCTTCTGCCACTGCTGGAAGTTCTCTTCTGTCACCCTCGAGGTAGTCTCCTTCAGAGGTGGTACACTTGTCCTAGCGCTTCTGCCACTGCTGGAAGTCCTCTTCTGTCACCCTCGAGGTAGTCTCCTTGGGAGTTGGTACACTTGTCCCAGCGCTTCTGCCACTGCTGGAAGTTCTCTTCTGTCACCCTCGAGGTAGTCTCCTTGGGAGGTGATACACTTGTCCCAGCGCTTCTGCCACTGCTGGAAGTTCTCTTCTGTCACCCTCGAGGTATTCTCCTTCAGAGGTGGTACACTTGTCCCAGCGCTTCTGCCACTGCTGGAAGTTCTCTTCTGTCACCCTCGAGGTAGTCTCCTTGGGAGGTAGTACACTTGTCCCAGCGCTTCTGCCACTGCTGGAAGTCCTCTTCTGTCACCCTCGAGGTAGTCTCCTTGGGAGTTGGTACACTTGTCCCAGCGCTTCTGCCACTGCTGGAAGTTCTCTTCTGTCACCCTCGAGGTAGTCTCCTTCAGAGGTGGTACACTTGTCCCAGCGCTTCTGCCACTGCTGGAAGTTCTCTTCTGTCACCCTCGAGGTAGTCTCCTTGGGAGTTGATACACTTGTCCCAGCGCTTCTGCCACTGCTGGAAGTCCTCTTCTGTCACCCTCGAGGTAGTCTCCTTGGGAGTTGGTACACTTGTCCCAGCGCTTCTGCCACTGCTGGAAGTCCTCTTCTGTCACCCTCGAGGTAGTCTCCTTGGAAGTTGGTACACTTGTCCCAGCGCTTCTGCCACTGCTAGAAGTTCTCTTCTGTCACCCTCGAGGTAGTCTCCTTCAGAGGTGGTACACTTGTCCCAGCGCTTCTGCCACTGCTGGAAGTCCTCTTCTGTCACCCTCGAGGTAGTCTCCTTGGGAGTTGGTACACTTGTCCCAGCGCTTCTGCCACTGCTGGAAGTTCTCTTCTGTCACCCTCGAGGTAGTCTCCTTGGGAGTTGATACACTTGTCCCAGCGCTTCTACCACTGCTGGAAGTTCTCTTCTGTCACCCTCGAGGTAGTCTCCTTCAGAGGTGGTACACTTGTCCCAGCGCTTCTGCCACTGCTGGAAGTTCTCTTCTGTCACCCTCGAGGTAGTCTCCTTGGGAGTTGATACCCTTGTCCCAGCGCTTCTGCCACTGCTGGAAGTTCTCTTCTGTCACCCTCGAGGTAGTCTCCTTCAGAGGTGGTACACTTGTCCCAGCGCTTCTGCCACTGCTGGAAGTCCTCTTCTGTCACCCTCGAGGTAGTCTCCTTGGGAGTTGATACACTTGTCCCAGCGCTTCTGCCACTGCTGGAAGTCCTCTTCTGTCACCCTCGAGGTAGTCTCCTTGGGAGTTGATACACTTGTCCCAGCGCTTCTGCCACTGCTGGAAGTTCTCTTCTGTCACCCTCGAGGTAGTCTCCTTGGGAGTTGATACACTTGTCCCAGCGCTTCTGCCACTGCTGGAAGTTCTCTTCTGTCACCCTCGAGGTAGTCTCCTTCAGAGGTGGTACACTTGTCCCAGCGCTTCTGCCACTGCTGGAAGTTCTCTTCTGTCACCCTCGAGGCAGTCTCCTTGGGAGTTGATACACTTGTCCCAGCGCTTCTGCCACTGCTGGAAGTCCTCTTCTGTCACCCTCGAGGTAGTCTCCTTGGGAGTTGGTACACTTGTCCCAGCGCTTCTGCCACTGCTGGAAGTTCTCTTCTGTCACCCTCGAGGTAGTCTCCTTGGAAGTTGGTACACTTGTCCCAGCGCTTCTGCCACTGCTGGAAGTCCTCTTCTGTCACCCTCGAGGTAGTCTCCTTAGGAGTTGATACACTTGTCCCAGCGCTTCTGCCACTGCTGGAAGTCCTCTTCTGTCACCCTCGAGGTAGTCTCCTTGGGAGTTGATACACTTGTCCCAGCGCTTCTGCCACTGCTGGAAGTCCTCTTCTGTCACCCTCGAGGTAGTCTCCTTGGGAGTTGATACACTTGTCCCAGCGCTTCTGCCACTGCTGGAAGTCCTCTTCTGTCACCCTCGAGGTAGTCTCCTTGGGAGTTGATACACTTGTCCCAGCGCTTCTGTCACTGCTAGAAGTCCTCTTCTGTCACCCTCGAGGCAGTCTCCTTGGGAGTTGGTACACTTGTCCCAGCGCTTCTGCCACTGCTGGAAGTCCTCTTCTGTCACCCTCGAGGTAGTCTCCTTGGGAGGTGATACACTTGTCCCAGCGCTTCTGCCACTGCTGGAAGTTCTCTTCTGTCACCCTCGAGGTAGTCTCCTTCAGAGGTGGTACACTTGTCCCAGCGCTTCTGCCACTGCTGGAAGTCCTCTTCTTTCAACAGGTTCAGAGACTTGTGCGATTCGCGATGGATGACATCAATGTCCTCAAAACAGTGTCCTCGGAGCCGCATTTTAAGTCGGGGAATATCTGGAGAATAGGCGGGATGAGGAGCAGTATTCAAACTATTTTTATCCAAAAATTGCCGAACAAAAAAGTGTTTGTGCGCATTGCCATGATGCAGGAACCAGTCACCACTCCTCCATTTCTCCGGCCGTTTGCGTCGCACATTCCCTCTTAATCTTTGCAGCACTTGTTTGTAGAAACTTGATTCACTGTTTTACCCTGTGGCACAAATTCCTTATGTACAATGCTTTTAATGTCCAAAAAAACACAATCATCATTGACTTCACTTGGATCGAACTTGTCGGCCAATTTCGGGCGTGGGGATGAAGGACTCTTACCATTGTTAAGACTGTTGCTTCGTTTCTGGATCATACCCAGAAATCCATGTTTCATCACCAGAACTTTTCTCCATAAACTGTGGGTCATTTTGTAGTTGTTCTTTAAGATCTATGCAGGCAATCACATGGCTTTTCTTTTGGTCATTTGAAAGCAGGCGGGGCAGCAATGCTTCTCATGTCCAAATTGTCTTTCAAAATGCTTTGAACGCTTCCAAAGGAGAGTCCTAATGAGTCAGACAGTTCTCTTATTGTAATGCGCCTATCATTTCTCACCATTTTCCTCACCTCATTGATATTTTCATCAGTTTTGCTGGAACAGGGTCGCCCCGAAGGATCTGCATCTTTAACTGATTTCACACCATTTTTAAATTTCGAAAACCACTCAAATGTTTTGAGTTTTGGCCATAACTTCTTCACCATAAGCTGTTTTTAACACTTCATACGCTTCTGTTGCAGTTTTACCGAGTTTAAAGCAAAATTTGATGTTCGTTCTTTGCTCTTCGTAATGCGACATTTTTGCTACGCGGAAAAATCGCAGCACATGTAAAACACGTGTTCATTTCAGAGCGTCTACCTCGCCGCTGCATGGTCACAGGAAGTCACGTGACCACTCATTTTTATCGGGAAGGAACCCTGCATGTACTGTCTGGGTAAGAATTAAAGACATTTGAGCGTCAGCCATTCCGGAAACTTTTTGATCACACCTCGTCAATTGGAGTATGAATGAGCTCAACAATTTTAGTGTAATAAGACGGATATGCACAAGTTCTGCGAAGGTAAGAGGCTCTTCCCTTGAATCATTCTATTTACAATGTAAATATCTTTCATATTATAGAATTTTAATCAAAATCGTTAGAGCTATTTTTGAGAAAATCAAACATTTGTAAAAGTAAAGGGTAGTTTGAGGTTGGGGGATTTTCTCTAAACATTGTTATCCCATCCTTGAAAAATGTTGAACTTAAATACAACGTTTAGAATTTAATGCACTTTGCGTTTTTGAGTTATGCTTTCTTTTGGATCCAGAAGTGCTCAAAAATTATATATAGGTATATATGTATATTTCTGGTGAAAATTCTAGATCGAAATTTTGATGCAATACAATATTTTCTCTATTATGTACACAGAACGCCTAGAGAAAGTAAAAATATACATTTTACAGGAGAACGTTTTTAAAGGAAAAATCAACATTCTTGGATTAAACGCATTGTAACTAAAACCCAATTTTCTTGAATGATTAACTTAAAGTTCTAAGTACAACATTAAAATAACAAATATTCAATTTCGAGTGTAAACATATCTTTTAAAGATTATATTGTGGTAGTAAACAATGCCATAACGAACTCATTGCAAGAAAAGTCTAATTTTTTATGATAAGTTTCAAATTATTAAGTTCAGCAGCATTTTAACAGAATATTAAACCACAGTTTATGTATCGCAGTTGTTTGCTTTGTTCTTTAGAAAGATGACTGTAATATCGGAAGCATGATTCTGCAAGATGTTGTCGACCAGTAAATGTTATTAGTATTATTATTGTTGTTATTTTTATTATTATTGCTAATATTATTACTATTGTTATTATTACTATTATTATTATTATTATTACTACTATTTTATTATTTCTAATATTATTACTACTACTAATGTTATTACTATTATTATTACCATTATTAATTATTATTAATTACTAATTATTATTATTATTATGGTTATTACTATAATCATTTTCAACAATAAACTATTGAAACAATATATCAGGTATACCAACATATACACACAAAGCTGAATAAACACGTCTATCTATTTGTATCACTGCAATGAGCCCCTTCGTCATAATGAACTACGGGCTTACCAGGCGGGCTGCTTGAGGGGTTTGGACTCCCAGTTTGTAGCCCAAGCTTCTGCTACCTACACTTTCATTTCCCCGCGTTTATAACCTCTTGAACTTTAACTTCTACAGTCATAATAGAGCCTTAGAAACAACAGCTGGTGATTTCTCGCTGAACTACGGCTTCTTAATGTTGGTTTTTCCTTATTCTACACGTACTAAGAACGAGGGATTGTTTTTTCAACCTCCGATAGGCTATAAATAAAAGACGAGTTCATAGAAAACAATTATTTTATTACTAAAAGTTTTTTACACTTATGGTTACTCTTCAACATAATCACCGAAAAGATTGAGACATTTATCGTACCTGTGCACAAGTTTTGCAATACCCGCTTCAAAAAATGTTGCCGACAATGATTTCAAATGAGCATTAACGTCGTTTTGAAGATCTACGTTGGTTTGAAAGTGCTACCCTCCTAGCCACGTCTTCAGTTCAGGGAAAAGGTGAAAGTCGCTGGCTGACAGGTCAGGACTGTACGACGGATGATCGAAAATGTCCCATTGAAATTGCTCAAGGAGCCGATGGGGTGTGCCAGCAGTGTGTGGACGAGCGTTGTCATGGATCAACACAATTCCTGAAGTCAGCATTCCTCTTCGTTTGTTTTGAATGGCTCTCCGCAAACGTCGTAAAGTACGAAGATCTTCAAAACAACGTCAATGCTCATTTGTAATCATTGGCAGCAACATTTTTTGAAGTGGTTATTGCAAAGTTTGTGCCCAGGTACGATAAATGTCTCAATCTTTTCGGTGATTATGTTGAAGAGTAAACATAAGTGTACAAAACTTTTACAAATAAAATAATTGTTTTCTATGAACTTGTCTTTTATTTATAGCCTATCGGAGGTTGACGAAAAAGACTGATGTGTTCCATTCACATTACTTTCTCTGCATCTCTGCAACAAATTATTGTTAAAAAATCTTATTCTTCTATTTACTTCATGCTAATCGAGAAAAATTAGCAGAAAGAGTCTTATTACTTGCTTCCTTGTAAGTAGAAGCGAAATAAGGGAGTACCATAGGTTAAAGTGATAGCCATAAGCTGGTTGCTATGTGACTGAAGAGCCTTTGTTAGTATGGTCAGGAGTTGACAAGTCCCGATGAGAAAATTTTAAGTATTTTAAGGCTGAAATCAATAACAAGTAATATCTCTAAAACGGCCAACTCCACGAAAAAAAATGTGTATAATATAAATTGTGTGTTTTATCGTGATCTACGCTTTTTTTTTTTTTTTTTTTTTTTTTGTAAAATAAGTTTTTGTCTATTTCTTACGGTTTACCAGTTATGCAAAAATCGCAAAATTCCCCCAGAATAAACAAGTTTTAGAGGCTATACCCATAAAATGTAAGATATTACATTTTATTTGTCATGTAAAAATCGTAATTTTAATCAAAATCGTTAGTCATTTTTGAGAAAATGAATATTTTCGCAATTTTTTCCAGTTTAGCTTGGGGTGGAGGGATTTTCCTCAAAATCTTTGTGTCGCATTCTTGGAAGATACTAAAGATAATATACCAAGATTGGTATTTTACCGACTTTTCGTTTTTGTGTTCACAGACACACGGCACACACATGAACCTTTTTCTAAAAAGGCTTTTTTTTATACAAGGGACCCTAAAGCGTCTATTTCCAGTGAAATCTCGGTATGGACTTTTTGGGTGGAATGCAACACCTTCTCTGTACACTATGTATTTGTAGGTAGTATATGTGGGACAAAGTAATAAAATATTTAAAAACAATAATTATATTAAATATAAAAAAATAACAATGGTATAGTTAGAATATATATTAAAGAATATTTATATATAAATAGTAAAGTAAATTTAAATAAATAACGATTAAAATAATAAATAAATAATTAAATAAAATAAAGTAAATTCATAAAAGGATAATAATAAGTAATTAAATATATTAATTATAGTATAATAAAGTGATAATTAATATTAATTAACAATAATAGTATAAAATTATAACCTAAATTTGAAATATATATATATACATAATTTATTTTTATTACTTTCTCTACACGTACTATATACATAGTGTATAGAGAAGGTATCTATTGTATTGTACCCAAAAATTCGATACCGAGATTTCACCGAAATACATGTTTTGGGTCCCCCTGAAACCAAAAAAAGTATTTTCAGAAAAAGGTCCGTGTGTGTGCACGTGTGTGTGTGTGTCTCTGTGTCTATGGACAGCATAATTCAAAAACAAAAAGACCGTTGAATACCAAACTTGGTATTTAAGTTTGATATCTTCCGAGGATGCGACACGAATATTTTCAAGAAAATCCCCCCCCAACTACCCTTTACATGGAATTTTTTCGAAAATTTGATTTTCTTAAAAATGGCCCAAAAGATTTTGATTAAAATCTCATATATTTAACATATTTACATGTCAAGTAAAATGTATATGTAGCCTCAGAAGATTACTTTATTCTGGATGAATTTTACGGAACTTTGCTTAACTGCTAAACCGTAAGAGATGGACAAAAACCACACAAAATATGTAGAACACGTTAAAACACACAATTTATGTTATATACCTACATTTTTTCGTGGAATTGATCGTTTTTTTTTTTTAGATATTTCTACATTTGGGTTTCTCCTTTGAAAATCTAGTATTTTTCTCATACAGGAATTTGTCAACTCCTGTTCATACAAACAAAGCAACTTCAGTCACACATCAACCAGCTTTTGACTATCATTTTAACCTATGGTACTCCCCTTACAAGGAAGCAAGTAATAAGATTATTTCTGCTAATTTTCCTCGATTAGCATGAAGTAAATAGAAGCATAAGGTTTTTAACAATCATTTTTGCAGAGATGTAGAGACAGGCATGTGAATGGAACACATCAGACCTTTTTTTTTAGTTTTTATTCTTTATTTTTAGTATATGTAGAGAAAGTAAAAATTGTGAATTGTTTGTGTAGACTTGAACTTAAGTTCCGCTAACAGAACCAAGTTTGAACAGCGTGTTCCTTATCTGCAGCGAATGTTTCACGGCGGGCAGATTCCACTAAAAGCCCTGGCAGTCTTGTACAAAGGATAAGGGGAGAGCAAGAATTTTTTTCAGAGCATGAAGGAAAATGGCCTCTCTCTCTCTCTCCCTCTCTCTCTCTCTCTCTCTCTCTGTCTCTCTCTCTCTAAGCTAACCGCCAGAGCTCAACCAATTCAATTACGGCACAACTTGTGTCTAACTTTTTAAATCCGTGCAGATATTCTGCTGCGGAGGGCAGATTTCACTCCAGCCCAGTCTTACCACAATAATAAGCTTTATAATCCTACAGACGTTACGAATTATCCCACGAAATTTGTAATTTGCAAGATTCAAATGACTTTCTCTACATATCTGTAACAAATTATTGTTAAAAGGCTTATGCTTCTATTTACTTCATGCTAATCGAGTAAAAATCAGCAGAAATATTCTTATTACTTGCTTCCTTGTAAGTAGAAGCGAAATAAGGGAGTACCATAGGTTAAAGTGATAGTCAAAAGCTGGTTGAATTGTGGCTGAAATTCTTTTGTTTGAATGGACAGAAGTAGACAAATTCCTATATGAGAAAAATATACGTTTTTTAAAGCTGAAAACAAAAGCAAGGAATATCTCAAAAACGACCAACTTCATGATAAAAATGTATACAACATAAATCGTGTGTTTTAACGTGCTCTACATTTTTGTGTGGTAAGTTTTTGTCTCTCTCTTACGGTTTAGCAGTTATGCAAAATTCCGTGAAATTCCTTCAGAATAAAGTAGTCTTCAGATGCTATTCCCAGAAAATTCAAGATATAACTTTTATTTGTCAGCTAAATATCTTTTATATACGATATTTTAATAAAAATCGTTGGAGCCATTTTTAAGAAAATCAAACTTTTCGAAATTTTAACCATGTAAAATGTAGTTTGGGTGGGGGAATTTTTTTGGAAATCTTCGTGTCGCATCCTTGGACGCTACCAAACTTAAATACCAAGTTTTGTATTTAACGGTCTTTTCGTTTTTGAGCTATGCTGCCCACAGACAGACAGACAGACACACACGGACATTTTTTTTTGGATTCAAAACATACATTTCCAGGGAAATCTCGGTATGGAATTTTTTGGTGCAATACAATACCTTCTGTATACACTACATACATAGTACGTATAGAGAAAGTAAAAAGGTGTCTTCCCGTTAGAGAAAAATGTGGTGGGTTAAAATGGAAAGCAATATCGTGAAAACGTTATCTGTACAAACAAAGATAATGTGACATTAACTGTTTGTTTTAATGAGGTATACATTTTTGTGTGGTGGTTACGTCTATCTGTTATAGTTTGCTAGCTATACAAAAGTCACCAGAATGAGGAGGCTGTTTCCAGAAAATTCAAAATATACATTTCATTTGTCATAAAAATATCTTAAACATAAGGTATTTTAATCTAAATCATTAGAGACATTTTTTAGAAAATAAAATTGTTCTAAAAATGTTCCATGTAAACGGTAGTTTGAGGTGAGGGGATTTTCTTGAAAATCTTCGTGTCGCAACCTTGGAAGATACTCAACGTAAATACCAAGTTTTTTTAACCGAATTTTCGTTTTTGAGCTATTTTGACCAAATATGCACAGACAGAAAGGCACACACCAGAGACCTTTTTCTGAAAATGCTTTTTTGGGACTCAGGCCACCTAAAAACATATATTTCCGGTGAAATCTCGATATCAAATTTTTGGGAGGAATACAATATCTTCTGTATCCTCTATGTACATTGTACATACGGGCTAGAGAAAGTAAAATGACGGAAGATGATTTTCACGGTTCATCAAGAAACATTTTAAAAATCAGTCCAAGATGTAACTATTAATATACTTCCAGAAAAGTCAAAGAAAGTTTATTTATGTAGTTATCCGAAATTCAAGACTAGTACGTGGGTAATGTAGCAGACGTAACTGAAGATTTTTTTTGTATAGCCCCCTTTAACATCAATGGTCATATCGGGGGCTTTGACTTTGAAAATGTAGGTTCAGAGCATTAGGTTAATAAACTTTATATTACTAAACACACGCACATTCACTCTCACATTTATACTTCCAGACTCTGTGGGGGATAGGGAATACTTCCGGTTAAAGAAAAATTCCCCGCCCCAGCCGGGAATTGAACTCGGGACCTCCGGGTGAGAAGTCAGCTCGCTGACCATGAAGATTCTTTGTTGGAGTATTTTAATGAGAAGTTGAAAAGTTTTAAAGCTTCGAGTATTTGGAATGAATATTCCATGGTGAGACAAACTCCTTTGATTAATAACAATAAAAATAGATATACATGGTCATTATTAAAGTGTATTTTTTAAACAGTTGATGCTTAAAGTAAATCTTTTACCAGATGTCAGTAGTGTTAAAAGTAAAAAATTCTTGTACTCAGTGTTATAAAGTTATAACACTCCAATGTAGCCAACTTTGGTTTTATGCATCCACGGCCTCATTCAAGTAGGCTAAGACTCTGAAAGTCGAATCGATCCATGAAATGGTGGATGAACATGGAATCTGCTGAACCAAACGAAATTATGCAAACAGCGGAGAGAGTAAAATTACAACTGCCACACTGCATGTACGAGTAAGTCGTCATGTTGTCAGCACTGATGCTAAGCAAGGCAACAACTGAATATTGCAGACCATTAAACATGAACTTCGTGAAATACGTAAAACAATTTATTTATAATTATAATATGTCTATAAATATTGAGAGCCGTCTAAACAAATGTATGACACGTGTTAAAATTGTTTTATATTGCTCGCAGGATTACGGCCTCGTCTCGCAAACATCTACTCACAAAATAAAACACCATTTTTACCACTTGTATCATAAATAACTATTACATTTTCCTGAACCTGCATTTTATGTTTTGTGTTTTTAGTTTAGTTTTGTTACCTGATAACTACTAACTGAAGCACCTCTGATAAGATTAAGAAGATTTATTATGGTCTTTGTGTAACATTTTGAATAAAACGCTTCAATAGCCAGTGGATGTTTAGTATGTTGAATTCACAGAAAAGTAGTTCTGTAGCTTTTTTCAGAGACATAATTCCTTATCTAAAAGATAGGCATTCCAATGTCATATGACTCGCCCTCATTTTAACTGACTCAGCTTCGAGGCCAATCTCTCAGCAAACTTTGATCTGTCCACACCAATAGGAATTTGACGCCGTTTACATATCTAACTCTATGACCTGCTGGTATTAGCGGACATTCCTTAGATGTTTAAACCTTATTACTTGAGTTTCTCTTTATTATCAATTTATTATTATGAAACCAGTTTTCTAGTTGGTATTTTACCTTGCTTATAGTGGTGTTTACTTGCTTTCTGTCACCATTAAAGGAAATATTTGTGTCATCTGCAATTGAGGGTATCTGATGTATTTTAAGATGGTTGGCTAATCATTAATGTACAATAAAATAGTACGGGACCTAACACAGAAATTTGAGGAACACCCACATTGATGCATTTCACGATGAAATAATGAGCCTGATAAATATTTGTGCGTCCATTTCAACAAATTGCTTTCGATAACTCAGGTAGCAACAAAACTTTTTTTCTTTTCAGTTGGCCATATATCGTAGCATTCTAATTTTCGTAGAATGGGTAGAGTAGGAAGAAAAGGTATGATCATGGAGAGAGTATTTAAGTTTGGGTTTAGAATTTTAAATTTAGATGAAAAGAATGAATGCTTAGTATCAAGAAAAGGGTTTGAAAGGCAATGGATAATGCTATAGTATACAATATACCATGGAAAGCAATGGTCTGGGAGACATTTGGAGAATGAGGGAAAACAATGTTAAATGTTTTTGGAACGGAGTTAGGAGAAGATTTGAAGACCTAGAAATACCAACACTGTTTGCTGATATAGCTGGAAATTTACAATAAAAATATATGGGAAAGAGAAGAATATATAGACAACCTAAATAAAGAACAAAGAGAGGGTATAGTGTGTTTGAGAGCGGGTGTATGGAGACTGAAAGAGGTGATAAAAAGATTTACCACAAAAACTGTCCAATATGGGGGAGGAAAGAAGATATAGAGCACATACGAGTAATATTTGAGTGTAAAGGGAGTTATGAAGAAAAGAATGTATAAATGAGAAATAACTTAAAATGTATAGAAAGACTGTATTAATTAAACATTTTAGTAAAGACTATATGAAAGCTGGAGAGTTTTTGTATAGGTTTAAAAAGAAATGTAGTTGGTCATTAAACAGAAAAGTGAACAAGGTATAATTTTAAGGGAAATTAATGTGTAGCTTGTAGAAGTTGTATAATGAATATGGTAAGTTAACAGCCTGGGCTCAACACTTAATTATAGTCTTTGTATTTTTTATTTGTAAGATGCTTAGTACAAATAATAATAATAATAATAATAATAATAATATCATTATAATAGTTACATTATTATAAGTATTATCATAATTATTATTACTATCAATTATTATTATTATTATCATCATAATTATTATTATTATTATAGTTATTATTATGTTTTATCATTTATTCAAAACAGCATGCCCCATTACCGAAGTAATATTACATGATCACTTATAGAAAACAAAACCGGGCTTGTAGGCCGTGGTCCACTGGGGAACGAAGGGAGAAGCCCAGTGGACCACGGCCTACAAGCCCGGTTTTGTTTTCTATAAGTGATTCTAACACCGGCCGTGAAAGCCTTCGAACTTTAATAATATTACATGCATTACATATTTCACACTATTTACATTGTGTATACATTATTTACATAGTTTTGTATATTTTAATACTTCTTTCAGTGTTGTTATCTCAAGTTGCACTTTTTCACTTGTCCTTCAGACCCTATCATACACTATTGCTTTCACATATTTGTTAAAATGTCTAAAATGTTTGTGTATTAGTTCTTTCTGTCGCACTGGCCATGTTCCTCCACTTTTGCGGATTTCTCCTTTTAGCTTGTTTCTGACGTGTTGCTGCATTTCACAATCGTATAGTAGATGGTCTACGGTCTGCGTGGCTTTCCGACACGGGCAATTAGAGTCGTTTAGGATCCCTATTAGATTATTATTACAATTATTATTATTATCATAATTATTATTATCATTATTATCATTATCATTTTATTATTATTATTATCATAATTATTATTATCATGATTACTATCATAATTATTATTATCATTATTACTATCATAATTATTATCATTATCATAATTATTATCATTATTATTACTATCATCATTATGATTATTAGTATTATCATCATTATAATTATTAGTATTATCATCATTATAATTATTAGTATTATCATCATTATTAGTATTAGTATTATCATCATTATAATTATTAGTATTATCATCATTATAATTATTAGTACTATCATCATTATAATTATTAGTATTATCATCATTATAATTATTAGTATTATCATCATTATAATTATTAGTATTATCATCATTATAATTATTAGTATTATCATCATTATAATTATTAGTATTATCATCATTATAATTATTAGTATTATCATCATTATAATTATTAGTATTATCATCATTATTAGTATTAGTATTATCATCATTATAATTATTAGTATTATCATCATTATAATTATTAGTATTATCATCATTATAATTATTAGTATTATCATCATTATAATTATTAGTATTATCATCATTATTAGTATTAGTATTATCATCATTATAATTATTAGTATTATCATCATTATAATTATTAGTATTATCATCATTATAATTATTAGTATTATCATCATTACAATTATTAGTATTATCATCATTATTAGTATTAGTATTATCATCATTATTAGTATTATCATCGTTATAATTATTAGTATTATCATCATTATAATTATTAGTATTATCATCATTATTAGTATTATCATCATTATTAGTATTATCATCATTATAATTATTGGTATTATCATCATTATAATTATTAGTATTATCATCATTATAATTATTGGTATTATCATCATTATAATTATTAGTATTATCATCATTATTAGTATTTTCATCATTATTATCATTATAATTATTAGTATTATCATCATTATTATTATTATTAGTAGTAGTAGTATTATCATTATTATTATTATTATTATTATTATTATTATTATTATTATTATTATTATTATTCTTATTATTATTATTATTATTATTATTATTATTATTATTATTATTATTATGTGGTGACGACCTACCAGGTTGAAGACCTTAGGTACTCCAGGATCAGATCTACGTAATGTTCTCTTTCTTCTAATCACGTGTATAACATTGTGACAGTGCCATCTTCTGCAATGATTTTCACATTTTTTTCTTATTCCTCTTTTTCCCCCATTTTTCCTAAATTTCCTTTGTTTAATGTTTCCTGTTTACTGAAAAATACACACACATACACATATTTGCAACACACAAACACCCATGCCTAAGGCGGAACCTGAACCCACGATCCCCTGCGCCACGAAGCGCCAAAGCTAGGCACTTTAGCGAGCAGACATGGGGATCGGCAAAAAATGCATCATCCTCCGCCGGGTTTGAACCCTCGACTTTGGGTATATGAAGTTAGGATGGTAACCGCTACACCACGGGGGGGGGGACCACGTTCGCCTTGGTATATGAGTCATTGCAGCTGGGATGCGTAAACAACACGGAAGAGTGCGCGACATGACAGGATACTTCGGAAAGCGAGACTCTTCTCGCGGCAGCATGGTTCTTCTCGATATTCGAGATGTTTCTCCAAGCCTCGGCTTCCAGTCTCTTCGACAAGTTTCCAGAAAGCTTGTAACGTCATTTCTAGCTATAAAAGGAGGAAGGATTGCAGTGCAGTGAGGTGTTGTGTTGTGAATCGTACTGAGTTGTGAGCGTTAGCGTGCAGTGTGCGCGAACTATAGCGACTTGCAGCAATAAACTGTGTATACATTGAAACATCGAGTGAAGTATTTGTAGCAGTGAATCAAAGGTTGTATTTGTAACTAATTGTTGAGTCAATAAAAACATTGTTACAATATTGGGACCACGCTTTACCGGCCGTAATCTCCGTACATGTGTGAGAAACTTGCTTCAAAAGTGTAGCTAATTGTTGTCGTTCAACCGCTAGCTTATTTTCATTAGCTAAGCCGTTGTTACACCTGTGTGAGTGAAGACGTGTGTAGTCGGCAAGTGTTTTACGTGGATTTCCGATTGCCTTAACAGTGTGCGAGTTTGAGACATTTGTGGTGGTTAGCAAGTGCAACAATAAGCACTACTTCTGGAAGTTTCTTGACACGACATCGACAAGTATTGGTGTAGTGTATAGGAGGGGATTTCGCATCTCAGTTAGTGATAAGGCTGAGTCTGACCCCGGGAGGAGAGGATGAGATGAGAGAAATAACAGAGGGCAGCCGGAACCAGACTGGTAAGGAGCTAACGTGGAGACAATAAGTGAACCGGCATTTGGGAGGCAGAACAGGATAGAGAGCGGGCACCTCCATCCCTCCCAGTTCTGTTCGACGCTCCCTGCACGTATTCACGAACTCTCTGCGTCCGTCCGTCCGTCCTTCCGAGATCTGGTAGACTCGTGGTGAGCCTAGGTGTAGCTTCTGTGTACTTACTCTGGTAAGGGCTTAACCACAGGAATGAGGAGGATGGTTAAGTTTTGGTAATTTGAGGTTTTGGATGTTGGTGTTAAGGAGGTAGCGCTAGATAGGCTCCTCGAACGGTTGCAGGAGCAGCATGCTTTCCTCTGCTGCGCTGGTGTTTAATTTGTGAAAACTTGTTTTTGTTGGAGAATTTTGATTGACCACTCCCAGTGATGGGAGGGGGGATTACTTACTTCAGCTAATTTTCTGTTGGCTGGTTTGAAGCCGTTGTTACCGGGGGTGCCCGCAAGCCATGCGGGGAACCCGATAACATCTGTAACGGTGTTGAGTAGGTAAGTGCTCCCCCAGATCTGACAAGTGCGTTCTCATGTTCTCCCAGTCCGGCGCCTAATAACATCCTCCATGTATGGCAGGGCTGAAGTTTCATGTAGTAGCCTCAAAGGGAAACGTCGACCTACAGAGCAGATTGACCGGAGTCCTCTATTCTGTACCCGCTGTAACCAGAGAAGCCAGGAGCCTGCTGCCATGCCCCACACTTCGCAGGCGTAGAGCATCAGGGGGATTACGAGTGCCTTGAAAAGACGTAATTTTAAGTGGACCGGCATTTGGGAGGCAAGTACAGGGTAAAGGGCGGCGCTCGCCGCATGTGTTCACGAAAAGTTAAGCCCTTATCAAGAGTAACGCCCAGGTATTTGATTGGATTTCCCCACTCTATCCTCTGGCCGTGATAGGAGAAGTTGGGTATCTCGGCTGCTGTAGAAGTTACTGGTAAACCGTAAGAGATAGACAAAAACTTACTAAACAAAAAATGTACATCTCGAAAAAACTCACGATTTATGTTAACTCCTTGTTATTGCTTTCAGTTTTAAACTAATTGCACTTTTCTCAAACGGGAACTCATCTATTGCTTCACTCCTAGCCATGCAAAGAGAACCGAATTGTTCACCTGCGCGCAGTTTCTAAAACACTTGACTATCGCTTTAGCCTAATGTATTCCCTTATTTCCCTTTTACTTACAATGAAGCAAGAAATAAGACCAAATCTGCTAATGTTTATCTAGATTAGCATGAAGTAGATAAAAGAATAATCGTTTGTAACAGTAGTTTATAGAGGAAGTCATGCGAATGGAGCACCCCAGATTTTTAATTTTATTGCGTCTAAATACAAGAGCTGAGGACGGAAACATTGCGTGTTAGTGCCTAATCTTCCGATAAATATGGAAATAATTGTCCGAGAATTAGATGGTTTGTAAAACCGTTCGCTGCGATTATTTAGTGTGAAACTTTGGTGCTCAAACTCAATACAAGAACCAGTTCCTCCGTGACTGTCAAATTTAGAAGATGCATATATATATAAACAGAAAAACCGGATCCGCGGCCTTGGTAGGAATGAAAAACACAAAACAAAATACAACCGTCAGCTTGAAACCTTACGACTGTCTATGAAAACATCTGATGTGTTCCATTCACACGACTTCCTCTACATCTCTGCAACAAATTATTGTTAAAAAGCTTATGCTTCTATTTACTTCATGCTAATCGACAAAAAATTAGCAGAAATATTCTTATTACTTGCTTCCTTGTAAGTAGAAGCAAAATAAGGGAGTAGCATAGGTTAAAATGATAGTCAAAAGCTGGTTGCTATGTCACTGAAGTTCCTTTGTATGGACACGAGTTGACAAATTCCTCTTTGAGAAAAGTATACCTTTTCAAAGCTGAAGCCGAAAACAAGGAATATCTCAAAACGATCAACTCCACCAATGAAATGTATATTACATAAGTTCTGGGTTTTAACCTGCTCTACATTTTTTGTGTGGTAAGTTTTTGTCCATCTCTTACGGTTTAGCAGTAATGCAAAATTCCGTAAAATTCATACAGAATAAAGTAGTCTTCAGAGGCTATTTTCAGAAAATTCAAGATAAAATTTTTATTTGTCAGGTAATTTATCTTTAATATATGATATTTTAATTAAGAATATAAGAGCCATTTTTGAGAAAATCAAAATTTTCGAAAAAAGTTTTATGTAAAGGGTAGTTGGGGTGGGGGAATTTTCTTGAAAATCTTCGTGTCGCACCCTTGGAAGATACCAAATTTGGTATTTAACGGTCTTTTCGTTTTAGAGCTATGCTGTCCACAAACACACAGACATACGGACCTTTTTCCAAAAATGCTTTTCTTGGATTCAGGGGGACCCAAAACATGTATTTCCGGTGAAATCTCGGTATCGAATTTGTGGGTGGAATACAATACCCTCTCTACACACTATGTACATGTACGTGTAGAGAAAGTAAAAATATATACATTCACCGGTCCATTGCTTAAATTATAGAACGTTTTACATTCGCATGTTCTGCTATAATCACTTTTTCACAAATAAGTGTTGTAAAAACCTTATTACTACCACACTGATATAGGTAGACAACGTATTGCATTCCATCCAAAAATTCAATACCGAAATTTCACCGAAAATATAAGGTTTTAGGTCCTAAATAAAAAACATCTGATTTGTTACATTCACATGAGTGTCTCTATATCTCTGTAACAAACTATTGTTATGAATCTTATTCTTCTATCTATTTTATAATAAATATAGCAGAACTTGTCCATATTACTAGGTCCCTTGTAAGAAGAAGGGAAAACTAATGTGTTCCATTCACATGATGACCTCTAGCTGTTCAGTAAACAAACCTTTTATTCAAAACATTAATCTGTTATCTACATCATGATAATAAAAATAAACATAAGCGGAATTAGTCTTGTTACTAGCTTCCTTTTAAGTAGAAGGAAAATAAGAAAATGCACGGCCTAACGCGATAGTTTCGTCCTTTAAAAGCCGGTTGCTATGTGAAACGATCGAAATTCCAATCTCTTTGATTACCAGGAGTAGGTAAATAAACGAGAAACGAGGAAAAGTTGAACTAACTTCAAACTGAAACTCATTATCCGGAATATCTCGAAAACGGCTAACGTATACGACATAAATTGTGTGTTTTAATGAAATGTGCATTTTTTGTGCGCTAAGTTTTTGTATATCTCTTATGGTTTGCCAGTTATACAAAAGTCACCCAGAATGAAGAGGTCTTCAGAGGCTGTTCCCAGAAAATTCAGGATATACACTTCGTTTGTCATAAAAGTATCTTATACATAAGGTACTTTAAACAAAATCATTAGAGCCATTTTTGAGAAAATTAAGATTTTCGAAAAACGTTCCATGTAAAGGGTAGTTTGGAGTGGAGGGATTTTCTTGAAAATCTACGTGTTGCATTGGAAGATACAAACTTAAATACCAAGTTTGGTATACGGTCTTTTCGTTTTTGAGCTATGCTATCCACAGACACACACGGATTTTTTTCTAAAATTTATTTTTGGACTCGGGGGCCTTCAAAGCATGTATTTCCAACGAAATCTCGACATCTAATGTTTAAGTGCAATACAATACTCCCTCTGTACACTATGTACATGGTATGTGTGGAAAAAGTAAAAAAATATTTTTAGGAAAACGTGGTGTGTACGTATAAAACATAACTCAAAAGCGAAAATAAATACAAAATCTCCTGTATTTAAGTGCGGTATTTTTCAAAGATAGGACACATGGATGTTCAAGGAAATCCTACATTGCTGCTGTCCTTTATATGGAACATTTTTCGAAATGTTTTATTCTTGTAGAAATGGCTCTACCGACTTTGATTAAAATGGTACATGCAAATGAAATGTGTATCTTTCACTTTCTGGGCATAATCTGTGAAGCCCACTTCATTCGGGAGAAATTTGATAGGCGGCGCCATGGCAGAGTGGTTAGACCACCCGCCTTCCACCTCGATCCCAAGCGCCCGCTGAGCCAAGCGGTTTCGGCACCCTTTCAAGATATTCTCATCCTCTGTTATCTCCTGCGCAATAAGCCAATGGCTACAGTGCAGAATCCCCTCCGACACCACGCACGTTCACTCAAAGGTCTAATCTCACACTGGGTGTGTAGCAGAGGAAGCCGGGTATGAAGTAGTCTACTGAGCGCTCGCGGCACGGAGGCCAGGAGTTATTGCACCAATCCCACAGACAGGCGGGTAACGGTTATCCCGTGTGGGGACTAGCTCCTTAGGTTGGGTCCTCTTCAAACGGCGACTGGACGATTTTAACAGCCTCTGCCATATGTTACTACCTGGGGTTTCTGGCGGACAAAGCGGGGTCTGGGCGAGTTTTCTCAGGGTCCTCCGCTTTTTCCAGCCGCCCATTACACCAATAGCTCCATCATCAGGTTTCCTATCATCCATTTCGCTTGTATTTCATATCATTCACTTCCTCACGCTCATGCCTGGCTACGGGCCAACCACCCGTTCCAGGCTCTTCATTCTGTGGTTACGTGCCGCTTGCTCTCCAACAGGCTTCTGAACCCTAGGCATCCGCTTGTAACTTTAGGGGAGTGTCAGTCCTACATATCATCCGCTTCCTTACGCTCATGCCTGGCTACGGGCCAGGTTCCCCATTCTGTGGTTTCGTGCCGTTGTCTTCCCGACAGACTTCTGACCCCTAGACATCCGCTTGTAAATTTAGGGGAGTGTCAGTCCTACATATCATCCACTTCCTTATACTCATATCTGGCTACGGGCCAGGTTCTGCATTCTGTGGTTTCGTGCCGTTGGCTCCCCGACAGGCTTCTGACCCCTAGACATTTGCTTGTAAGTCCTAGGGGGTATCAGTCCTACCTAAGGAGAGGGTAAGCCGACTACGAAATGAAATGAAATCTTTCAAAGATGTTCCGGAATATCCCATACTGCAACTATCTTTTACATTGAAAATGTTTCGAAATATCTGATCTTTTTAAAAACGACTCTATCAGCTTTGATTAAAATGACATAGATATGCTCAAAATATATACATACAAATGAAATGTCTATCTTGTACTCTTTGGGAATAACCTGTGAAGTCATTAGAGAGAAATTTGAGTGATAGACTTTAGTTGCACCACTTAAACTGCCATTTTAGTTATTCATGATGTAAGAGCGTAAAGTTATGGCTTTTGATTCGAGCGGGAATATTGTGAAACGAGACGCAGTCAAGCATCATTCAATGTCTTTTCTACAAGAATTTTCAGATATTGAAAGAAAAGCAACGAAAGCTGAAATAAATTTGAGGTTAAGTTTGAGCCATTAATGTTGTACTCTTTCACCGCTAAAGATCTGAGCCAAGATGTCGCTGTCACTTTCACATGGGTTGCGAAATCTTTTCCACCCAAAAGGTCATGTATGGTGTCCGGTTTTTCGTAATTCTTTTATCAACCTTTGTTTACAACACCTCCACAACGACTGTTGAATTTCCACTCCGGTCTTTATCGTACACAATGGTTCTTCCATGATTACTCGTAAATTGTACGCCATTTCCTCACTGAAGACTCGTAAATTGCATTATCGCCATATTTTTGTGTTATTTGTCTATAAAATTCGATTGGCCGAACATTTTGTGCATTCAAAAAATGAATAAGTTCTTTGGAGGTAGAAAAGTATAATATCAACATTGAAAAATGATACCACGTGACAATAAATGTCTTGATAGCAATGGAGATTACGTTGAGAAATAGAGTAAGGTACTGTAACTTTGTAAATAAAGTTTTGTGTTGATAACTTTTAGTTATGTCAAATCGTCTGTCACTATCTAGATGGCCCCCGTAATTTAAAAAAAGAACGTCTTACATCCGATTAAAAGGACGCCCTTTCTACAATCTGGAAGAGCATTTCGTCCGACAAGGATGCGTATTTTCTCCTGGGAACTGCGGTTAGTTACGTTGGTGTCAGGAGTGGGATTGCAACGTCATCGTGTAGAAAACGTTACAACGGCCGTTGACGAGACTGGAGGAGATGGAATCGGGAATGAAATCAGGAGTGGAAAATAAGGAATGAATGCAGCACAACAGAGAGTGAAATCGGATTGTATTTCCGTGAAAGACAATCACGAATGAAATCAACAGAAGCGTTAATAATTTAAAAGAGGGGTATCACCGAGAAGACTGAGGAAATGAGATTTGGTTTATCACTAATAAAGTGCACGCCTTCTGTCCAGCATCCCACGGACCAGAAGTGCGTGAAAACAGGTTACATCTGAGACAAAGATAGAGTGGGTGAGCTTTTAGTTTCCTCTTGGGCCGGCCGGTTTTCCTACTCGCGTATCACACTTCGCATTATTTATGTCACCACTGTTTGTAAATGTCCCCGCGATCCTTTATTATATCAAGCAAATGCTGACTTCCAGGCTCATGATTGTCCAAAGTTTTGCTCTTCGAGAACTTCGTATTTAAATGTCCTTGCGCGAGGCACGTTTAAAATGCTTAGTAAAAAAGCTGACGTGTTCCATTCACATGACTTTCTCTATATCTCTGCAACAAATTATTGTTAAAAAGCGTATGCTTCTATTTACTTCACGCTAATCGAGAAAAAAAAATGTCAGAAATAGTCTTATTACTTGCTTCCTTTTAAGTAGAAGCGAAATAAGAGAGTACCATAGGTTAAAGTGATAGTCAAAGGCTGGTTGCTATGTGACGGAAGTTCCTTTGTTTGCATGGATAGGAGTTGACAAATTCTTGTATGAAAATATAAGTTTTTGAAAAGTGAAATCAAAAACAATGAATAACTAAAAAACGACCAACTCCACGAAAAAATATTATGTAACATAAATTGTGTGTTTTAAGGTGCTCTACATTTTCTGTGCGGTAATAAGCTTTTGTCTATCTCTTATCGTTTAGCAGTTAAGTAAAATTCGGCAAAATTCATCCAGAATAAAGAGGTCTTCAGAGGCTATTTCCAGAAAATTCAAGATATACATGTTATTTGGTAATTAAATGTCAGTAGTATACGGGATTTTAATCAAAATTGTTAGAGCCATTTTTTAGAAAATCAAATTTTTTTAAAAAACTTCCATGTAAAGGATAGTTTGGGGTGGGGGGATTTTCTTGAAAATCTTCGTGTCGCATCCTTGGAAGATACCAAACTTAAATACCAAGTTTGATTTTTAACGGTCTTTTCGTTTTTGAGCTATGCTGCCCGCAGACACACAGACACCCACACAGACGGATATGTTTCTAAAATGCTCTTTTGGATTCAGGGGGTCTCAAAACATATATTTCCGGTGAAATTTCGGTATCGAATTTTTGGGTACAATGCAATACTTTCTCTATTCACTATGTACATAGTACGTATAGAGAAAGTAAAAAGTAATAAACATAATTGGTGAAGTGAATGAAAAGAAGTATTTTCTTGTACTACCCAGTTTTTAAGCATTTGCTTGTGTTTGGTGTGAATAAAAACTTATGTATATGGTAAGCCTAGTAAAAGGTAAGATTTTTCCGGGAACTAGCATTTACTAGTCATTCCTAGTGAATAAACCTTAGGTAATACTAAACGGGTAGTAAAATCTAAGTTTTCTCAAGTCTTCCATCAGGTATCTGCTGTGGCAAGTTCGCAACAGGAGCGCCTGGTATTTTGTGGAAAACTGAATTTTTTTGGGTCCCATGGCTTCAATTTAATTGATGTGTTCCCAGTAGCAACTCCAGGGTCTTGTTTTTGATGAAACACCAGCAGCAGGTATCTCATCTGATGATGCCATTGCTCCAACTAGACACGTGTGACTCAGTTTGAAGTTCCTACTCTCGTCATGGAGACTAATTTTCAGGTTTACATTGCTACATATATGACAACTGTCTCTGCCCTTTTTAATGCGGAGAAGGTGCAATTTATTTGCAAAACAAAACTAAAATATGTTCTATAGGACTTAATATTTACTAACATTTTTTTTCCGGGAAGTCTAGTATTTACTATCTGCTTTTACTAAAAGATTATTCACCTCGTTTTTAGCAAGTTCTAAAACTACCTAGTATTTACTAGCTAGCACTTTTATTCACTTCACTCAATGTTGTAACATAAGTGCTCTTTATTACTCAAACAGAGTGATCACCTCGAAAATCTATTAGGCACAAGAAACTGATATTTCGAAAGCTTCAGCATGGAAATCAACAAAACTTGTCCAGGAATTATTGCTACCACGTGATCCTTTGTTTCTTCCAACTCATTATAATCTAAATGTCAGTTAAACGTCTTTATTCAATTCTGCCGTACAGTTTTCTTTCCACGTTCCCTGCGGCGACTGCTACGGCTGAGCGCTTTGGACTTCCCGTCGAAAACGACTGAGCTCGCGTTTCTACCTTCTCTAGTACGTATGTACAAAATAAAATATAATATGACATAAAATAAAAATCTGTATAATAACCCTGATACATAACTATTTAAACTAGGGCTAATACGCCAGATTTTTAATATTTATTAAACTTCACATTTATACATACATTAAATTTGAACTAACATAATTATAAATATAACAAGTAAAAATATAACTTTAAACAAATAAAAATAAAATATTAATAAAATTTCCAAAATATAATAAATAATAAACTAAAACACCAAACACACATCATACATACATTCAAAATTAGCACTAATAATTACTATTACTACTTCTAAACAACAATAACAAACACATAAAATCAAATTACCAAATGTATTTATCTTTAAATTTCATTTTACTAAAATATAATAAATTATAATTAATCTATTACCTTTTATTTACCATTTATATATTTCTTTAATAGTTATTATATCAATAATTAATATTACAATTTATTTATTAATTTTTAAATTATTTTTTTACAAATTTACTATCAATTTACTATTTAATTAATATAGAACATATGTACAATGTACATAGTGGATCAAGCAGACATAGTATTCCACACAAAAAGACCTCCTGAATTAAAAAAAAAAAAAAAAACATTTTGGACATACGGTCAGGGTATGTATGTCTGTGGACAGCATAACTCATAAATGAAAAGTCCGTTGAATACCAAATTTTGTATTTATGTTTAATTTCTATCAAGGATGCGATATGAAAATTTTCAAGAATATCTAACATCCTAATTACCCTTTATATAGGAAAATTGTCAACAATTTTGATTTCCTCCAAAAATAATTCTAATGATTTTGTTTAAATTACCGTATATTAAAGATATTTATATGACAAATAAAATGTATACCTTGAATTTTCTGGGAATAGGCTCTGAAGTTTTCTCCATTCTGAACGACTTTTGCATAACTGGAACACCAGAAGAAATAGATGAGAACCACACAAAACATCGAGTTCTCGTCAAAACACACAGTTTATGTTCTTTACATTTTTGTGGTGGAGATAATCACTTCCAAGATATTCCTTGCATTTGGCAACAATTTTAAAAATCCGATGTCCATTCTCTACATTTCTACAACAAATTATTGTTAAAAAGCTTATGCTTCTATTTATTTCAAACTAATCGACAAAAACTTAGCTGAAATACTTTTATTACTTGTTTCCTTGTAAGGAGAAGCAAAATAAGGGAGTGCCATAGGTTAAAGTGATAGTCAAAAGCTGGTTACTATGTGACTGAAGTTTGTATGGACACGAGTTGACAAATTCCTGTATGAGAAAAGTACATTTTTCAAAGCTGAAACCAAAAACAAGGAATATCTAAAAAACGAACAACTCCACGAAAAAAAAAAATGTATATAATATAAATTGTGTGTTTTAACATCTTCTACGTTTTTTGTGTGGTAAGTTTTTGTCTATCTCTTATGGTTTAGCAGTTATGCAAAATTCTATAAAATTCATCCAGAATAAAGTAGTCTTCAGAGGCTATTCCCAGAAAATTCAAGATATACATTTTATTTGTCAGGTAAATATCTTTAATGTACGATATTTTAATCAAAATCGTTAGTCATTTTTGAGAAAATCAAAATTTTCAAAAAAAGTTCCATGTAAATGGTAGTTTGGAGTGGGGGGATTTTTCTAAAAATCTTTATGTGGCATCCCTGGAAGATAAACTTAAATACCAAGTTTGGTATTTTACCGAATTTTCGTTTTTGAATTATGATCATAGACACACGGACACACGGACCCACAAGGACCTTTTTCTGAAAATGCTTCTTTTGGATACAGAGGACCCTAAAACATATATTTAGCGGTAAAATCTCGGTATCGAATTTTTGGGTGGAGTGTAATACCTTCTCTATACTCTATGTTCATAGTACGTGTAGAGAAAGTAGAAATCAACTTTTTCGAAGAGGGTTTGCTTTGGTTGGCCATGCAAAGAGGCGAATTTTAATGACAACTGCATAGTGACTGTCTGTTTAACCTAGATTATTCGTTTATTTACCTTCTGCCTACAAGAAAGCAAGTGATAAGACCTCTTGTCAAAATAGCTACATTATACATTCTGTTATAGATTCAAATGTTTATCAACTTGTTATTTATTTGGATAAGTCGAGTCAGACTGAAAAATTCAATGCTACAGCCGGATTTCAACCACGGATCTCCCGGTCTCTAGCTGGTTGCTCTACCTCTGAGCTACCATGGCAATATCTCGCCATAACATTGAATTTCTCAACTGACGCGCATGTTTCCCGGTAAACCACAAGGTGATCTCAAATTATTTTGAGATGACAACCCCAATGGCGACTGACAATGTTGTAAGTACTTTAAGTCCCAGGATTCATAATATAGCCAACTATTATGGATAATTGTAATAATTGTAATCGTTTTCTCACAGAACCGTCGGTAGGACAGGGGTTGGGTAGGCAGAGTCAGACTAATATTTATTTATTTACTTTATTCTTCCATGTAGACAAAGAATACCAAAATATAATGATATAAAATAATAATAATAATAATAATAATAATAATAATAATAGTAGTAGTAATAATAATAATAAAAAAGAGGATAACAAAACATACAAGAATAGGAATTATGAAGACAATAATCGGGAAGTTTTAAGCTTTAAAGTTATCATGTGATTTCTAAAGACATTCCATGTTCTTTCCAAGACAAACAGTTGCATGTCGAAAGAACTTTAAAAGAGCTTCAACCTATTGATGAAATATAACGATATCTCGAAAATGTCTTAAACCACATAAAATTATTTGAAATAAATGATATGTTTTAAAGACATCTATAGTTGTTTATTTGAGCTTTTGTCTAGATCTTAGTTTACGCGATGTATTTATTACTTTCTCTACACGTACTATGTACATAGTGTACAGAGAAGGTATTGCACTCCACCAAAAATGTCGATACCGAGATTTCACCAGAAATATATGTTTTAGGGTCCCCTGTATCCAAAAAAAGTATTTTCAGAAAAAGGTCCGTGTGTCTGTAAACACGATAACTCAAAAGCGAAAAGTTGGTAAAATACCAAGCTTGGTATTTAAGTTTAGTATCTTCCAGGGATGCGATTCGAAGATTTTGAGAAAAATCCTCCCACCTCAAACTACCCTTTACAAGGAACTTTTTTCGAAATTGTTGATTTTCTAAAAATTGGCTCTAACAATTTTTATTAAAATATCGTATATTAAAGATATTTACCTGACAAATAAAATGTATATTTTGAATTTTCTGAGAATAACCTCTGAAGACTACTTTATTCTGAGTGAATTTTACGGAATTTTGCATAACTACTAAACCGTAAAAAATGGACAAAAACTTACCCCACAAAAAAAATGAAGAGCACATTAAAACACACAATTTATGTTGTATACATTTTTTCGTTTCTGAGAAATCCCTTGTTTTTGGTTTCAACTTTGAAAAACTTAACTTTTCTCATGCAGGAATTTTTCAACTCCTGTCCATAAAAACAAAAGAAATCCAGTCTCATAGCAAGCAGCTTTTGACTGTCACTTTAACCTATGGTACTCCCTTATTTCGCTTCTGCTTACAAGGAAGCAAGTAATAAGACTATTTCTGCTAATTTTTTCTCAATTAGCATGTAGTAAATAGAAGCATAAGCTTTTTACAGTAATTTGTTGCAAAAATATAGAGAAAGCCATGTTAATGTAACACATCAGATTTTTTTTTTACGAACGCTCTTTAACTGCTGTGGTTCTCAGCGCCCAATTCTATATTGGGTGTGAAAGACTGCTTAATTTTGCTCAGAGGTCTCTTTAGCAGGCTTAAGGTTCTTTTATGTGCCATAAATTTACGACACGGGAACAGCGGCTTTAGTTCCCTTCTGAAGGAAGCCACACTAAGGATTTTTATGCCCGAAAAAAAAAAAAAAAAAAAAAGATAGCCCTCCGTCGGGTTTATGAATTTTGCAATCTTGGTAACCAGAGGCTAGCTCGTTACCCCTAGACTACGAAAGACGCCGTTTACGTGATATACAAGTTTACACAAAATTTTGGTACAAATATATTATGGTTCCACCGTGTAATATAGCGCACTTAAGGATACCCATCTGTGAAAATAAATAAAAAAGTGCCAAAAAAAAAGAAGATTTTTTTGCCTAATTAAATAATTTAATGCTTGTAGTTCAATTTCCTGTTAATTTTAGTACCATTCGGCGCTTTAAACCGTATCACGTGACTATTTAAATGGATGACTGTAAGTGGGTGTGGTGCTTTAACGTTCTCACTATGGTGAAAAATTGCTAAAAATCCGAAATGTGTCTATTTCAAGTTGAAAATACAATAATACGCACAAATAACTAAAAAAAGTGAGTATAGTAATGTTTCAAAATTTACACCATCCAGGCATGCCGTATCACCTGGGCCCTCCCCATCCTAAACCACAGGCAAAATGGAGCACCCGGTGGACTCCCTACACCCCACCAACAGCATATCTCAGGCTGTGAAATAGTGATTGTTTTGGCGGCAGGGTGCAGCTTGACTTGGACCAAATGACTTGCACTTTTTCTTTGCTTTATATATAACTCGGAATTAGTGTAAACAGTCCGTGAGAGTTGACAGATATTCATGGTTTAAAAGTTGCTGCACGAGAATATGAAATTCTAAGACTTCAAAGAAACAGTGTTAAATTGTAGGTTAAACCTTAAATCTATTTTCTCGTGTTTTTATTTTTCAGCGTTTTCAAAACTTCAAATTGTTCCACACGATGCAGTTTATGTCTTCTCTGCTTCAAATGTACATCACAGACTCAGAGAATATTAATAAAAAGAATTGGCATGTGATTTTTGTTACAAATGAAAATTACCTGATATATTGCACAATCAATATAACAATAAACATAAATTATAGTAAACTAATAATATTTAAAGGTTTAAGTTTTTTTCTGAAGCAACCAGAAAAGTAACAAAAATTCTACAAGCTAATTTTATTTAACAGTATGAAACAAATGTACTAATATTTTTGGTTTTCCAAAAAAGTAATTTATGCATCGTGCACAACTTTTGATTAATTGGCATAACAAAAATAATTCATTTTTTAAATCCAAAATGATTAAAGATATCTGCATGAAACTCAAATCCTACTGATAATTTTAACACAGCAGTATGTAAAAAAAAAAAAAAAATAAATAAATAAATAAAAAAGATTGCTTGAAAAATGCAAGATTTGGAAACTTCAGTTTAGGGTACCCTTAAGAAATGAAATTAACCTGATGATCCACTGTGGAGCGTCTAGGAGTCAAAATGCAATCTGAACTTGTTATAACCCCTCACTACCTCCATAAACAGCAACATTTATGACAATTTGCATGATGGGGGGGGGGAAGATATAACATCGATTGCTAGTAACTATTTCCGGGACAGAAACAATGAAATGTGGTTGCTGCCAACGTAGAAAATGTCACCAGCAGAAATTGCTAAAAGTTAACACACGAAAATCAGTTTATTGACTCACACACACACACACACACACACACACACACACACACACTAACCTATATATAATGCAGTGTTTGCTCGAAATAGAAACAGGTTGTATTAAAATATTAGTAGTTCTGAATTTTGCGATATGAACGCCAACTATGATTGATATGAACGATTTGAACTATACCCCGTAAAACAATGCAAACAAAGTACCTGCTTGTGGTATATTTTAAAATAAATCGCGTGTTTTATTGAACCTTAAAGACCGAAGTAAGACTTGAAAGATTTTTAAAGCGTTTCAATAGGATATTATGTGAGTAAAAGTGAAGAAATAATATTAAAATAGTGTTTTTCTGCGACCGAGCGTAATTGAATAGTTTACGAGCTCATTTCAGATCGCAAACTTGAAATTTACCATAGATAACTATAAACGAATAGATAGTTGATTCAATGTTAAAAAATTGGTCACTCTTTCGACTTCCGACGATCGATGCGCCTCCAACTGTTCTCATACGGCAGTCAGCGGAAACGTATGAGTCCAATTCGTCAATGAGTTGGACGGGGTGATGTTTGCGGAATCCACGCGCAAAAAAGTGCAGCAAGCATAAAGTAATGTTGTTCCAACCTTACGCTCGCCAAAATAATACACGATTTTAGTGTGTATACATCGATAATAGCAGGCTGTGACAAGCCAATATTATCGTTGTTCTGTGATGTATTTTGAGAAAATGGCGAGAATAGATGTCCTTGGAGCTGTGACAAAGCAAAATCAAATTTACTACCTGCTCTAACGGTGCGAAATAAATAACGAACTATAATCCTTTGTGAACGGCTCAAACATAACCTCAAATTTATTTCATTTTTCCTTCCTTTTCTTTTAATATAAAAAAAATCTCGTAGGGGAAAAAAAAAACAAAAACATTGTATAATACTCGAGCTGATTGTATGATACTTTCTGATTCTCGACTGCGTCTCGTTTCACAATATTCCGCTCGAATCAGAAACCATAACTTTACGCTCTTACATCATAAATAACTATTTTGGATTCAGTAAACCTTATAAGTTATAACATATATTTAGGAGAAATCTCGACATCAAAATTTTGGGTGGAAAACACCACGTTCCCTACCTAGTATATGCATAGCACGTGTAGAGAAAATAAATAGGTAAATATTTTGTTAAAGAACGGAAAATATTGCAGCATTATGAAAAAGTGCTGAATGCGGTGAGTAACCAATTAAAGTGAAGAAACAGTATCTCTTCCTTGAGTGCAAAAGGTTAAAGACCTCAAATTAAAAGCAACAAGCTCCCAATAAAGGAAAAATTACAGAAGATCCGCAGGAGCACGACATATAAAGCAAGAACTGCCTTAAGTGCATTGCAGTGGTTTAGCAGCATTCCTTTTACTCAGGTTTAACGTTATTGGAAATCTTTAAGTTGCAGCCTGAATAACATAACTTGCTATTTACCCTAAAGGAAACATGCAACCTTCTCACATTTCGCCAGGCTCATGTGGGAAACTGCAGTACAGCTCTCCTTGTCTTACCTGAACATAAAAATCTGATGTGTTCCATGTGTTCACTGACTTTCTCTACATCTCTGCAACAAATTATCGTTAATAAGCTTATTCTTCTATTTAATTTAGCAGATACGGTCTTATTACTTAGTTCCTTTATAAGTAGAAGGGAAATAAGCGTTAAACCGATAGTCAAATGTTTTAAAATGCGGTTGCTATGGGATTGAAATCCGTTTGTGTGATCAGAAGTTGACAATTTCCTGTATGACAAAAGTTTAAGTATTTTAAAGCTGAAATCGATAACAAGGAATATCTCTAAAAATGCCAACTGCACGAAAAAATGTATATTACATAAATTGTGTGTTTTATCGTGATCTACATTTTTTTTTTGTAATACGTTTTGTCTATCTCTTACGGTTTACCAGTTATGCAAAATTTCGCAAAATTCACCCAGAATAAACATGTCTGCAGAGGCTATTCCCAGAAAATTCAAGATATATATTTTATTTGTCATATAAGTATCTTAAATATAAGAGATGTTAATCAAAATCGTTAGAGCCATTTTTGTGAAAATAAAAAATTTCGCAATTTTTTCCATATAAAGAGTAGTTGGGGGTGGGGGGGGATTTTCTTGAAAATCTTCGTGTCGCATTTTTGGAAGATACAAAACGTAAATACTAAGTTTGGTATTTAACGATATTTTCGTTTTTGAGATATGCTGTCCACAGACACACGCACACACGGAACTTTTTCTAAAAATGCTTTTTTTGGATTCAGGCGGACCCAAAACATGTATTTCCGGTGAAATCTCGGTATCGAATTTTTTGGTGGAATGCAATGCCTTCTCTATACACTATATACATAGCACATATAGAGAAAGTAAAATCTGATGTGTTCCATTCACATGGCTTTCTCTACTTGTTCTGTAACAAACTACTCATACAAAAGCTTATTCTTCTATCTATTTCGTGCTAATCAAGAAAAATCTGATATGTTCTATTCAGATGACCTTCTCTACATCTTTGCAACAAATTAATGTTAAAAACTTATACTTCATGTTAATCGCGAAAAAATTATCAGAAATAGCCTTATTACTTGCTTCCAAGCAAGTAGAAGAGAAATAAGTGAGTACCATAGGTTAAAGTGATATTCAAAAACTGGTTGCTATGTACTTGAAGTTCCTTTGTTTGTATGGACAGGAAGTGACAAATTTCCGCATGAGAAAGCTTTTTAAAGCTGAAACCAATACCAAGGAATATCTTAAAAACGATCCACTCCACGAAAAAAATGTATATAACATAAAGTGTGTGTTTTGAAGATCTCTACACTTTCTGTTAGGTAAGTTTTTGTCTATCTCTTACGGTTTACCAGTTATACAAAATTACGTAAAATTCATTCAGAATAAAGTAGTCTTCAGAGGCTATTCCAAGAAAGTTCAAGATTTGCGTTTTATTTTTCAGGTAAATACTTAATTTACGATATTTTAATCGAAATCGTTAAAGCCATTTTTAGAAAATCAAAATTTTCGAATTTTTTCAATGTAAGGGGTAGTTGGGGGGGGGGGATTTTCTTGAAAATCTTCGTGTTTGGTATTTAAGTTCATGGGAATCTGTTTCCAAAAATGTATTTCCGGTGAAATCTCGGTAGGGAATTTTTGGGTGCATTACAATACCTTCACTATATACTATGTACATAGTACGCGTAGAGAAAGTAAAACATAACCAGTGTGTCTTATTACTTGCTTTCTTGTAAGTAGAAGGGAAATAAGGGAATATACTAGGCTAGAGCGACAGTCAAATCTTTTAAAAGCTGGTTGCTATGTGACTGAAATCCATTTCTTTCCATGACCAGGAGTTGACAAATTCCTGTATGAGAAACGTTTGAATATTTTAAAACTGAAACCAAGAAGAAGAAATATTTCAGATATGATCAATTTCAAGAAAAATTGTTTATGATATAATTTGTGTTTTTTGACGAGATTTACATTCTTGAAGTAAGTTTCTATTTATCTATTACGGTTTACTACTTATGCAACATTCAGCAAAATTCATCCAGAATGAATAGCTCTTCAGAGGCTACTCCCCAAAAATTCAAGATATACATATTTCATGTAAATATCTTGAATATATGGTATTTTAATCAAAATATTTAGAGCCATTTTCAGAAAATCAGATTTTTCAAAATTTTGAATGAAACGTTTAGTTTGGAGTGGGGGGATTTTCCGCTAAATCTACGTGTTGCATTTTTGGAAGACACTGAAGTTAATACCGAGTTTGGTACTTAAACACTTTTCGTTTTAGAGTTATCGTGTTCACAGACACACACGTATATATATATATATATATATTTTTTTTTTATACAGAGGATCCTAAAATGTGTATTTCCAGTGAAATGTCGGTTTTGAATTTTTGAGTGGAGCGTATTATGTTCTCTAACCTGCACAATGTACATATAATTCCTAATAATAATGGCAAACCCGCCGAACACCAGCACCTGGTTCTTCAATCTTGAAACAATGACAAGGAAAGTGATATGCACAGGAATGTCGTGGTAGAGGATGTTAGCACCCATTCCGACATTCGCTTGCCGATCCAAGAAAATAACAAAAAAAAAAAAAAAAAAAAAAAAACATGGGGTAGAGTGGGAGGTCCCTGTGAATCGAACCCAGACCACCCTAATGCGGGTCACGGATGTTACCACTCGAACCAGTCTTCTGGATTTGAACAATGTCTTAAATATTTATATAAAATTAGAGGCTACGTTGAACAATTTCTATGGGACAAATTTTACTTCCTCTATTACCTATTAGTTACAGTGGAGGAGGGATCTATAGCAATGCAATCGAAAGTGGTGATATCATTGAAAATACATATTTTAATGGCAGGATCCTATGCTTTCGAAATTTAGCCAGAAATTGGACTACGGCACCTACGGATATAATATTATCGGATCCAAATAACCTTTCTCGCGGATCACACTTCTATGTACCACTTGGGTAGGCAGTTTCTTCTACTAATGCACACAAAATACCAACTGTTCCAGCATGCGCTCGAATTTGTGAATATAAAAAAACCAAGCTTGATCGCAAAATAAAACCTTCGAAATCGTCATCACAAGTACAAGATCGATCAATCGCACTTAGCTTTATTCTATTTTTCGAGCGGCCCGTTTTCTGCATATTTAATAAACGTTCTACCTAATGCATCAAAAGAAGTACAAGGTAATATACCGATATTTATTTGGTCTTAATGTCAGATTACTAAAGATCCAGTTTGATTTTGGGCCTCAGAAGGCCCCATTGAAAATAGAGAGAAACTGAACCTTCGTCTGGGAAACTTAATGATGTTCCTATCATTGTTGGTGGTAATGTTTTTACCATCACAAGCAAAATGGCAATAGAAGCTGTTGTAGGTTATGTTGATGTGACATCAACAATGACTAAGCAGAAATTTTCTGCTTTTGTGCTCGGGAAAGAAACGCCAAGGTGGCATAAATATCAAATATGCCTCCCGAAGGAAAGAAAGGTGATAGGAAATCAGCGCATGGAAACCAGGTAAGCTTGAGGTCATGTGTTTTCTTTGTGGTATTAATGGATGGGGTATCTAGTTCGGTTTGAAGCATGTTTTGATTGAGGTTGGGTCTCTATTATATGTAAACATTGAGATTGACGTTTTATTAATCAAACATTTGGGGTTGTTATGAATTAAGTCGCAGTATGTCTTACGCGAATCTCTCGGAAATAAACTTGATAGAAACAGTTAGACATGTAAATATCTCCAAGGTTGTAATTGTAAAAGAGGTTAACTGCATCTGTGCTAACTGCTACGATTGTTTGTTTGCGTGTATAGGGATAGAAACGTGGGTTTCATGAAGAATAATACTGCCCAAGTTTACATGAAAATATTGGAACACGTTATCATTTTAAAATTTTACTTCAATAAATAGTAATCAGGAATGCAGTGACATCTCACAGATACATTAGTTAATCACCTGAATTGAAGAAGCAAGTAAATGTATGAATACAAAACCTGTATTGTTCTAAGGAGAATAATCATCAGCAGTTATCATAATTTAGATGAACATTTGTACAACTTTTTCAGTACTTTTGTAACACATTTTGTCTAACGTGCAATATGCTTATTTGATTTTGTTTGGTGTAAAGGCACCACTATCCCCAGGACCAGTTCTTGACATCAGTGATGATGAGCTGGTGTCTATTTCCGTTCGAGATTTGAACAGGCAGTTAAAAATGAGGGGCTTGACAAGAGATGAGATTGTTCGTATGAAACAGCGCAGACGGACATTGAAAAACAGAGGATATGCTGCAAGGTAGGGAGTCTATTCAGAAAAAATAGATTATGATTGTATAATCTCTTTTAACTTGATTTCCAGTATACTCTGGTTATACCACTTAAACTACCATTAAATCTCTGTAGGTATTATTTCTTCAATTTTACTTGCTAGTATCTTATTACAAAGTTTTAAGAATTTCTTAAGTCAAATTTTGGTTGTTAAGGCTCAATAAAACATGTGATTTATATTCTAATATACCACAAATACTTTGTTTTGGTTTGTTACTATTTCCATTGTTTTTGTAGCTTTTGGACAGGTAGCCTTCAGATCGTTCATAGGTGGCACTCATACTGCAAAATTCAGAACTACCAATATTTGAATATAGCTTATCGCTAGCCATTAACATATTGTAGTATCAGATGAAGCATGCATGCTGCATTTTCTACTAATTTCTTTTCTGTTGACTTTTTCTATGTTGGCAGCATTGACATTTCATTGCTTCTGTCCTGGAAACAGCTGCTCATCACCTAACAACTGCTATTATATCTTCCCCACCATGCAAATGTTTGTAAATTTTGCTATTTAAGAAAGTGTCTTTACAGGTTGGGTGCAAAATGAAGTTTTACTTATGGACGCTCTTTAACTGCTGTGGTTCTCAGAGTCCCATTCTATACTGGGTGTGAAAGACCACTTAATTTTGCTCAGAGGCCTTTTTATCAGACTTGGTTCTTTTACATGCTGTAAAACTATAACACAGGGCCAACGGCTGTACTTCCCTTCTAAAGAAAGCCATGCTAAGGATTTTTAAGCTTGAAAAAATCCATTGTCCACCATGGGGGTGGCAGGTTATACCAAGTTGAGGTGACATCTTTGCTCTGCAGTGGGTAATAGGGCTAGTTTCATTTTCTTAAATGTGTTATATTAGATGGTGGAACCATTGTATATTTGTGTTCTGGTGGCATAGATGATATGAAAAATTTGTCTCCCATAGACGGGAATTAGTATTTTACTTGGTAATTATTTATGGATTGCAGTAAAGAGTCTATCCAAGGTAATCCTGAAGCAATAAGTAGTATATAAAGCATAAAGCTGAGGTCCCATGGTCAAAATTTGGTCTAATTTTTTTTTTTATACATGAACATTGTGTACAATTTCTCCATATCATTCCCACGGCAGTGTATATTGATCTAAATATTTCTCACATGCACATGAATAGCTAATAGTAAATGGTGGAGGTTGCTGATCCACAATTATTTATGTTCGCAAGCTTAGTTTGTGTATCCATTGCAAGAGGGTATTATAATTAAAGAAAAAAATCAAGGCTAGACCATGGCTGGAACGTAGGAATACAGGCCAAGGAAGAGGTGTACTACATATGCTGCAAAATGAACTCGTTTCTGACCCTGTTGATTATTTTAACTTCCTTAGAATGGACCAAAATTTGTTTGGAAAGTTGCTGTCCTTAGTTGAGGCAAAAATCGCTCGCCAAGAATGAATATGAAGCAGTGCATGCCAGCAAATCAAAGGTAACATTTTTATATTTTGTTGAGAAAAGAAGGTTAGGTAGAAATGAATCCGATAAAATTCATTTTCAGGGGTTATAAAAACCTGAGTCACTATTTCATAAATCTCTGCCGCACAAAAAAATTTCAACCATTGCTCAGCTACTATAACTCTATTATTTAGAACAAAGTCTACAAGATACAGCAAAGTTTCACACAAACGATCACTTGGGCGGGAAGGAAGACCCAGCTGCCATCCTATTATGTCATTAACACCAGGTTGCTCATTGGTTGATTTCATACGTTGGGACCAAAAATTAGAAACTGCTGTATCCTGATGTAGCAAACTGGGATTGGACTAAAAAAATAGGACGGAAATTATATACAATGTCCCACAATCCAATTTCATGGTGTAATGATGGTTACCATGCTAACTTCATATACCCAAGGTCGCGGGTTCAAACCTGGCGGAGGACGATGGATTTTTTCGGGTGTAAAAATCCTTAGCATGGCTTCCTTCGGAAGGGAAATAAAGCCGTTGGTCATGTGTCGTAGATTTATGGCACGAAAAAGAACCTCAAGCCTGATAGAGAGGCCTCTGAGCAAAATTAAGCGATCTTTCACGCCCAATTTAGAATGGGACACTGAGAACCACAGTAGTTAAAGAGCGTTCATAAATAACATGCCATTTACATTTTTTTTACAATCCAATTCGTAGTTTGAAGAGTATTGGACCAAAATATTTGACAGTGAGACATTGACCTAAGATGTTTTTCAAATGAAGTGATATTGCTCAAGGAACCTGCTCTCCCTTTTTGGCGACTCTCTTATAGCAAACTAGCATCTTGTTGAAGCATAATGTAGTCAAACACTTTCAAAAATATTGTTACATGTACCAAAATATTCACTAATTTGAGGTAATAGAAGCTAGTAACTGTGATGTGTAGTCACACATACTATGTCAGTTGGTAACACCACATCATTTGCATAACCAGTAAACCGTAAGAGATAGACAAAACCTACTTCACAATAAAACACACAATTTGTCATATACATTTTGATCTTTTTGAGATACTCCTTGTTATTGGTTTCAGCTTTAAAAAACCTATACTTTTCTCATACAGGAATCTGTCAACTGCTGTCCATACAAACAAAGGAACTTCAGTCACACAGCAACCAGCTTTTGACTATCACTTTAACCTATGGTACTCCCTTATTTCGCTTCTACTTACAAGGAAGGAAGTAATGAGCCTATTTCTGCTAATTTTTCTCAATATGAAGCATGATGTAAATAGAAGCACAAGCTTTTTTACAATACTTTTCTGCAGAGATGTAGAGAAAGCATGTGAATTGCGCACATCAGATTTTTTTAGCATGCTTTTAACTCCAATATTTTATGCTAAGGGTGCTGATAACCTAGCAGCTGAACACCCTTAAACCCCAATCATCTCCCAACGCTCCAGTCATTGATGGAAACACTTGTTGAACACAGTTTTTGGATTGGTGAGAAGCTGGGCTGTCCTCTCTTGACTCAAATCAGGTCCCTTTCAGTGACATTTTCAGCTTGGGAGCCATGTCTGGTGAGTAGGGAGCCTGACAAACAGGAAAGTGGTGTTTGGCAGTGAAAAGCCTGAAACAAATGTGCAGAATGGACAGGTGGGCTATCATGAAGGAGTTGCCAAGTTTTCACTGTCCATAGATCTGGTTCTTGCACCCCACAGCATCATAAAGGCAATGAAGGACCTCCTGATAGTATGTATTCCTTTGTGATGGTTCTACCTTGTGGTGGTACTCACGATGCACCACACCACAGGGTTAAAATGGTCAACATGACTAGGCTTACCAACTTCTGAACTTCGGGAGAAAATTATACAGGGTGTTAATGAACTATACTGAAATAATTTGCAAGATTGTGCATGTGACTTATATAAGTAATTTGAGATCGGCGATGCAAGGTCCCCGGATAAATAACACAGCTACATACCGTTGAACTTATGGGTAGTTAGTGTTAAAGCAAAGCAGGTTGAAAAAATGGTTTAGAATGTCTTTAAAACTGCTGCCCGAGTATAGAAATATTGATTTTTAGCAGCGCGTTATTAGCATTCTGAAGATTTAATGTCGCAAAAATCTGTAAAACCTTGAACTAATCACTTGACAGTGCAACACTGAGCATTCATTAACTGCTTTCTTGAGTTATGTAACCTACTCTGGAGCCGTTTTTGCAACTGCTCTGCTAGCTTAATACCAACTCAGGAAGCTGCTATCCCAGAGGCAATGAGGTTCATTCCCGTCATAGAGTAAATGTTTTTTATTATAATTTTTTTCATTCCAGACGAAGTGCTGCGATGTGTGGTGTACTGGCACTTCTGAAACTTATAGCTGTTACTTTGACATTTCAATAAACAGGCCAAAAGTCTCCTATCTCAAATTACTTATTTAAGTAATCTACATATTCTGTGAAAATATTTCGGTATAGTTCATTAACACCCTGTATATAACAGTAAAGCTAGAAAAGTTGATAAAAATCCAGTCATATGAACTTTTCCAGGCATTGTTAAACGTGCAATAGTATTTGTTTTTTATTTCTACTCCTGATGACCTAGCCATTACAATAACCAACTTACGGCTACAACTACTATCAAAGTCCATAACTCAAAGACTGCTAATAATTACTAATTTTGTGATTTTTATTTGTAAATATAGCAACACCAGCAACTTGATGTTGACGCAACAATTGGTTTCCCTTTTCCCTCCTGACTTCTACACTACCAGCACACAAATCAAAACACTGCTATTTCCTGCTATGCACTGCCAACCCTTGCATATAACAGATGAAATACTCATATTTTATAATAGTATATAAATAATAATAATAATAATAATAATAATAATAACAAAGAAATAAGAGGATATCACGTAATTCCAGGAGATGTGCGGCCATTCCAGGAGAGTTGATAACCCTACTTTGATCTTCCATGCATTTTTGGGGATGACAGATGTTGCCACTGTAACAACTACATCTTAGTTTCTGGGTCTTCTCGAAAGCCCGCTAAATCTTACGAATTGTTTCCACTTGTATATTGCCAAGTTTTAGTCAAAATTTGATGCAATATTTCTGCTAAAGTTTACAGAAATCTGATGACTACTTATTACATGTCTTCACTCAGCAGCATCTGATGCTTTCTGTGGGCGGCTAAAAATTCACAATTGTGCATGAATGTCCCCTCCACAACCGCACTGAAGGTAGTCTTCTGCACTTCATTGGTTTGTGTGGGAAAAATGTTTGATACAGTAATAAGAGCTGTAGCTTTCCTGGCGGCGTAAATCTTCGAAGTAATCTCGGGCTTCCAGCCAGGTGTAGATTTGGTTTCAGGGGCACACATTGTTCCCTTCTTCAGGGTTTCTGAATGAATTGAACTGATGTAGTCTTATTATATAGATATGTTCGTGGGTTCCATGCGGGCCAATCAGTGTGCAGAGGCATGGCCGGTGAGGTGGAATGGAGCACAGACATGAAAGAAAACATTGCAATTCAAGAGACTCTTCTAAGGGTCTGATTTGTGTTTTTCTGATGGCTTTTTTGCAGGTCTAAGGCCAGTTTCCAAGCATTGCTCAATTGTAATCCTTAATTTCTGTTGAGATTGCGTCTTTCTGAGGTGATAGCCAGTGCTTCTTTTACCCTATGTGGCCAATATCCAGTCTCCTTAGTAATAATTGTGGTTTCATCAAAATTGGCTCTATGGTCATTTTCAAAACGGTATTCTGCCAGACCTGATTTTTTGGGTTGCATCAGACGGATGTTTGCTTCATGTCTTTGATCCTGGTGGTTATTGTTCTTTCAGTTTGTCCAATGTAGGGGATCCCGCTTTCGCATGGAATCGGTAGACCCCTGGCACTCTCAGTCCAAGGTTGTCTTTGACCGGTCTGGCTAGATTTCTGAATTTGGGTGGAGGGACATGTATTGTTTTGATGTTGTGTTTTGCTAATACCTGGCTGATTATACTTGATAGCCTGCCAGTGTAGGGGATACGTGCAGTAACCGTTAGTTTTTTCATCATTTGTGAAGTGATGTCAGGAAGTTTCTTATGTGTGGCCCTAGAGATGGAGGCTTTGATGTCGTGCGCTGTATAACCGTTCTGACGGAATGTGTAACTGAGGTGTTTGACTTCTTCTTGTAAATGGTCTTGGTCACAAATTGCGACCGTTCTGCACAAATTGCTTGGTACAGAGTGCCAAGTACACTGGTTCTATGGGACTTATGATGGAAGCTGTCTGCGTTTAGATATAGGTCCGTATGGGTTGGCTTGCGATAAACTGTATGGCTGAGTTTACCGTTGTGCTTTGTTATGTTGATGTCAAAAAATGGCAAACTGCCATTCTTCGATCTGTGGCTGGCGACTGTTTAAGTGTGCTAGGAAGTCCGGTAGTGTGTCCTTTTCATGAGGCCAGATGACAAAAAGTATCGTACACATATCTGAAGAAATGGGATGGCTTCTGAAGAGCTGTATCAAGAATCTCATATTCCAGGTGTTCCATGAAGAAATTGGATATCGCCGGCGAGAGTGGGGAACCCATTGCAACACTGTTGACTTGTTCGTAGTATGTGATATTCATTAGGAAATACATAGAAAACAGTGTGTGTCAAAAAAGCTCTGTGACTACTCGTCAGCTTCAACATAGTAACCCTGAAGACGGGAACAATGTGTGCTCTTGAAACGTTGGTGCCTCACCAAATCTACACCTGCTTGGAAGCCCGAGAAAACTTCGAAGATGTTTGATACTTTTTGAACACACCTCATATATGGTTTTAGCCAACTTAGCAGATTGTGTGTCAGTTGGTTCAGGCTTTGCCTGCTCTAGAGAAACTAAATAAGTATTGGCCTTAAAATCCAAGGTCCAATACTAAGAGAAGCAAAATAGTTAAAAATCACTCATCACTTATATTAATTTTTATTTTCTGTACATGCACTATGTACATAGTGTATAGAGAAGGTATTGCATTCCACCGGGAAATGCATGTTTTAGGGTCCCCTGAATACAAGAAAAGCATTTTTGTGTGCATGTGTGTGTGTCTGTGAACATAGTTGAAAAATGGAAACTTGATAAAGTACCAAACTTGGTATTTTAGTTTAATATCTTCCAAAGATATAACATGAAGGTTTTCAAGAAAATCCCCCCACCCCCAACTACCCTTTACATGGAAAGAAGTTTGAAAATTTTGATTTTCTTAAAAATGGCTCTAAAATTTTGATTGAAATACTGTATATTAAAGATATTTACATGACAATAAAATGTATATCTTGAATTTTCTGGGATTAGCCTCTGAAGACCTCTTTTTTTTTGGATGAATTTTGCATAACTGTATGAGGTAGACAAAAAATATAGGTCTCGTTAAAACACATAATTTATGTCATATATATATTTTTTGTAGAGCTACCATTTTTGAGATACTGTTTGTTATTGGTATCAGTTTTAAAATACTTATACTTTTCTCTTTTGGAAATTTGTTCAAAATTGGCCATACAAATAAAGGTATTTCAACTGTATGGCAATCAACTTTTAAAAGATTTGAGTACAGCTTTAACAATAATTTGTTACAGAGATATAGAAAAAGGCATGTGAATGGAACACATCAGATTTTTATTGAAGTGCTTTGCTGTAATGATGCCATTGAGCTTGTGCTTACTTAGTATTCATATCTTTTTTCTAATTTTGCAGCTGTCGCATCAAACGCATTGAACAGAAGGATGAGTTGGAGTCTGAGAAGTCTCAAGAGTATCGAGATATGGAAGCGATGCAAGAAGACAACAACCACATGAAGGAAGAAGCAGAAGCTCTGTATGCCAAATACGAAGCTCTGAAGAAGTTCGCAATTATGAAAAAGATTCCTCTTCCACCAGATCTGGAAGCCATAAATTAGTTCCTACCTTCAAAATACTATACATTTTTTTATAAGAGGTATTGGATGTTAACTCATTTGTAACATATTGTTAGTGTGCTTGGTTATGTTGAGCTGCTGGCATAAAATGAATTTATAGATGTACATATTTATAACCTTTTGGATGGAGAAAGGATGCATATTGTGAGGCAGGCTGACAGATGAGAAATAGAGCATTCAAATAGTAGTAAAAACATAGATTACACTCAAGTTTCACTCTTGAAATAAAGTAACTTCGGACATGTTTTGGTGGCTGTTGCCACCGTTTTCAATGGAAATTCACTGATGAACTCGTAGCGCCTGTGGAGGTCTCTCTTCCATATATATGAATTTTGAGATGAGTCCAAATTTCAAAACATTTTCAAAAAATGGAACATCAACTTAGTCCCAGTTAAAAAAACCTCCTCCATACAAACACAAAAGATAAATCCCCCCCCCCCCATTGAAACAATCAGGGATATATGGAATCAGCTGCAAGGAATGTGAAAAGGTATATATAAGAAAAACAAAACGAAACATTGGACAACATTTTAAAGAACACATGAGATATTTAAAATATAAACAGATAGATAATTCAGCTGTAGCACATCATTTTTGGACTCAAAACCATAATTTTCAGTGGGCCCACTGTGCAGAATCCAATTGGATTAACAGCTTGGGAAAATCTATTAATTTTAAAAAACAAAACAAGGTGATAAATTTTGACATACCACATGCCACTCATCTCAAAATTCATCTATACAGAAGAGAGACCTCTTCAGGCCACTAGCATGAGTTCATCAGGAATCTTGAGTTGAAAATGGTGGCAACAGCCACCGAAAGATGTCCGAAGTAAGTTACTTTATTTCAGGAGTGAAGTTTGAGTATAATCTTATGTTTTTACTCCTATTTGATTAGTTACTTCACTGTGCATTTGCATTAATGTTTTAAAATAGAACATTATTTCCAGTTTGTATCTGTTCAGCAGTCACTGAACATGACAATAACTGGTAGGAAGCAAGAGATAGGGGTGGAAGGAGAACTATGATCATTGTTTTAAATCCTAAAAGAACATTGTTTTGAGTGTCTTTGGTTAATCATTTTTTTCATAAAACTTTTATTGTTTGAATTTTTGTTTTTATTGAAATTGAATTTAGATTGACCACTCCAAAGTTTGGGAGGGGGGAGTACTTGATTAGTTAGTTGCTGTTGGCTGATTTAAAGCTGCTGTTGCTGTGGGTGCTCGCAAGCCAAGCGGGGAATTGGTACTACCTGTATCAGCGTTCGGTTGGTAGGTACTCTCTCAGTGATCTGACAAGTGCATTCTCATGCTGGTCCAATGTGGCGTAGAATTTTTGAGCCTGGCACTTAATTACATCCTTCATGTATGGGAGGGCCAAAGCTTCATGTAATACTCTTAGAGTAGATGGACCAGAATCCTCTATTCTGTATCTGCTGTAACCAGAGAAGCCAGGAGCCTGCTGCCATGCCCCATGCTTCACAGGCATAGAGCATCAGAGGACTATGAGTGCCTTGAAAAGAAGAACCTTTAAGTGAACCAGCATTTGGAGGGCAAGAACAGGGTACAGGACAGCCACTTCCCCCCTCACTCTTTTCATGCTTCGTGCATGAATTCATGAAAAGTTAGGCCCTTAACAAGATTGACGCCTAACTGACTACTGTGTGTGCGTGCGTGATCTGGTTGACTTGTGGTGAGCCTAGGTGTAGCTTCTGTGTAAGGGCTTATCCACAGGAATGAGGTGGATGGCTAAGGTTTTTTGGTTTGAGGTTTTGTGTGACGATGTTAAGGAGGTAGTGCTAAATAGGCTCCTCGAACGGTTGCATTTTCCAGAAGCAGCATCATTTTCCTCTGCTTTGCTAGTGTTTAATTTTATGAAAATTATTTTGTTTTAGAATTTTGATTGACCAGTCACAGTGGTGGGAGGGGGGGGGGAGTACTTGGTTCAGCTAATTTGCTGTTGGCTGGTCTGAAGCCATTGTTACTGGGAGTGCCCGCAAGCCGATACCACCTGTACCAGCGTTCAGTGGGTAAGTACTCCCCCAGCGATCTGACAAGTTAGCATCTTCCACATATGGGAGGGCTGAAGCTTCATGTAGTAGCCTCAAAGGGAAACGTCGACATACAGATTAGATTGACCAGAGTCCTCTATTCTGTATCCGCTGTAATCAGAGAAGCCAGGAGTCTACTGCCATGCACTTCGCAGGCGTAGAGCATCAGGGGGACTATGAGCACCTTAAAAAGACGTAGCTTTAAGTGAACCAGCATTTGGGAGGTCAGAACAGGGTAAATGACAGCCACCTTCACTCTGTCTGACGTCCCCTGCACGTATTCATGAAAAGTTAGACCCTTATCAAGACGGACGCCTAGGTATTTGATGGAATTTCCCCACTCTATCCTCTGGCCTTGGTAGGAAAAATTGGGTATCTAGACATTTTCTGGTGAACAGAACAGCATGACTTTTGCCCTGGTGTTAACGCACATCTGCCACTGTCTGCACCAGTCCTGGACAAGACGAAGGTGTCTCTGTATAGGATTGAAGGTCCGCGTATGTTCCTGTCAGTGCAGTAGAGCAGGACATCATCAGCAAACTGGGTTATGTTGATGCTCTGCATTGTAGGGAAGTCTGCTATAAAGAGGCTAAACAAAGTGGGTGATAAGACAGAGCATTCGGGGACTCTCCTCGTAGGGGTTTTTGTGTTGATGTTTGCAACTGCTACTATGAAGATGCGTTGGTGTAGGAAGTTGTGTATGATGTTGATAAGCTGTCTGTGTAGGCCAATCCGGATGAGATGGAAAAGGAGTCCCTCATGCCAGGTGGTTGAGGCCTTCTCGACGTCCAATGACACCGCGGGCATGAAGGCCCCATCCTGGAACCTCAGGGCGGCAGCCTCCACTACCCGCAGCAGCTGTTGGGTGGTCGAGTGCCCAGGACGAAATCCAAACTGGTGGAGTGGGATAGCGTGAATATTGACCAGCTGTGGCGACAAGCGAAGACCTACGAGATGGTGGGAAGGAGGCTATTGGAGCGGTAGCTAGAAGGAAGTGCAGGGTCCTTACCAGGCTTCAAAATGCATACCATTCATGTGGAAAGTGGCTTAGGGTAAGGCACATGTTGAACATCTTGGTGAGGAACAGCACTGCTCTAAAGGCCAGGTTGCATAGCGGGTGTCACAGCCAGTTCTGCCCGCAAACCCTTTTGGTGTTGAGACGCCGGAGGGCACCTTGAACTTCACTAGGGCAGATGAATGGGAGAGGATTTTCTGCTTCATCAAGATGAAGCCGCAAGTAGCAGTCAACCTCATGAACGCGGGCAGTGAAGATTACATCCTCGGAGTCCTCTCTCGGCCTGCAGGTATCTCTAGTTCTCTAGCACATTTGCTTTGGCTTGTGGTTCGTATACAAGGCCAAGATTGCCTTGAAGCGGGGAGTGGTACTGGTTTCATTGGCGTCGTAGGCTTTTTGTGATTCGCCAGACGTTGGCACCCTTCAGATCTTGCACAGCCATTGTGGCCTCCCACGCTTGCACTCGGTGCTCGTGTTGTCGGACACGGACCTCTCGAACGGAGGTTCATAGAAGACCTCGATTGTGCAGTATCTGGTTTTGCTGGGATAGTCTGCAGGCTGCCCAGGAACGGCAGATAAGGAGTTCCAGTTCTAAAGGGAGGACCTCTGGATGGGGTGTAATAGTAATGTTAAGAAAAATATATCAATTGAAATTACTTCTTAACTAGACCTTCAAATTTAATTAAAAAAAAAAAAAAAAAAAAAAAAAAAAAATAAATAAATATGAAAAACTACCTCCATCTTGTGATTGTGTGTCCATTAGACAAACTAAGAATCCCTATCTTCAGTAATAAAAATCTGATGTGTTCCATTCACATGACTTTCTCTATATCTCTGCAACAAATTATTGTTAAAAAGCTTATGCTTCTATTTACTTTATTCTAATGGAGAACAAATGAGTAGAAATAGTCTTATTATTGCTTCCTTGTAAATAGAAGCGAAATAAGGGAGTTAAAGTGAAAGTCAAAAGCTGGTTGCTATGTGACTGATGTTCCTTTGTTTGTATGAACAGGAGTTGACAGATTCCTGTATGAGAAAAGTATTAAGTTTCTCAAAGCTGAAATGGAAAACAAGGAATATCTCAAAAACGATTAACTCCACATAAAATGTAATTAACATAAATTATGTGTTTTAACGTGCTCTACATTTTTTGTGTGGAAGTTTTTGTCCATCTCTTACAGTTTAGCAGTTATGCAAAATTCTGTAAAATTCATCCAGAATTAAGTAGTTTTCAAAGACTATTCCCAGAAAATTCAAGATATAAATTTTATTTGTTAGGTAAATGTCTTTAATATATAATACTTTAATCAAAACCATTAGAGCCATTTTTGAGAAAATCAACATTTTCGAAAAAAAGTTCCAAGTAAAGGGTATTTTGGGGTGGGGGAATTTTTCTCAAAATCTTTGTGTGACATCCCTGGAAGATACTAAACTTAAATACCAAATTTGGTATTTTACGAACTTTTCGTTTTTAAGTTACCACACATGCACACACAGAGAGAGACCTTTTTGAGAAAATGCTTTTTTTCGATACAGGGGACCCTAAAGCATATATTTCGGGGGAAATCTCGGTATTGTATTTTTGGGTGGAGTGCAATACCTTCTCTATACAATATGTACATAATGAGAGGTTTGTTGTAGATACTCATTCTTTCACATCTTGCCCTGAATTTGCCCATTATACCACGACAGTCAGGTACTCTGTCATACCACTCCATCTGAGAAGACATGATGCATTACATTGTGAACAGAATCAAGTTTTATTTCAAGGAGCCCATTTTAGACAACAGGCTAGAATGGAAACAATTAACATATTGTGAATAAATTCTTTGTTATTTATGAATTTAATAAAAAGGTTTTTGCAGCTAGCCCACAGAGTAGCACTTTAAGACACTTTGCATTATTAAAGCGAGTCATTTTGTAAGCAATAATCCACTGTTTGAAAACAAGCAGTAACCAGGCCACTAAGTGCATTTCTTTTTATCTGCATAGTCTTTCTGAAATTGAGTTTAATTTATGGTCTTCTGTGGTCTAGTAGTTACCATGCTAGCCTCTAAAACCCAAGATTGCAGGTCCAAAGCTGGTGGAGGGTGATGGGCTTTTTTGGTCTCACAAATCCTTGGCATGGCTTCCTTCAGAAGGGAAGTAAAGCAGGTGGTCCTGTGTAATGCTTATCTGCACATAAACTTGAAAGAAAAATATTCCAGGTCAAAATTCCGCCATTTTGCATGTGGAAGTTGTGATTTCGTTCTATAGTGCCATCTGTGGGTGACAAGGTCACTATGGACATAGTGGCAAACTCACGAACCAGAAATTCAAATCTGATCAAGCAGACATCGTAATGATGTCCTATGCTCCACTTGGGAGATACAAGAAATACTACTACTTCTACTAGTTTAACTGCTGCGGTTCTTAGTAACTCAATCCTATATTGGGTATGAAAGATACCTTCATTTTGCTTGAGGTTCTTTTGCATTCCATAAATTTACTACATGGGACGATAATCCATACAGCATTATCGGTTACAATTTACTTCCCTTCCGAAGGAAGTGTGCTAAGGATTTTTATGCTCCAAACAATCCTTCATTGCCTTCTGCCAAGTTTGAACCTGCAACCTTGGGAACCAGAGACTAGCATGTTACCCCTAGACCACGGAGGATGACACTGAATTGAATTTTGAAAGCTTATAATAATGGGAGGACTGTGAATTGCTTTAATTAAAAATGTATTTAAACATGACAATATATTTATGTTTCAATCTCAAAGAACCTCATTAATCTGGTCTAATTGTGGCTCTAGCTTGTCCGAGTGAATGAAGGTCCAGATTAAACAAAATAAATGAAATAGCCAAGGTGCAAATTTAAACACAAAATGCATATTTTAAATTTAAGAAATGCAAAGATAATTTAGTATACAAAATATCCTTGAACAGAATTAGAACAAGTCAATCAAGACACACTGTCATGATCACACTTGGCATGCTTAATAGTTTGAAGAAACTGCTGATCTTTTGTTGTCTTTTGACATTAATTTCTTTAATAATTATCTCCCGCAGCTGTCTCAAATGTTAATATGAGGGTGATTCAAATATAAACAGTAATTTTGTTAAAAATATTTATTGATTAAATATATACACAAGTGACTTCATCAGCATTTCTCAGCATAGCCTCCTTCACACTCTACATATTTTTGCCAACGTTTTGGAAGCTTGAACATTCCTTCTTCAAAAAAAGTTTGAGGGTGTGTGGCCAATTAATTGCGCACATGCTCCTCGACGTCCTCATTTTCGAAATGTTTCCCTCCAAGCGATTCTTTCATAGGTGGAAACAAAAAATAGTCTGGAGGGGCAAGTCTGGACTATAGGGGGGGAGGTGGTGTCCAAGGGTTTCCCAGTACATGTCCGCCATTGTGTCCATTGTCAAATTGGCGGTGTGAAGGCATAGCGTTGTCTTGGAGAAGGATGACATCTCTGATGGGCATACAAAGTCTTTTGCTTCGGTAGGCAGCTTTTACAGACCTTAACCATTGGCAGTAGTAAGCTGCAGTCACTGTATGTCGATCATGAAGAAAATCAACCAGCAAAACTTCTCTGTAGATGAAAAACAGTCACGGATGTGTCATCTATGAGACTTGACCTTGGGCGTCAAGCAAACTTCGTTTTCCACAAATTCTCGGCCACCCTTAAATTGTCTTGCCCAAGTAGACACTCGATTCTGCGACAGTGAGGTGTCCCCAAACTGTGCCCTTAAACGAATTAAAATATCCGAAGGTTTAACACCTTCCTTGGATAAAAGCTTGATAATGCGTTGTGCAACAGACAAAGGGACGTCTTGCTCACTCATGGCTGTACTGACTGCCTAGCAAAGCAGCTAACAAAGCTAGTTCCCCCCTCCCTAACACACCAACCTTCAACCACCCACTCCATCGCCCCGCTCTGAACTCCTTCCTCCATGATATGCAACAATTACGTCTATATTTGAATCACTCTCATAATATGCAGATATGTTTTCATCATTATCATCTTCATCCTTAGGAAAGTCAACAACCTGTCACTAGCTGCGGCAGAAGCAGGCGACTGACCGACTGGGACTGATGGGAGGCAGTGCGAGTGAAGGTTGTCATGTATTAAATTGCTATCTGGACTAATGGAGTCCAAATTAATGACCTTCTACTTTATTTGAAGAAGTATTTAGTTTAAGAAAATCTTCAATTATAATAGAATTAATGCTAAGCAATTTTTGCTTTTTTCTCAAAAACTGCACTAAGATTGTTCTCTTCATAAAGAAGAGTTACTCTGTTTAAGAATGATAATAGGTCGCCTTCCGCCCTGTATAACTGGGAAATGGGCTCATTTTGCATAAAATCTGAAATGACATCACACTGCAAAGCTTTGTGTGTTCCATATTGGAGCACTTGCATCATATTTTTGGTCGGTTTCATTACAATCATGGTAAAAATATATTATTTTAAATAAGATTAAATAATAAAAGATATATTGTTTTCTGAAAACCTTTCTGTGTCTTTTCTTTTCCATCACCCAAAAAAATCAATGTCCCTTTCCAAAATTGTTCTCAATGTATTTGTTAAATTAATGGTTTTCTATTTTTTAGAAAATGTTAATGGGTAAAGGTGGAATAAAATTGGTATAGTACTTTAAGGAAGAATGAAAAGATTCTAGATTTTTGGTGTAGATAATGATTTGTCATATTTATCCAAATAAGATGACCTCAAATGCAAGAACTTTTCTGTCCTACTGTTTCCAAAAACTTTTAAGTCTCTGCCAGGAAGTTCTCCCAGTTTTTGTTTCATTTTAGTTTCTTCGCACTCAATTATACTGTAAATTGTTGTCAACATTGTTACAATTTTAATGAAAGGGTGTTTTGGAACCGTGATATGTATGAATAGAATATTTTTGAGTTGGGTTTGTAATACTTAAGTGTCACGTATAGTTTTTCCAGTCGCCCAAAACTACACCACAAGTTTCAAAAAACATAAAATCACACTGGCCCCCCAGAATTAGTTCAGCCTACAAAAAATGGTCTGCAATAACCAAAAAGACCAAATCCCTGGACAGATGGCAACAAATTTTACATTGGTAAAACAAAAAGACACCTTGAAACAAGACTTACAGAACACTTGAGAGCAGTAAAATACAAACTGACAAGTCAGCCGTTGCACACCACTTTTGGTCTACTAACCATGAAATAGTACCTAACATACTCCTTATAAAACCAGGCAGATATGTGACAGAGCTCGACGTCTGGGGAAAAATCCATATCATGTATTCAACTTTGAATTGCCGCCACAAAATATATTGCAGAGTTGCATCACTCAGCCACCTCAACGTAGCACAACCCTGTGGAAATTCAGTTGGAAACCATCAACAATGTAGCCCACATGGCTTCGATACTGGTAAGTAATACTTAAGTGTTACAAACCTAACTGAAAAATATTCTACTCCTATATACTATTAAAGTACTCTTAAGCTACCTAATATTTCATGTTTCTTTATGTTTCTCTCAGATATTTCACTTTATTCCATAGTCTTTGTTCCCCTATTGCATTTCCATTTTGTATATGCCCAATTATTTCTTTGCTGGGATATATGAAATGGAATGCAAGGATTGTAATCACATTTATATTGAAAAAACAAAAAGAAATCTAGAAACAAGTACCAAAGAACACTTCAGAAATATAAATAAAAAGCAATTGGAAAAATCAGCAGTTGCCACCCACTTTTGAACAAAACACCATAATATAAATTCAGAACCAAAACTTCTAAAACATAGCAGGAAAACAAGAGCGGGCCACATGGGAACACATCTTTGTTGTAAAAAATAGAAATAGGGTTTGCAGTTTCAACATTCTGCAGAAGGATGTGTTTTGCAAGTTCATTGTACCACCACCAGTGGAGACAGCACTTACAATGCCAGCTTCACCACAAGGAATTAGTCAATGTCCGGTTGAAAATGAAGGAAACTAGTCCAAAACATGTTCCAGCAAAAATCCAAAGTAAGTGCTGTTTAGTGTAATTAATAGACTCCTTGTCGAGTAAACATTTTGCTTTCCTTGTTTTTGCTTCAGCTATTCGAGAAACTACGACCAAACACCACATAGCACATACATTATAATGGTTTAAAACTCAGTCTAAATTACTGCTTAATTGAACATTTAACACAACAAAATCTTATTTTTGTGTGCACATCTCAAAAGTGTAGTGTCTAAAAATGGGGATAAGGATAGGGCATTTTCAATCTAATCTCTCTATTTGTATAAGTGTACCAACTTAATTCAAGCTCTCAAGTACAAAGATTCAGCAGCAGAGCTATACGAGGGGGATTCAAATATAAATGGCAATTTTGTTAAAAATATTTATTGATTAAATATATAAACAAGTGACTTCATCAGCATTTCTCAACTTAGCCTCCACATTCCACACATTTTTGCCGTTTTGCCATTTTGGAAGCTTGAACATTCCTTCAAAAAAGTTTGAGGGCATGTCGCCAACCAATTGCGCACATGCTCCTCGACATCCTCATTTTTGAAATGTTTCCCTCCAAACGATTCTTTCATGGGTGCAAACAAAAAATAGTCTGGGGGGAAAAGTCTGGACTATATGACTATAACCATTCTGTCCATTGTAAAATTGGCGGTGTGAGGCGTAGCATTGTCTTGGAGAAGGATGACATCTCTGATGGGCATATGACATGTGTTGCTTCAGTAGGCAGCTTTTACAGACCTTAACAATTGGCAATAATAAGCTGCAGTCACTGTACATCGATCACGAAGAAAATCAACCAGCAAAACTTCTCTGTAGTCGAAAAACACAGTCATGGATTTGTCATCTGTGATACGACCTTGGGCATCGAGCATGACCTTCGTTTTCCACAAATTCTCGGTCACCCTTAAATTGTCTGGCCCAAGTAGACACTCGATTCTGTGACAGTGTAGTGTCCCCAAACTGTGCCCTTAAACGAGTTAAAATCTCCAAAGTATTAACCCCTTCCTTGGTTAAAAACTTGATAATAATGCTTTGCGTAACAGACGAAGGGACTTCTTGCTCACTCATGGTTGTACTGATGCCAGAACCTAGCAAAGCGGCTATCAAAGCTAGTTCCCCCTCCCTAATACACCAACATTCAACCCCCTACTCCACCACCCCACTCTGAACTGCTTCCTCTGTGAAATGCAACAATTACCGTGTATATTTGAATCACCCTCTTAGTTTCAGGTTTTACAGCCTTTGGTAGCCAAGCAGTACTCTTCTCCCTCCCCAGTCCACACTCACCCGTTAAACAGGTTGGAGTTGAGATGTATCATTTTGAGTCAATAATCTAATAAGCACTGCAACAACATGAACGTTGATGCTATTGCCAAGCAATCTGTAGCACTGTTTGTTTGTTGTGTGATCAGGAAAATTAAAATGCTCATCAGGAAAACACATTAGTCTAGCGACTTCACGAGGAGTGAAAAATCTTAGTTTTAACCTTTTCAGTTCAGTTAACTGTTCACAGCTTCCTTTTACATATGATTCACTCCTCTTGAATGTTGCTGATATTTCCTGAGAATTTGTTGAAGGACACAGTACAGATCCTGTTCCTTCTATATAGTGGCTATATGCTTTAGTAAAACAACAGGATCTAGAAGACGATGGTGTCACGATGTCCATAAGCCAGGCATGTTTTGCCAGAGTTTTGTCAGTCACAGCAAACTTTGCTAAGTTCTCATCAGATGTCTCCTCTATTATATGGGTTAGTGGGAAACACACTTGTTCATCTGGAACCCACGGCTTGTATTTTAAAACAAGTTTGGCTAAGTGGTCATCTTCTACATTCGGCATAAATTCTATCTGAAAAATGAACATTTTAATGTATTAGGTAAATAATTGCATAAAAATCTGATGTGTTCCATTCACATGACTTTCTCTAGCTCTTCCATATAAAAACTATTCTTACAAAACATTATTCTTCTATCTACTTCATACTAATCAAGATAAATATTAGGAGAAATTGTCTTATTGTTTCCTTGTAAGTAGAAGAGATATAAGGGAATACACTAGGCTAAAGTGACAGTCATATCTTTTAAAAGCTGGTCGTTATGTGAAACAATTGAGGTTTGTTTCACTTTGCATGGTTCCGTTTCAACTGTAAAAGAAAAATATACATGACATAAATTATGTTTTATCAACATCTACATTTTTTGTGTAGCAAGTTTTTGTCTATATCTTATGGTTTAATATGCAAAACTCATCCAGAATAAAGAGGTCTTCAGAGGCTATTTCCAGAAAATTCAAAATATGCATTTTATTTGTGATCTAAATATCTTTAATACGCATTATTTTAATTAAAATAGTTAGAGCCATTTTTGAGAAAAACAAAATGTTCAAAAATTTTTCCATGTAAAGGGTAGTTAGTGGTGGGGGAGTTTTATTTTGAAAATCTTTGTCATATCCTTGGAAGATACTAAACATAAACACCAAGTTTGGTATTTAACGGTTTTTTCGTTTTTGAACTATGCTGTCCACAGACACACACGGACCTTTTTCTAAACATGCTTTTCGGACCCCAAAACATATATTTCCAGTGAAATCTTGACATCAAGTTTTTGTGTGGAATATAACGGAAATTCTAGTTTCTATGTACATTGTATACACACAGCTAGAGAAAGTAAAAATATGCTGAAATCCTTTGTAATTATTATAATCTTTTGCATCACTAATGAATTGCAAGTACCACATACAAAAATCTGATTGTTCGATTCTCATGACTTTCTCTAGCTGTTCCATAAACAAACTTTCCTTACAAAAGACTATTCTTTTATCTGTGCCATGCTAAAAAATGCCAATGCCAGAATTTGTCTTATTATTTGCTTCTGTGTAAGGTGAAGGGAAATAAGGGAATACACTAGTCTAAAGTGAGTCAAATCTTTTTAAAAGGTGGTCGCTAGGTGAAACAACTGAAATTCGGTTCCTTTGCTTACTAGGAGTAAACAAAAGAGGGACAAAAAGAAAGATGTCTTCCATTTGAGAAAACAGTTAACTTTAAAAATAAAACAAGAAAGGTATATAATATAAATTGTGTGTTTTAAGGAGATCTACATTTTTTGTGTAGTTAGTTTCTGTCTATCTGGTCTACCAGTTATACAAAAGTTATCCAGAATAAAGAGGTCTTCAGGGGCTATTCCCAGAAAATTCAAGATATATATTTTATTTGTCATAAAACTATCTTAAACATCTATGAGATTTGAATTAAAATCATAAGAGCCATTTTTGAGGTAATCAAAATTTTCAAAAAATGTTCCATTTAATAGGTAGTTGGGGGGGGGGGGGAATTTTCTTGAAAATCTTTGGTTCACATCCTTGGAAGATAGCGAAGTTAAATGAAAAAACAACATGCACACATACTGTGCATATTTTTTTTTAATTCTGGGGGTCCCAAAACATGTAATCTTGGTTAAATTTCAATACTGAATTTTTGGGTGGAATGCAATACCTTCTGTATCTGTGTAATAAGTAGAGAAAGTCACGTTAATAAAACACATCAGATTTTTATCCCTCTTGATTCTCCACTTCTAATATTGATAAGTTAATCCTGTACATAACCTCTACTTACAATATTTGGCTGTAGTGGAAAGAAAAACTGCAATGGCTTCCTCTTTGCAATCATGTAATAGCGAGTTCGTGAATTAGGAATGTAGAACATTGATGGACTCAGTAAGAGCTGCTGATAAACAAACCCAATGGTCTCCAAGGTTGCTATCAGCTGTTGACAGGCTTCAGAGTTTTCAAATCCTTTCACATTTTCCAGCAGCAGGTATTTCCATTTGTTACAAAGCTTTGGTAACAAGCTGAGTATGTGAAGAAATGAATCTGTTCGGATATCTGCAACATCTTTCTTTAGACCTACCCTGAAATTAGTAATTCAGTAACAAGATTACAACATCTATTTCATTACTAAAAGTATGGCAAATTTTATGTATTTCCATATTTCAAAGAGTTTAGGTGCAGTGATGTAAACTAATAATTACTTTTTGAGTTGAATTGTAACACTTATACATTATTTTTTACTTTCTCTACACATACTATGCATATAGTGTATAGAGAAGGTAATACCAAGATTTCACCAGAAGTATGTTTTTGAGACCCCCAGAATAATAATAATAATACTAAAAAAAAAAAAAAAAAAAAAAAATAATAATAATAATAATAATGAAAAAAATGTCCATCTGTATGTGTATGTCTGTGGGCAATATAGCTCAAAAATATAAAGCCTGTTAAATACTAAACTTAATATGTAAGTTCAGTGTTTTCCAAGGATGTAGCACTAAGATTTTCAAGAAAATTCCCCACTCCCAACTAACCTTTACATGGAAAAATTTTTTAAAATTTTTATTTTCTCAAAAATGGCTCTAATGATTTTGATTAAAATATTATATATTAAAGATATTTACATGAAAAATAATATATCTTAAATTTTCTGTGAATACACTCTGAAGATATCTTTATTCTGAATGAATTTTACAGAATTTTGCATAACTGGTAAAAGTAGGAGAGAGACAAAAAACTTGATAAAAAATGTAAATCTTGTTAAAACACATAGTTTATGTCATACACATTTTTTTCATGGAGTTGATCATTTTTGAGATATTCCTTGTTTTTAGTTTCAGCTTTGAAAACTTATACTTTTCTCATGCAGGAATTTGTCAACTCCTGTCCATACAAACAAAGGAACTTCAGTCACATAGCAACCAACTTTAGACTATCACTTTAGGCTAATGCATTCCCTTATTTCTCTTCTTCTTACAAGAAACAAGTAATAAGACTATTACTGCTAATTTTTTCTCGATTAGCATGAAGTAAAGAGAAGAATAAGCTTTTTAACAATAATTTGTTGCACAGATGTAGAGAAAGTCATGTGAATGAAACACATCAGATTTTTTATTCTTGGAACATGTTTCAAAAGTGTCTCTTCCTTTCATCATCAGCCAATCAACTGTGAATTTTTCAATTTTCTGATTATTATCTCTTCTGGTGGTGGTTTTATGAACTTCTGATTAAGGACATCACTAGGCAGGAATTCAAAGTACATCAGTTGCTCTTTCTTCTTGCAAATGTGGGTGTTTTTGATGTTTCCAGTTCTACACAGTTTCAGATATGCTTTAGTAATGTCAGGGTTCTGTCAATGTTGTGCATTGACTTTTTGGAAAGAAGAACACTATTCAGAAAATTAGAAAATTCCAGTAATTGATTGGCTGATGAACACTTAAAACATGTTCACAGAATAAAAAAAGTAAGTGATGTATAAGTTTTACAATTTATTATTTTCATATTTGTCAACTTTACAGACTGCCTGCAAATTGTATAAGAATGAGGTGTTTTTATGGCTTTTGGGGGAGATTCACTAAGAACATGACAAAGAATTAAATTATAACTTAAGATTAAGACTTAATGGTAGAGGCAGTCAAGTTAGCTTTCATTCTCGCTGCTGCTTAGTGCACTTGTAGATGCAGCTGAGCACACAGCTGGCAGGAGAGAGCTTGGCTAACGAGCATATGGGAGTCTCGATACTTGCAAGACTCATAGACATAAGTCTCATTAATAGCAAGACTGCAGTGTTATGCGTGGAAACTTGCATAATCAGTCCTGCAAGCTATATTATTTCATCTGTTTAAAGATTTAAATAACCTGAGAGGATAAGGATGATATTTAAATAACCCATGCTAGGGAAAGGGTTAAAAACGAAAAATGGTGTCACACAATTTGCAGATATGTATACATGGTCTCCACTTTTATTATTACAAATAAGTGTATATATTTTATTCTCATAAGACATTTATATTGCAAGAAGTAATTCTATTTTTGGTTGTAATCTGAACATGTTTATACACAGCAAAACAAAGTATATGTATGTCATTAACAGTTAATATCGCTGATTCAAACCGTTTACTGTGAACACATTTGGTATATAAGTACTGTCAAATGATGAGTCATCTTGTGTTGTTACTAGGGCCCGGATTTTTAGCTCTTCATAAATGCAATTTTAGCCTTCTATTAATCTCTTTAAGTTTTTAAACAATTTTCCTACCTTTCTAACAATGTTCCTAGCCTTTTTTTTTTTTTTGTTTTTTTTTTTTGTTTTTTCTTTCTTTCTTTTTTAAGGTTTTAAACAATTTTCCTATCCATTATTGCTGTTGATAAGCAGAGCTTATCCAGGCAACACACAGAAATTTTTATATAAATTTTCCTCATTTTTCCTAAATTTTATATTCACTACCTTGACTTCCCTTGATCTAGTTTAGACATTTTCTATAAGAATTATTCATTCTATCATGAGCATAGTTTATCAATTTCATACTAGTTTTTAATTAACAAATAGTTTTGTAAGAATAGTTTGTTTGCACAAGAGATAGAGAAAGTCAACAGAAGAATTTTTTATAAATACTTGCACTAAAAGCTAATATTAAAACTAACTGGTTAGATGTTAATGTGATAAATGACCTTGTAAAAGGCTGACATGGTGGACTCATGAGAATCATGTCAATGTGCAGCTTGCTAACATCTTCAGCTGACAGAGACTGGATGTTCCTCTGTAGCAGTTTAGTGTTTGGGAAGTTGTGTTGGTAGACCATGTTGGCCGTCGTGTTGATGTCTATTGCTGTTACAACTTCTCCATCAACTCCACTTGCTGCAATTTGCAAATTCAACATAAATATTCTAACATTTTTATCTGATGGGTTTGTTCTAAGGACACTGTCTAACAATATTTCCAGTTTCTTGCAAATACAAGGGGATTAAAATATAAACTGTAAATTTTTTAATATACAGGTGACACAAAGGAATGGGAAATTTTGGAATGGAGATTACTGGATGAGCAAAATTACTTTACACATATTTATGTCAGTATATATTACAGATTATGCCATTATAGAATATGACAATCATGTTTATTTCTCAAATATCACATCCGATAGATAAGCTCCCTCTCAGCACACATATTCCTGAAGCCTGATAGGAACATTAGGCATGGCTCAACAGGAATTCTGGAGATTTCCCCCTCGCTCTTCAAATCCATTTATCAGCCACCAGAGAAAGGAGAGGAGTCCACAGGAAATACCAACAACAGGCCAGCCAGTCAAAATCTGTTGATTATGTAGGCAACATACGCCTGCGAAACATGTCCAGGTATCTTATTACTTAGTGAAGCAATTCAAGTGTAAATTCAACTCATTTTATAACCAAAGTGTAAATATGCTTCACTGTGTACCACTTCCAGTATTTTTATTCTTTTGATCATTTCCCCTCTTATTCTTGCTTTAAGTTCTTCAGAGGTAGCAGGTCGAGTATGGTAAATAGTGCTCTTAAGGTGGCTCCACCAGCTGTCAGGTCAGGAGACCTTAGGGGCCATGCCTTGAAATGACATGGTTACCAAACAATCATCCTTATCCATGTGGTATGTGCTGTTGCTCCAACTTGCTGAAACCAACATGGGGTAGCTCATGAGCTTCCATTCCTGTAATAGGCTTTTACCATACCATTCCAGTGCTCCATGTCCTCAGCAACAGTTTTCAAAATTTCCCATTCTTTTGAATCACCCTGTATATTGATGAAACATTTCATGCTTTACGCACTTTTGCCAATGATTTGGAAGCCCAAATATTGAAGCTTGAACCTTGTTCAAAAAAAGTATATCACATTATTTACTTGTTAAACACAATGTTACAATTGAATCTGGTCTTTAATTAGAATGGCTAGTGATTGAAATCTGCTTTTACACTCTATTAGATGATACTGTTTTTAGGTATATTTATGGTACAAAATTAAAGGGACGGCAACTACCCTTCAGCTCTTTAAGGTGAGTCATTGCTAATATTAGTTTTGGGTTTGGATTATGAAGGGAACTTCTGTTAAATTAACTATTATCAATTTATAATTCTTAAAAGAACAATGTAAAGCCTTACCCTTTAATGCATAATGCATTCCTCCAATGCCACTATACAGTTCTAGCACTTTCATTTTTAATCTCAGGATATTGAAAGCCTTGTGACTTGTAAAGTATCCACCAACCTGTAAGAAACAAATTTAATATGAAATAAGGTACTGCAAATGAATACTTTTACTTCATGCATACATAGGTAGAGAAAATAATACATTCCACCCAAAAATTTGATAGTGAGGTTTCACTGGAAACTACATTTTAGGGTTCCCTGTATCTGAAAAAAAATTCTCTAGCATGTATGTACAATGTACATAGTAGTATTGCATCCAAAAATTTGATATCGAGATTTCACCTGGAATACATATTTTGGAACCCACTGAATAAAAAAATAGATGTGTCCATTCACATGACTTTCTCTACATCTGTGCAACAAATTATTGTTAAAAAGCTAATGCTTCTATTTACTTCATGTTATTTGAGAAAACATTAGCAGAAATAGTCTTATTACTTCTTCCTTGTAAGTAGAAGCGAAATAAGAGACTAGCATAGGTTAAAGTGATAGTCAAAAGCTGGTTGCTATGTGACTGAAGTTCCTTTGTTTGTATGGACAGGAGTAGACAAATTCCCGCATGAGAAAAGTATGTTTTTTAAAGCTGAAACCAAAAACAAGGAATATCTCAAAAATGCTCAACTCCACGAAAAAAAGTATATAACATAAATTGTGTTTTAATATGTTCTACATTTTTTGTATAGTACATTTTTGTCTATCTCTTATGGTTTAACCGTTATGCAAAATTCCGTAAAATTCATCCAGAATAAAGTAGTCTTCAGAGGCTATTCCCAGAAAATTCAAGATATATATTTTATTTGTCAGGTAAATATCTTTAATATAAGAGATTTTAATTAAAATCGTTAGAACCATTTTTGAGAAAATAAAAATTTTCGAAAACAGTTCCGTGTAAAGGGTAGTTGGGGGTGGGAGGATTTTCTTGAAAATCTTTGTGATGCATCCTTCGAAGAAACCAAACTTAAATACCAAGTTTGGTATTCAACAGTCTTTTCGTTTTTGAGCTATGCTGTTCACAGACACACACACATGGACCTTTTTGTAAAAATACTTTTTTTGAATTTAGGGGGACCCAAAACATGTATTTCTGGTGAAATCTCGGTATCGAATTTTTGGGTGCAATACAATAGCTTCTCTATACTCTATGTACATAGTACGTGTAGAAAGTGAGAAAGTAGAAAAGCATTTTTAAATAAGGTCCAATGTCTGGACAGCATAGGTCAAAAATGAAAAGTCTGTTAAATACCAAACTCGATATTTAAATTCAGCATCTTCCAAGTATGCGACACAAAGATTTTCAAGAAAATCCCCCCATCTGCAACTACCCTTTACATGCAAAAAATTTAAAAAATGTTGGTTTCCCAAAAATGGCTCTAATGATTTTGATTTCACATTTAAGACATTTAAATGACAAATAAAATGTATATCTTGAATTTTCTGGTAATTACCTCTGAAGATGTCTTTATTCTGGGTGAATTTTTCTGAATTTTGCATAACTGGTAAACCTTAAGAGATAGACAAAACTTACAACACAAAAAATGTAGGTCTGCTTAAAATACACAATTTATGTCCTATACATTTTTTTCGAAGAGTTGACCATTTTCAAGATATTCCTTGTTTATTGGTTTCAGTTTTAAAATACTTAATATGGGAACTTGTCAAATCCTGGCTATGCAAAGAAAAGGATTTCAATCCCATAGTAACATTTGAAAACATTTGATTATAATTTTAGCCTAGTATATTCCCTTATTTCCCTTCTACTTATAAGGAAGCAAGTAGTAAGACAGCTTGTGCTAATGTTTATCTGAATTAGCATGAAGTAGAGAGAGGAATAAGCTTATTAACAATAATTTGTTACAGAGATGTAGAGAAAGTAATATGAATGGAATGCATCAGATTATTTTTAGAAGTAGAGGAATGAAACAGAACAACAGGGTATAGCGGAGGAGTATGCATGTCTAAACCGCAATGATCCCTGATGGTTTTCACAACCACTTTCACCATGTTCTCACACGCTTTCTATGGAATTATAGGTATCAAAGAAATACCAGTGAGAGGTTTAATACTGCCAAGCTTGTACCCTTCCTTTATACTATTACAGCATTAGAACTATACTGCTTCTCATAGTAACTCATTTACCTTCACAAATAATGTAAGGAAAATCTCTCTACCTGCTCTTCTACATAATATTCTTATGAAAGTTCTTTTTTCTTTCTTACTTTCCTTCTTCTAATATGGCAGTACAGCTCATGTGAGCTTAGTCTCTTTTGTGTTTCTTTCCATTCTTTTTTCTACTTATTGCTAATTAGATAAAATTGTACAGATATATTTTAGTATACATTTTGTTGCAGTTACAAGGGAGATATAGGAAGCTAAAGCAATAATCAATCTTTTAAAATCATGTCACTATTTGAATACTAATATTTCATTCTTTTAATGTTGCTAAAAATCAATTGTGACTTAACACTTGCAAAATGTATATAAAAATAGGTATTTGAAAATTAAAGCCAATAACAAATACCATGGAAATAGTTAATGTCTTGAAATTTTTAATAAGACATTCGCTATTATACGCCATAACCAAAGTAAAAATCGGGTTATAACTTCTTAAATTTAGCAATATAATAAATTGTTGCTGTGGAACATCTCAAATAAAAAAGAATGATGACAATGTGATACCATCTATTTTTCAACAACTAGTGAGAGGCTCATTATTACAATACAATGGTTACACCACTTGGCATTACTTCAATATGTGGGTAGTTTTGTTATTTTGTTTTATAATTATTTACTGGTCTGTTATAAATGCTTTGGGTCCTAAGCCGCAAAGCGTAACCGCGGTATATTTTATATAATTAGAGGAATGTAACAGTTGCTGCCGAGGGATCTGTGAAGCTAAAGCCCCAATGATCCCAAGAAGTCACAAAACTTTGGCAATCTGGCGAATTTCAGATCTGAACAACTTAACTCTGTCCCTACATTTTTAAGCATACACCAAAGTTAGGTTAAGTTAGTAGAATGTGGATCCAACCTTTATAGACGGATTGAACTATGCACCTTTGGCTGCAAATGAAATAGTGAGCTACGAACACTACCCTATTACGTGAAATATATTTCACATTTAATTTAGCCCTTTCAGCAATTGCAAATATTTTCATACCTCCCACCACAATTTTGTTTCTCGACTTCATGGATGCCAATGTAAATATTTTAAGTGCTTCTAATTTTGAACCATAAATTGACTTTTTTTTTCAATTCCATTGCGTCTCTTTCTTTCGGATGACAGATTATTGAACTATTATTATATATATATATATGTTTATTTCTTTTCTTAGCATTTTAAATATTATCCAATTATACTGGTTTCTTTTTGTCTTGTTTTAACCATGTTTTAAAGCAACAAAACACAGTTTGCACTGGTCACGGGTGAGAACTGTACACAATCGTAAAAGAGTCACGTGATTGAAATGGCTGTGATTAAGTTCTGTGTTATGAGAAAACTTACGTTTTCTGAGTTTAATTTTATTGGTTTTTGTATCTGTTTGGGTAACTTTAATTAAGTCTGTTTGAAAATGTGGTTGTATATTTTGTAAAAAGTGTAACATGTATTTGTTTGCTTTTTTTATACATAATTGAAAGTGCATCAACTGTCAAATGGTTTACACTTTTCACGTCTTATCGTAATAGCACTTGTTACAAGCAATTATGTTTCGAAGCAGAAGTTGGTTTGGCGGCGGGCTATGGAAGCCAAAAAACCCTCATTCCTTGGAACATCTGAAGTGAGTTGTATTTCTGTTTATTCTTGTAACCTTGAAAATGGGTTTCGGAGATGCGCAATTACCAAGTATTTTTACCGTATTTTCAATTTGTTTGCACCACTATCCTTTTTGCGTATTTATGATTAACTGAATTTGCTTGCTAAATTGAGTTAAACGTAATCTAATGTATTTAAAATGTTGAGCGTACCGTATTAACTATTTTGTTCTCATATGTATCTTCTAGTAGTTGCAGCGAGTTTTAAGAAAAGCACTTAGTGAACATGGTCCCTAATTATAGAGTTTAATTAGCAGTACAATTTTGCACAAAATAAAAGTAATTAACACAGTATTATTGTTTTAGATACCTCTATAATGTGTTGTCTAAGAATCAGATTGTCTCTGAAAACAATCGTGGACTCTTAGTGGAAACTCTGAGATCAATAGCTGAAATACTCATCTGGGGCGACCAAAATGACAGCAGTGTCTTTGAGTGAGTATGAATTACAATCAAGCTGAATCTCCATAGTTAACATAATAAGGCACCAGAGCTGTGGGTTCTGCTAGTTTGAAATGGTTGCGCAGCTGTGATCAGAGATACAAGGATCACACCAAAAGACAAGAGCAATAATTTTTAAAAATATGAATATTTATTTTTGGACTAAACAAATACATGTTAATGCACAGACTTTGCTATCGCTTTTCAACATAGTCTCCATTTCTTTGTACACATTTTTTCCATTATTTGTAATATTGAACTGTAATGTAAAAATTTTGTTTCAGCTGTCTAAAGATATTACCATGTTTCCATGGGGAACTGAAATGGTTTGAGTACACTACCATATTGAATACTGATTGGAAATGGGGATTCAAATCATATTGAATTTTAAACCCGGTCCTCTTAAAAAGTGGGAATGGAATGAGATCGGATCAAAATATATTGCATGGAAACACCTCTGTATTCAAATTGTTTGTAGTATGGTAAACAAACTCTTCTTCTGCTATTCTCCTTGCACACAGTAGTCATATGTTAATTCTTTTTGTTTATTTCTGTTAGATTGTAAAAAACCCTGTATGGTTTCTATAGTTTACAATGTATTCTCAAATATAATTAATTAACCTCAAAACCTGGTTATAATACACAGATAATAAATATATATTTAGCAGGTTTGCCAATGAAATTCTAAGTTGACCAACATAAATGGATGATTAAATTATTTTCAAAGTTTTCTCAATTCGTATTGAATTTAACATGTGAAATGTGGGTTGTAATGGATATGGAATTGAACTCAAATTGATTTCAATTCTCCATGGAAACCTGGTAATTAACACACTGTTTTCCAAATATCACCCAAGAGATGGCATTCCATACCCTAGTGTTTTGTTACGGGCTTGTAATGATGGAATCAGCTTCCATTGCCTGTCAAAATACTTGTCAAAAATCATTACCATTTTAAAATCTCTACAGAAGGTTTTGGATGATGGTTCTTCTTTGAAGCTTGTGGTCTAGGGTCAATAAATGTGGCAAACATTTCGATAAACTAAGTGTTCAATCATTTTTTGCACTGCATATTGTCCTACTGCAAGTTTTGCAGTGATTTCATCCACAGTAACATGCCTATCTTCTCTAATAAGCTCATTAACTCTTTTTCTTCTTCATTTACGATACAGATTGTTACACATATTTATTACGCCCCTCAGCTGGGCTACAATTTGTTACACAATTTATTATGCTCCTTGGTTGTGAGTCAAATTGTAACAAATTATTATTCAATGTATAACAACTTCCAGTCGGTGAGCTAGTTGAGATTCTTTCTTCTTTAGTATTACTCACGGTAATACGTAGCATTATTACATCTCTGGTCGTGGCCTTGAGGGAGATAATTCATTCCAGGTAATATAATATTTATAAATAATACACTGGTATCACTGGTAAGATGTTCTTGTATATTCTTGGATATTACTTGATACAATAATTAATAAAACTGCAGGATTGCACAGATAAATGAAGATTGCATTCTACAGCATGCGTTTCCGAAGGACGCTACTCTGGTGCCTGAGCAATGATGCGCACACAAAGACTGACCAATAATGAATGCACACAGTGGAGCATCTATTCAGCTCTTATATAGGCTCAAAACTTATGTCGCCCTCCGTGGTGTAATGGTTACCATGCTAACTTCATATACCCAAGGTCGCAGGTTCAAACCTGGTGGAGGACGATGGATTTTTTCGGGTGTAAAATCCTTAGCGTGGCTTGTTTCAGAAGGGAAGTAAAGCCTTGGTCCCATGTCGTAGATTTACGTAAAAGAACCTCAAGCCTGATAGAGAGGCCTCTGAGCAAAATTAAGCGGTCTTTCACGCCCAATTTAGAATGGGATGCTGAGAACCAAGGTAGTTAAAGAGCGTCCATAAATAACATACCATTTACATTTTTTTTTTTTTTAAACTTATTTTAGGTATATGTTTTTCCTTATTAAACATTCTTTGAGGAAATCTATTATAGACTTCCTTTTATTTATTAATAAATTACTTTTGATACATTTATTTCATAAGCTATTTGCGCTTAGTGAAAGTTTAAATACGAGTATACATCGCTTGGGGATGCGGTATACTAGAAAGAACAACTTCCTTTTTCATGCACATAGCAATGCAATTATCATTGTTGAATTTTTTAAAATAATTATTTTTCATCACAAGTGAAATAATACTTAAAATACACATTACATTCAATATTCTGATATTCACAGAACACTTACAGGCTAATTACTTTCAGTAATTAATTTTTTCTTTACCATATAATCAATAAATTTATATGGCATCAATTTCCTTCCATTAATATAAAATGAACACTTGATATGAAAACGTTTGGCTTCCATATATTAATGTCTCAAGATTCCCGGCATTTCTCCATTGCGCTTCAGCCTGCATGTGCTATCTGAATTGTTTAGAGCAAATATCACTTAAAAAGGAGTGCAGCCTTGCAATGGAAAAATGGATGATACTTCTTCTAGTTCTATAAACATTTTCTCAGAAGCTTTGTATCTCTTGCAAGCCAAAATGTGCTGGGCTGTTTTAGTCTCCTTCCTGCATAATCTGCAGTCTAGGTTGCCCTGAAGCCTTCTAATTGTGTTAAGATGCTTTTTCACAGGGGTATGCAGTAATTGTTCTCAGCTGAAGTCTGCAACATTTTAGCAGGCTCTCAGCTCTTTCCTTACATGGTTCTTTGATTAATAATTTCCCATGTCTGTTTCCTGGGGTTTTATGTCAGGTCTTATGATGGTTCCAGTTATTGATTGCTACTCTAATTAAATACTGAGATGTTTCTAGAGCTGGCTCTGGTCCAATAAACTGTGAAGCTGCTCCTTGTCTTGCAAGTTTGTCAGTTTTTCCATTTCCGTCTAAACCCTTATGGCCTGGTACCCAGATGAGTTGTTCTGCCAGGTCATTGAGCAATTTTAGGCAATTTTGAATAAAAAAGCAATAAAAATCAATTTTAAATAAAATATAAAAGAATTTAAATCAGACCCAAGAAAAAGAAGTTATTTTTATACTCATAGATTCCATTTTTTTTTTTAATTCTCTTAAAAAATGGAATCTATGAGTATAAGCAATTATTAAAACAAAAGTTATATAAAATCCTCAAGTATTTAATGTTATTAAACCCTTTATTACTTAACTAAACCCTTAAAAGAAAATTTTTAATCCTAAATATAAAAATAAAAAATTTAAAGATAAAGGTAAAAATCTCCTTCATGCCAATGTTGTTCGATTATCAACTTCGAGTAGTCGAATATTATAAGGATCTAATTCATTACCAGTTTTGATGTAACCTTAAAAGCCTTAAGTGCAGCCTGGCGGCTATCTGAGTGTATAAGGAACTGTTTACCAACGTATCACATCAACTTTTTCTTTGTTATGTTCCATGGAGTCAGTTCAAGAGCAAGTGCTACAAGTAGAGGTAATGTTGCCGAATGAGGATCTGTTTGCTGCTTAACAACCTTTACATCAGAAAATTGCTGAAACATGCAATGATCTGCGTTATGGAACATATAGAGTTGGTATTAGAAAACGCAGGGAAAGCAGCGCACCATAGGGTAGTGGGAAAGCGCTGAAGTATGCATGTTAATTGCCATGAAAAATAATACTTTGAAAGCTTGATGTAACACTTGCAACTTTTCTGATGCACTTGGGGTGAATTCTATTTGAAACATGTCTCTTCAGCCGTTCATAAAAATGTAGTGCAGTCTTTTTACTAAGCAGAAGATAACTTTCTTTGAGAGCAGTGGCAGCTGTTGAAGGGGCTCAAATGATATTATTTGGTCATAATATGTCCATTGTATAATTATGTTATTTTGTGCACTAAACATGTTTAAAACTGCTCGGTTTTTCTCCTATTTCTAAGGCTAATTCTTATAATGACAGAGATCCTGACTGCCCGGGCATTTTCTGTTATGTTTTCATCAGTAACCATGGCAATGGTATAGTTGTAAGGTTTTTCCAGTCTCTAAGCTAAAGCCAGCATGAGGCTGAGAAAAAATTAGCCTGTGTATCATGGAATGTATGGAGTGGAAATTGTTATTGTTATTCTTTTTCTTTCTGTAGAGTTGACAAGATTGGTGTAATTATTGTAAATTACTTGATTACACAATTGTCCCATAATGTTTAGAGCATATGAGCGAACTTGTGCAACCAATGTTAATTTTAAGTATATGGAAGGTATCCGAGTTGAAATTGTCTGGCCTCAAATTGGAGATATGAACAATGGAAATGACCACTCCAATTCCAACCTCCAAGGTCATGTTTGCCTGAAGTGAGAAAAGGGATGGAAGTTTTCCTTGTATGGCTATTTTGTAGTTTACAGTTCCTTGACCAGTTGCCTTTGATGTCCAGTCACAGTAACCAGTTGGCTGGGCACTCAGCTACAATGTGATACAGCCACAGAACAATGAAAGTTTGTGAACTAAAACAAGTTGTGTTAAAGTCGATAAATTTATTTAAAAAACTCAGAATTGAAAAACAGCAGCAGACCAAAGCCTGAGTTTAACATTGTTCAAGTAGAACTCCAATGTATGAGTAGAGCTTCTTTTACTTGAAAATTTGATATTTTGTTGTATGAAAAAGTTTCCTTGTGGTGGATATGAAGAAAAAAAAAAGGTGCTCTTCTGTTTCGTGTGTATACAGATAATTCTGCTAATGTTTATCATGATGTAAATAAAAAAGTAATATTTTGTAAGAAAAGTTTGTTTGCACAACAGCTAGAGAAAGTCATGTGAATGGAACACATCAGATGTTTTTAAAGTTCCAAGGATAGTTTCGCAATAAAATTGTATTGTATTTTCAGCTTATGTTGTTGTTGCTGCTGTTGTTTATTTACATTATAATGGTTACTGCTACCAGGTGATGGTTCTGAGCTAAGACATTTCCAACTACAGGAGTTAATAACATTTGGTGTCCATATCAAATGGAGAATATCAAAATTCATTGCATGATTTTTATTCTTTGAAATATTTTCTCCCAAATTAAATAACATTTTCTTACTAATTATTGTTGGTTGGTTGGTTTTTATTTATTTATTTATTTATGCTAAGCTTTATACAGGTGAATATGACCGGTGTTCAGCCCTGGCTCTTTACCGGTCATACTCATATTTTACAATAGTTTATTAATTCTAGTTTATTACACCATTTTGTCTATTTACTGTCCATATCCATTTATTTTTCACTTTGCATAAGAATTGTCCAATCTTCTTACTATCTTTTTGAAACATTTCAACTACTACTACATTTCTATCTATTTTAAACCATTTCTTATTAATATACTTTTTTCTCCAAATTTCAGTTCCTTTACATTTAAATAAAATGTGTTCTATATCTTCATTTCCGCCACATATAGGACATTGATTTTGTGGAATACCTTTCCTTAAACCTTTTAATCTCCATACTCCTGCTTTCAGCCATGCAATACCTTCTCGCTCCTCTTTATTTGTCACATCAATGTACTTTTCCCTTCCCCATGAGACTTTCATTGGTATATAGAAAACTAAAGATCTCTTTTCAGTTATTTCACTAAATATTTTTTGTATTTCTATGTCCTCAAATCTTTTCCTTGCCAACTTCCAGAAGTTATTCACATTATTTTCTCTTCTTCTCCACATTTCCCCTAACCCACTACTTTCCAGGTTATTTCGAAGACATTCTACCCATCCCTTGTTCTTTAAACTTTTCTCTTGATATACTAAACACTGTTTTAACAAATTCCTTTCTTCCAATTTCAATATCCTATGCCAAAATTTCAATGCCCTTTCCATAATCTTTCCCTTACTTGCCACTCTACCCAGCTCTATTTGTGCTACCTGCCTAACAGTTGCATTTGGTAACCTCAGTATTTCTTTGCAAAATTTCCTATGCACCTCATCTATGCCTTCCCATCCTCCTTCTAATCCCCATACTTCTATCCCATATAGCATTTTTGCCTCAACCACCATATTGTACACTTTTTCTAACCATCTAATATTTATATTAGGTGCTTTGTATTTGCAACTTCTAATAGCTGATAAAGCTCCTTTTCCTTATGCCAATGCAAATTTCTTTTGCTTTTCCCAATTGCCACCACTATCAATTTTAACTCCTAGATAAATACATTCTCTCACTACCCTGTACTCCTTTTCATTCTCATTCTTCCATTTTTCATACTTGCTCAATTTTCCCCCTTTTTTGAACACTACAATCTGCGTCTTGTCCTGGTTCACTTTTAAACTCCACTCTTTACAGTAATTATTTAATGTTTGCAAGGATTGTTTCAAGCCATTCACTGTAATTGCACCTATAACTAGATCATCTGCAAACAGTAATCCTGGAATCTGAATATTATTAATTACTGGCATCGAGTTATTATTTCTCCCAATTTCTGTTAATACATCATCTATATATAAATTGAATAGGACTGGACTTAACTTACATCCCTGTCTAAGGCCTTTCTCTTGTTGGATTTCTCTTGTTACAACCCCTTCCTCCACTCTTATACAAAAAGTATTTTCCTTATATAATGCTCTAAGGGTGTCCACCATTTGTTTACTCACTCCTTTAGTCAACAACTTATGCCACAGCAATTGAAGCTGTATCCTATCATATGCTTTCTCTAAATCCACAAAAGCCATATATAACTTTCCTCTTTTGTCTTTCAAGTATTTATCTACCAGTGTTTTTATAATAAATAAGTTATCAACTGTCCTCCTCCCTTTTCTAAAGCCCATCTGAAGTTCCGAGAGGATATCATATTCTTCAACCCATGTTTGTATCCTGCTTGCCATAATACCAGTAAAAATTTTTCCTACATTTGATAATAATGCAATGCCTCTATAGTTGTTTGGTTTGTCAACACTACCCTTGCCTTTGTATATTGGATGTATGATTGCTTTCCTCCACTTATCTGGTATATAACCCTTCACCTTAATTGTGTTAAATAAGTCTACTAAAACCTTAACTCTGTTTATTTCAGTGCACCATTCCTTAAGGAACTCTGAAGGGATTCCATCTATTCCCGTTGCTTTATTTCTCTTCATTATTTTCACCTGTTGGATTATTTCTTCACTTCTTATTATATCATCGAGTATATCTACATAGTTATTACCTATTTCCCAATTTCCTATCTCATTTTTACTCTTTTTTTCCCCATACAAATTTTTAAAATATTCCATCCATTCTCCTGGTTTTATACTTGGTTTTGTTACATATTTACTATACATTGATTTCATAACCTTCCATATCTCATTTGCATTATTTTCATTTAGAATTCATATCAAATTACTTTCATATTTTTTCATCCAGCTTGTTTTCTTTTGTTCCAGTAATGAATTATATAAATCCCTCCCTTGCATATACTCTTTCTTTAATTCTATGTTTCCTAATTCCCTCCACTTTATGAGCAGCTGTTTGACTTGTCTTTTAGTTACTCTACACTCTTCATCAAACCAGCCCTCATCTCTTTTGTAAACCTTCTTTCTCATTTTCATTTCCTCCCCAGCCCTTAGCATAATGATATTTAAGATATCCATAGCACTTTCAATTTCTTGTTCCTTTATCATAAAACTTATTCCACACTGACATATCTGGCCATAATTAGAGTTTAGTATCTGCCTAAATTTATTGCAATACTCTTCCTTCCATTTGTATCTACTGTATTCTTCTATGTTGCACTTTTCCTCCCTTAAATTATAGACTATTTGCTCTGTGCATGTTTTTATGTCTACTATCAATGGAAAATGCCCACTGTTGGAACTTAAATTTAGTATCTTAAAATTACTTAAAATATACCCCATATTAATTGGCCATAATACATAATCAATCACACTTTGACCATTATTACTAACATACGTATATTCTCCATTCACATCTTCTCCATATTTCCCATTCAAAATATCAAAGGCATTCAATTCACAGAATTCTATAAATTTCATATAGCCTTTGTCAACTATCTTATCTTTGCTGTATCTAATTTTCTCAGGTTTCTCTAATGTATCATTACTCATCCACCTATTCCCTCCAATAACATCATTTTCGCCAATCCTAATGTTAAAGTCTCCCATTAATATAATCTCAGAATTACCATATCTCTCCTTTAAATGTTCCATTTCTATCTCTAGGTGTTTAAGGAGTTCCGGATTATGAAAGCGCGAAGGAAGAGGAGGATTGTATACTATGCCTATACATATAACATTTTCAACTATTTGTTTCTCCTCTAATACAATCCATAGTATTTCTTTTCTCCTTGACCAAGTTTCTTTAACTCCTTTACTTAACGTCTTCTTTACAAAAAAGCCTATGCCTCCAGATGCCCTCCCCTTTCTTGCTACCTTATCTCCTTTTATCCCTACAAAATCAAAATCCTTTACGTAAACCTGGTCCTCTTTTAGCCATGTTTCAGCTACCGCGAGATAATCAAGTTTTGTCAATAATTGATTTAAACTCCCCGCATATATTTTGTTTTTAACTCCCTCACAATTCCAGAATCCAAGCCTCCTTATATTCTCCCTTCCCTATTGTGAGCCTGATCTAAATCTAAATGTTTCTAGTGTTCTTTTACTCCTTAATTGTATCCCTTCTCCGGAAGGAATAGTTTTATTTCTGTCTAAAACTAGAATGCTGCCATATTCAGATGATATAATGCTGTCTTCTTCCCCTTCTGTATTCTCCCCGCTACTCTGTTGCCACGCCTTCTTTCCCTTCGAAGCCAAATTACGTGCTGCTATTACTTCCCCTCTTCTCGGTGACACTATTTTCTTGGGTGACGTCACTCTGGTGGCTCCTCCTCCTGTTGCTTCCTCTGTTGACGTCATTTCTTCGTCAGCTGTTACTTCTCTCGTAAGGAAGTTGGATGACGTCCTATCTGCATATGCCGTTCTCATATCCATGCTGACAGGCAGATTTCGGTTCAAACACACACTTTCCCTGTCTTCACCCACATCCATTCCTTTTTGGTTGGTTGGTTGGTATCTAATGTTAAACACTTGATAGTGAAATCATTTGTTTTCTTGCACTCCAATATTTAGCTGTGAGGTTGTAATCTTCTGTGAAAGACGGACAATGTAGAAGATTATCACATTCCATTTCTTCATTTAAGGATACCCATTTGTAAAAAAAACCTAAAATCTACAATTTTGCTTGGATTGATTTGAACTTTAACACAACAATTGCAGTATTTAGAATAGTTTACATGCTAATTTTCAGATTTTTGTTCAAAATAGTTCCTGTGATATTAACATATATTGTTTTATTGTCATTTAATTAAATCATTCCACACAATGCAATGCAGTAAGAGAAATATAATACTTTGCAGTTATACTGTAATACAGTATTAGTAAATTGATGAGATGAAATTTTTATCTGACTATTGCTTTAGGAGAAAAAAAATATTTAACTGTCATTTTATAAATTTTTTATTTTTGCTATTGAAATATGAAGTTTATTATTTAATTACACAAGCATTGGTGATAGTAGAAAAAAAATCATCTCATCTATTTTCTTTTGTACTGTTTTCATCCAAGCATAAACATTTTCACGCTTCTGTTTTGAAAACTGCCTCATGTCGAACAATTTAAAGTTTTGAAAATGCTGAAAAATAAAAACACGAGAAAATAGGTTTAACGTACAATTAACACTGTTTCTTTGTAAGTCTTAGGATTTCATAATCTCCTGCAGAAGTTTTTAAATCAATAATATCTGTCAACTCATGGATTGTTTACACTAATTCCGAGGAATATATAAAGCAAAGAAAAACTGCAAGTCATTTGGTCCGAGTCAAGCTGCACTCTGCCACCAAAACAATCTCTATTTCACGGCTGGAAGTATGCTGTTGGTGGGGTGTGGGGAGGCCTGCCGGGTGCTCTATCTTGCCTGTGGTTTAAAGTTAAATAATCGGTGAGACCTGCTTTTTAAATTTTGAAACATATTACTATACTCACTTTTTTAGTTATTAGTGCATATTATTGTACTTTCAACTTGAAATAGAGACATTTAAGGCCAATGTTATTGGTCAAAACCAAATTTCAGATTTTTACGAATTTTTCACCATGGTGAAAAGGTTAAAGTAATAATATGGTAATAAAAACAACAGGAAATTGAACTACCAGCATTACATTATTTAATTAGGCAAAAAAAAAACTTTTTTCGTTTTTTGCAATTTTGATCAATTTTCACAGATGGGTATCCTTAAGTTGGAGAAAAGACATATAGAAGTCTCTGCTATGCCAAATTTATATAAGTATTTTAACTACTAATTATTGTTACATTAACCCTTTTAGTGGCAATCATGATGTAATTGGGATGCCATTTTCATATGTTTTAGCTCTTTCCAGTGGGAAAGTCTGTGTTTCTACATCATAGGCATAGAGAGAGGTTGTATGAGCATTTCAGGGCCTTATCTTTACACTCCAAAGCACATATAAACTCCAAATTTGATTTCTGTAGTCAATGTTTGTTTATGTTGGTTGAAAAATGGATTTTCAAATTTTTCTTTTGTTTTTAATTTTTTAAAAATATTGAAGAGACCTCACATCTATATAATGTGTATTATACAGTATACAAAAGGGTATATAAATGTCATTCAGTATTTATTGCATTACTAATGATTCAAAACCCTGCATTCTAATGTAAATTGCTTGGCACTTTTAAGACAGCATTCTGTTATTCAGGCTATTTGTGTTGCTTCATCGTTACTAGTTTCAGTTTTACATCGTATAAGATTTAACAGTTTTTTTATTTTGGATAGCTTCTTTCTGGAGAAGAACATGCTGTCGTTCTTCCTGAAGATCATGAAACAGAAATGTGGCAGCTATGTATGTGTGCAGCTGCTTCAGACACTCAATATTCTCTTTGAGAACATCAGGAATGAAACCTCACTCTGTAAGTACTTTAACTTTCTTTCACATTAAACAAATTTAAAGATAAATGTTTAATAAAAGAAAATTATGGATAATAAATCAATGTTAAAATAGAATATTTATTGTTATATGATGTAAGCTCATAAACGGTGACTTGTCAAAACATATACCTGAGTAACTTAAATCCTAATATGTACATGGTATACAAGATATTATTTTTAAAATATATTAAAAAATTGATTTGTCAATTTATGGTTGTAATATATGTATATTAGCCTAGTGGCTCCGACATTGTATCATCCATAAATTATTGTATAGAGTAATATGTTTTATTTAGTAATATTTCTTTAACTCTTTTTGTGAATATATCTTTGATTTTTTGCAGCAATTTGTTATATACTTTCATACCTATATAGTGATTTTTTTTTATAGAGTGTTAGTCTATGCATGGCTAATTTTACGCTAGATTCTTTCCAGGTATTGTAGTGGTATCGGTTTTGTTTTCCCATAAAATTGTCATTAAACATAGGTGAGCAACTCTTAAGTGATATATTGAGGGCATTGTTAATATTTTGAATTTTTTAAATAGTGGTTTACAAGAGTCTTTGAAGTTTACCTGAGACATTATGCTTATTATTTTTTTCTGAATTGTGAAGACTGTTTTCTATCCAGATGCATTTCCCCATGCCAAAGTTAAGGATCGAGTGTGTTTTTTTTTCTTTTCTTTCTTTCTATATTCATTATATGTGTCATATTAAAACAGGCTGAGTTTATTTTCTTGATTATGTATTCTATATGGATGTTCCATTTTAGATATTTATCTTTGTATATTTTTAATATTTTTCTGCAGTCTTTTGTTGTTTCTTTTAATGACTTAGCTTGTCCTGAATTTGCATTAACAGTAGAATTAAACTTTATAATACTAGTTTTTGATTTATTTAAGTTCATTCCATTGTATGAGAACCATCCATCTTAAGTTATTAAATGTTTTATTTATATTGGTTTGTAATTTGCTGTGACTTATATTTTGTAAGATAACTGAGGTATCATCTGCATATAATATTGGATTCCCATTTATACTGTGAGGTAAGTCATTAGTATAGAGTGTATAGTGTAGAGGACCTAACACTGAACCTTGCAGAACACCATTTACAGCATTAGTTCTCCATTCTGATTTGTGTGTTTGTGAGCTGCATTTTGTGATTTGATAAGTATGATTTGAACCATTGAAGGTTTTGATATTTTATATTATAATGCTCAAGTTTTTTTAGAAGAATATTATTGCTTACACAGTCAAATGACTTTGAAATGTCACAGAATACTGTGGCTGTATTTTCTGTAGATCTAAATTTAGCGCTACTTAATTTACTATTGTAATTACTGCAGTAATTGTAGATAGGTGTTTTCTGAAGCCATGTTGACAGTTACTTAATATTTTATATTTTTCCAGAAAACCTTTTGGTCTGCCATATACTAATTCTCTAATATTATTGAGAAACTGGTCAAGACTGATATAGGGCAATAGTTTTTATATTCATATGTACCTCCTTAAGCTCTTATGCTGCCCCATTTACTGGATTACTGACAGGACAAATTTTGAGGACATACTATCTATCCATCTTTATGTATTCTTCCGCGAGCACACATGCACACACCATGTACACTGGTGTCTGGTTTATTGGCACTGCTATAATCCATATATAAAATAATAAAACATTTAAGATTGTCCAAGCTCAAATGCAGCTAGTCTCCATGTAATACAAAAGTTTGAGGGCAATCCAGAAAGTAATGATCGTTTTGGCATAACTATATGATAAAGAACGATATGAACACAACATTTATTTACAAAGTTACAGTACCTTACTCTATTTCTCAACATAATTGTCATTGTTATCAAGGTATTTATTGTCACATGGCACCGGTGTTTCAATGTTGATGTTATACTCTTCCACCACTAAAGATCTGAGCCAAAATGTTGAGGTTTTCACCGGTTGCAAAATCTTTTCCACCCAAAAAGTCATGGATGGTGTCAAAGTGAAATGCCGGGTTTTCTGAATTCTTTCATCAACATTTGCTTTCAACTCCTCCATAATGATTGATGGACTTCCACTCCGGTCTTTGTTGGGCACCATGGTTCTTCCTTGATTACTCATAAATTATGTGTCATTTCATTGCATTATCACAATAAACTTGCATTATTTTCCATAAAATTGATTGGCCAAAAATTTTGTGCATTCCAAAAAAATGAGTAAGTTCTTTGGCGGTAGAAAAGTATAACATCGGCATTGAAAAACTGGTACCACGTGACAATAAATATCTTGGCAGAATGGAGATTACGTTAAGAAATAGAGTAAGATATTTTATCTTTGTAAATATAGTTTTGTGTTGGTATGTTTCGTTATTATTTAGCTGTGCCAAAACATTTGTTACTTTCTGGGTGGCCCTTGTAACAAATAAGAAAGCATATGGCTCTTAACGTTTATGTTTATATTGCAGATTACCTCCTGAGCAATAACCATGTAAATTCCATAATAGTACACAAGTTCGATTTCTCAGATGAAGAAGTGATGGCCTACTACATTTCTTTCCTCAAGACTCTCTCTCTGAAACTGAACGCACATACGATTCACTTTTTCTACAATGAGGTAACTATTTTTATATACACCCACCACTGAAACATTGTACTTGACATTTAGTTTAAGACTTAACAATTAGCAGTTTAGTTGGTACAAAAAGACAATGAAAAGCGTTGCTCATTAAAAACTTGCTGGTCCAATAGCTAGTGGTTGGTCACAAAACTGCTGCCCGATCTAGTGATTTCTGTTTTAAGTTGCTTGCAACTTCATTTTATGTTTTTTTATTATTTAAACAGCCAGGATTTGAACACAGTTCTCCCGCTCTCTGTGTGATTGCTCTAACTGTACTGGTTGGTTGAACCAGGTAAAAACATATAATCAGTTGGAAGATTGAATGGCATACTGGCATGTTGTCACAGTAGCTCAATGGTTAGATTAACTGTATGGAGATTGGGAGAACTGTATTCAAATCCCAGCTGTGACGTTGAATTTTTCAACTAGTTCTAATAATAAAAGAAAAAGGTCATTACCTAATGTAATATTCAATATACATATTTAAGAGAGGAGTATTACCATTATAATTCATATTATGTGTTGCCTATTTTTGTGCTTTTTTGATAGTTTTGTTGGTATTTACAAGGTGCATCCAGAAAGTAAGTCCCGTTGACTGATAAAGAGAACAAAAACATCACTAAGTAAGAAATATTTATTGATATAATTACATAGGCTCACTGACTACTTTTCATCATGGTCACCACAATTGTTGAGGCATTTATTGTAACAGTGCACCATTAATTGTATGCCCAAGTCATAGAATTCTGCTGCCAATGTCTGCAGCCACGAAATCGCTTCATTCTGCACCTTAGTGTCACTGTGAAAACGTTTTCCTGCCAGAAAATGCTTCAAGAGGCAGAAGAGATGAAAGTCACTTGGAGCGAGATCGGGGCTGTAGGGTGGATGTTCGAAGACCTCCCATCCAAACTTATTCAACACATTTTGTATGGCGTTGACTGTATGGGGTTTTGCATTGTCATGCACAAACATAATGCCTCTCGTCAACATTCCACGTCTCTTGTTCTGGATTGCCTGCCTGAGTATATGCAACATCTAGCAATATCGATCAGCATTTACGGTTTCTTCTTGTGGTAAAAATTTGCACAAGAGGACACCACGTTGATCCCAGAAGACAGTGCACATGATTTTATTGACAGAGTTGACTGCTTGAATTTGGTCTTCACAGGTGAACCACTATGCCACTAATGCATTGATTGTGTTTTGTCTCTGATGTGGCATGCGACACCCATGTTTCATCCACAGTGACAACATTGTCACCTTCTGCTGCATATCGCTATAGGAATATCAATGCTGCGGCCAGACGTTTGGGTTTGTGTTCATCTATCAGTTGTCTAGGCACCCTTCTTGCACACACTTTGTGAAAACCAAGCCACCAGGAGACAATTTCGTGCACAAGCAAGCGAGACATCTGGGAAAACTGACAAGAGTTCTGAAATTGTGAAGCACAAGTGCTTGTTGCACACTTTCCAACACTTTATTCAATTTATAATAATAACAAATTAGTTGTTGGTCATTGATATTCAGCACCTACATATTCTACTTATATGATGTGCGATAAAATGGTGCAATATAAGCTGTCATTCGCCAGCAACTCTGACAAAGTTGCAACCACAATATAGCCAGTATTGTATTTGAGACGTTAATGTATGGAAACCAAGCGTTTTCTTATAGGGTTTTACTTTTTGTTAATGGAAGGAAATTGATGCCATATTGATTTATTGATTATGTGCTAAAGGAAAAATTAATTACTGAAAATGATTAACTTGTAATGATTCTGTGAATATCAGAATATTGAATTTAGTGTGTATTTTAAGTATAATTTCATTTATGATCAGAGCTAATTATTTAAAAAAATTCAACAATGATAATTGCATTGCTACGTGCATGAAAAAGGAAGTTGTTCTTTCTAGTATACCACATCCCCAAGCGTTGTATACCTGTATTTACATATTCACTAAGCTCAAATAGCTTATGAAATTATTATATGTATCAAAAGTAATTTATTCATAAATAAAAAGAAGTCTGTATTATATACTTCCTTAAAGAATGTTTAATAAGGAGAAACATGTAGAATAAGCTTTGAGCCTATATAAGAGCTGAATAGACACTCAACCTTTGTCATTCCTTGTTGGTCAGTCTTCATGTGATCATCATTGCTCGGCACAAGGGTAGCGACCTATGCATTTGGAGAGAACTTGTGTTGTTACCACGTTAGTGAAATGCAATCTTAATTTATCTGTGCCATCATACAGTGTTACTAATCATTGTATCCAGTGATGTTGAAGAATATACAGAACATCTTACCAGTGAAACCAGTGTATCATTTACAATATTATATTACTTGTAATGCATTATCTCCCTTGCGGTCATGATCCTGAGACTAATAATACCTATTACAGTGAGTAATACAGGGTGTATATAACTGAATATCAGGGTTTTAACTCTTTATAATATTTATTACATTCAATTTACAGTTATGAATGATATGTCAAATGAAAAAGCAACTCGAACAGTTTTACCAAGAAGCTTATAAATGTTCAATGTGACTACCCTTTGTCACACGGCACACATTAAGCCGAGTTCTTCCCAAATGTTGATAAGTGTGTATTTAGTAATTGTAGCAGCAGCTGCTTCAATCCGGTTTCTTAATTCAGGGAGGTCAGCTGGTAGTGGAGGCACGTACACACGATCCTTGATGAGGCCCCAAAGGTAAAAATCGCATGGTGTTAGGTCAGGAGAACGTGGAGGCCATGCATAGCAAGCCCTGTCATTGGGACCCTTGCGGCCTATCCAGCGCTCGGGTACAGTGACGCTCAGCCAAACGCGTACTTCATTATGCCAGTGAGGTGGCGCACCATCCTGCTGGAAAATGAAGTTCTCTGGCTCATTTTCTTCCAATTGAGGGAAGAGCCATTGCTCTAGTGTATCAAGGTAAGAAGTGCCAGTTACAGTAGGTTCACCAAAAACGAAAGGCCCATAAACTTTTCGCTGGGATACGGCTCAAAAAACATTCACTTTAGGGGAATCTTGTTGCATTTGTACCATCTCATGAGGATTTTCTGAGCCCCAGATATGCACATTATGAGTGTTAACATGTCCACTAAGGTGAAAGGTCGATTCATCACTGAATACAACACGATCTATAAAATCATCATGAAACATGTCGTTTGCAAATTTGGCATGTAATCCGTGGTCTGTCGGCTTTAGAGCCTGTAATAACTGTAAATGGTAAGGACGTAGCTGTAAGTGTTTTCTTACAGCTTTCCAAACAGCTGACACAGGAACTTGTAATTCACGACTAGCCTTCCGGACTGATTTCTTTGGGCTACGAGTGAATGACTCTCTCACTCGCTCAACAGTCTCTTCACTTACTCCTGGTCGTCCTGTGCTCTTCCCTTTACAAAGGCAGCCGGTATCTTCAAACTGATTATACCATTTACGAATGTTTTTATCACTAGGAGGATTATAACCGAACTTGCTACGGAAAGTGCGTTGCACAGTAACTACAGATTCGGTCTTTGCAAACTTCAAAACACAAAACGCTTTCTGTTTCCTAGTTGCCATCTTTGCTACTGCTGCTGTCTAGCGGATTGCAGCAGAAACATTGCATGCACATGCGCACTTGTGCCAACAAACAAAACTGTTTGAGTTGCTTTTTCATTTGACATATCATTTATAACTGTAAGTTGAATGTAATAAATATTATAAAGAGTTAAAACCCCGATATTCATTTATATACATCCTGTACTAAAAAGAATCTTAATTAGAATCTCCAGCATATTACAGTGTGTAATAAGAATTTAGTAATATATTATACAAACCATACAAATTGTCAAGTGCAATGTTTGAGTGCTGAGGGTGTAGAAGTCATTAATTTCAAATCATTTTGAGCTTAAATAAAAATTTATTTAAAATTCTTAGCAAGTAATATAAGTTTTTGATTTTTCAGCACACCAATGATTTTCCTTTATACACGGAAGCCATTAAATTCTTCAACCATCCAGAAAGCATGGTCCGCATTGCAGTCCGTACCTTGACACTGAATGTATATAGAGTAGAAGACAGATCAATGCTCAAATTTATTCGTGATAAAACAGCTGCTCCTTATTTTTCTAATCTTGTTTGGTTTATTGGCAATCATGTTTTGGAGTTGGACACGTGTGTTCGAAATGATGCAGAGTGAGTATGTTTGTAACTCTTGCTTGAAATAATCTTGTATCTAATTTATCTCTGCTTTTCAGTTAACACATTGAAGCCCGGGCGTTTCAATAGTTGAAGTGCCAAGAAACCCAGGGTTTTTATGCCTACTTTGAGTTATTATTTACAGTACATCAATTAAATCTGCCGAAAAGTACTGGGACAATCTAAAAGTATGGCATTCAAGGATTTCTCAACAAGTAGTGTTATACTTTCTCCGTATTAATATTTTATTTTAAATTTACAGCAAGTATCAAATATGAGTTTTAGAAAAACTGCCTAAAGCTGCTTACACTCCATTTATTCAAAGTCGAAAAACTCTCCCTCGGCATCAGAATTTTGCACAACTTCATTTGTATCCTGAGTTTCAGCTTCATTTCACAGAAATCGAGGAAAATGCAGTATTTTAACATTTAAGAGCACAAACGTAGCAAACAGATCACCATCTTCAAAAAAAATGGTGCGACTACCCGAAAGCAGCCAATATTACTAAATTTCCTAATAGTTGACTAAGGCAAGGACAGCTGGCAGCACAAATCAGACAGCCAAACAATAACTCATGTAAGTTCTTTGTCACATAGCCCAAGACTGAGTTACGGTCGTGGAATTGCATTAAAAACGTTAGAATACCTGCATGAGCTATGCTCGGCCATGGGCCTCATGAACATTTCGCATGGCCTGAGCTATACTGGGGCGTGGGCCTCATGAACATTTCGCATGGACTGAGCTATACTGGGGTATGGGCCTCATGAACATTTCGCATGGCCTGAGCTATACTGGGGCATGGGCCTCATGAACATTTTGCATGGACTGAGCTATACTGGGGCTTGGGCCTCATGAGCATTTCGCATGGACTGATCTATACTGGGGCTTGGGCCTCATGAACATTTTGCATGGCCTGAGCTATACTGGGGCGTGGGCCTCATGAACATTTCGCATGGACTGAGCTATACTGGGGCGTGGGCCTCATGAACATTTTGCATGGCCTGAGCTATACTGGGGCGTGGTCCTCATGAACCTACTGAGCTATACTGGGGCTTGGGCCTCATGGACTGAGCTATACTGGGGCTTGGGCCGCATGAACATTTGGCATGGCCTGAGCTATACTGGGGCGTGGGCCTCATGAACATTTTGCATGGCCTGAGCTATACTGGGGCATGGGCCTCATGAACATTTTGCATGGCCTGAGCTATACTGGGGCGTGGGCCTCATGAACATTTTGCATGGCCTCAGCTATACTGGGGCGTGGGCCTCATGAACATTTTGCATGGACTGAGCTATACTGGGGAGTGGGCCTCATGAACATTTTGCAAGGCCTGAGCTATACTGGGGCATGGGCTTCATGAAGATTTTGCATGGCCTGAGCTATACTGGGGCATGGGCCTCATGAACATTTTGCATGGCCGAGCTATACTGGGGCGTGGGCCTCATGAACATTTCGCATGGCCTGAGCTATACTGGGGCTTGGGCCTCATGCACATTTTGCATGGCCTGAGCTATACTGGGGCATGGGCCTCATGAACATTTCGCATGGACTGAGCTATACTGGGGATTGGGCCTCATGAACATTTTGCATGGCCTGAGCTATACTGGGGCGTGGACCTCATGAACATTTCGCATGCACTGAGCTATACTGGAGCGTGGGCCTCATGAAAATTTAGCATGGCCTGAGCTATACTGGGGCATGGGCCTAATGAACTTTTCACATGGACTGAACTGTACTGGGGCGTGAGCCTCATGAACATTTTGCATGGCCTCAGCTATACTGGGGCGTGGGCCTCATGAACATTTTGCATGGACTGAGCTATACTGGGGCGTGGGCCTCATGAACATTTTGCATGGCCTGAGCTATACTGGGGTGTGGGCCTCATGAACATGTCGAATGGACCGAGCTATACTGGGGCGTGGGCCTCATGAACATTTTGCATGGCCTGAGCTATACTGGGGCATGGGCCTCATGAACATTTCGCATGGACTGAGCTATACTGGGGCGTGGGCCTCATATACATTTCGCATGGACTGAGCTATACTGGGGCGTGGACCTCATGAACATTTCGCATGGACTGAGCTATACTGGGGCTTGGGCCTCGTGAACATTTCGCATGGCCTGAGGTATACTGGGGCATGGGTCTCACTAACATTTTGCATGGCCTGAGCTATACTGGGGCGTGGGCCTCATGAACATTTTGCATGGACTGAGCTATACTGGGGCTTGGGCCTCATGCACATTTTGCATGGCCTGAGCTATACTGGGGCTTGGGCCTCATGAACATTTCGCATGGACTGAGCTATACTGGGGCATGGACCTCATGAGCATTTCGCATGGACTGAGCTATACTGGGGCTTGGGCCTCATGAACATTTCGCATGGCCTGAGCTATACTGGGGCGTGGGCCTCATGAACATTTTGCATGTACTGAGCTATACTGGGGTGTGGGCCTCATGAACATTTTGCATGGACTGAGCTATACTGGGGCTTGGGCCTCATGAACATTTTGCATGGCCTGAGCTATACTGGGGCGTGGGCCTCATGAACATTTTGCATGGCCTGAGCTATACTGGGGCATGCGCCTCATGAACATTTCGCATGGGCTGAGCTATACTGGGGCTTGGGCCCCATGAGCATTTTGCATGGACTGAGCTACACGGGGGCGTGGGCCTCATGAACATTTCGTATGGCCTGAGCTATACTGGGGCGTGGGCCTCATGAACATTTCGCATGGACTGAGCTATACTGGGGCGTGGGCCTCATGAACATTTCGCATGGACTGAGCTATACTGGGGCGTTGGCCTCATGAACATTTCGAATGGACTGAGCTATACTGGGGCGTGGGCCTCATGAACATTTTGCATGGCCTGAGCTATACTGGGGCGTGGGCCTCATGAACATTTCGCATGGACTGAGCTATACTGTGGCGTGGGCCTCATGAACATTTTGTATGGCCTGAGCTATACTGGGGCGTGGGCCTCATGAACATTTTGTATGGCCTGAGCTATACTGGGGCGTGGGCCTCATGAACATTTCGCATGGACTGAGCTATACTGGGGCTTGGGCTCCAATGTGTTAAAAGCATACCTAAACATGTATGTAATGACTAGAACTAAGAATTCTATGTAAATGCATGTTTTTACCTAATAACTAAAAGAATGTGATTCTATGCTATTGTGTTTGTCACAGAACTTAGTTCATGAGTGTGTGGCTTATTTCCTAGCCACTCAGGTTCTCAGCTTGTTGCCGAGTTAGTGCCAGTCACAAGCTAATCGTGATCCAAAAATTCTGCGACAATTGCCAATCATGATCTAATCGTGATGCTGTTTTCATATATTTTAACTCTTTCCAGTGGGAAAGTCTGTGTGCTTTCTACGTCATAGCCATAGGAATGTTTCAGGACCTTATTTTTACTCCAAACTTAATTTCTCTAGCTGGTGTTTGTGTACGCTTGTTGAAACATTGTATTGTGGAGCCAAAGGTAATGAACCGAAGAGAAAATAAGAGTTGCAGTTTGCAATGTAATAGAAGAAAGCGAGTAATTTTGAAGAGGAAGATGTATATTCTAGCTTCAGTGATGAAAATGCATCTGATAACACTGGCCCTCGTACAGATGCAAATAATCAATGTACTTAAGCAAAATGGATTTAGGGAGGTGTAACCAGACAACACTACAATGTGAATCAACAACACAAGTGCTAAACTGTACAGTAATCCATGTTACATTTGTATCCTATTGCTTTTTGCTATTTTCAGTAATAGCACTATATGCTTATGTTTGTGGGTTTTTGGTGATTTTTTTTCAGTTTCAGGTTACGTGAATTCATTTTTCATATTTTAAAAATAAAACACCAGAGCAAAACAGGATGCTGTTTTAGTAAAGAAATATCTATACTTTCATTTAATTAGCCTAACTTTCAGTGTAGAAGCTTTTTTATTATTTTGGGATTTTTAATCTTATTTTAAAATTTTTCTTTTGCTATTAATTTGTTAAAAATATTGAAGAGCCTTCTCATCCATATAATGCACATTATACAGTAGACAAAAGGGTTTACTAAAAGTGAAAAAAAGATTCAGCTCTCTATGTCATTCGGTACTCAGTTTATTACTAATAATTTAAAATCCTGCATTCTCCTCTAAAATTCCTTGGCACTTTTCAGGTAGCATTTTGCTACAGGCTGGCACTAAAAGCATTAAGTACATATGTATTGCCAATTTGAGTGAAGTAATTAAATTGGAAATTGAAAGTGATTATATTTTACTCTGCCATAAAATATGTTTAGAATGACAGTAGAGAGCACAATAGTGAAATACAGATTAGGTGTGCTGATGCAAAAATAATAATAGATCGCTGTTTGCACAAATCTCCAATTAATAGTGACAAACCTAGTATTAATGTGTTACATATTGGATAGGAATTCCAATTGTTACTCCTTTTGTTCTAAAATAGAATACCATTCTTTGTTTCATAACTTTTATAGCCGTATTACAGTCTTGACTTGGGAAAAATAAGTTGTTGATTGTAGCTTAATTAACATTGGTTTATAATAATTCATTTAATTAATAATAATTTTTACTTTCTCTACATGTACTATAGTGTATAGAGAAGGTATTGTATTGTACCCAAAAATGTGATACCTAGATTTCACTAGAAATAAATGTTTTGAGACCCCCTGAATCCAAAAAAGCATTTTTAGAAAAATGTGTGTGTGTGTGTGTGTTTTTTTTTTTTTTTCCTACTTACAAGGAAGCAAGTAATAAGACTATTTCTGTTTATTTTTTCTCGATTAGCATGAAGTAAATAGAAGCATAAACTCTCTAGCAATAATTTGTTGTAAAGATGTAGAGAAAGTCATGTGAATGGAACACATTAGATTTTTTATCATATGTTTGCAGCACGTAAAAGAACCTCAAGTCTGATAAAGAGGCAAATCAAGCAGCCTTTCACGTTCAATATAGAATGAGACTTTGAGAAGCACAGTAGTGAAAGAATGCCCATAAATAAAACTCCATTTCCATTTTTTTCCATCCTTTGCAGCACATATCGTCTATGTCTTCACTGAACTGTAGTAGCAGTCATTCTGTAAGCATGTCCAGGTAAATGAGCCACATTGAAGAAGAACAGGCCTAAGGCCTTCGACTTTGAAACTGCACTGAGTGGGGAGACATGCACATGTTCCACATTATAATGGGAGTTTGTTGCTCCCCAAATTCTGAACATTTTGCTTGCTTACTTTTCCACTCACTTGGAAGGTGCTTTGTCACTGAAAACCGTAATTTTCTTCTAAATGGTCTTCCAGTGCAATGGAAATCTTTATACACCAGACTTTGTCATTACCTGTTAAAACTTGATGGAGTTATATGAATGAATATTTATTCTTTCACAAATTTTACAAATTACTATACATTTCCTTACATTTTTGTCCCTCCACTGGGTTGCTCTTTACCCTGGGCCCCTATAGGCTCAACCCTGTGGTTGCCGAGCTATTGAGTCCTGCTACATCTTAAATCTAATACACACTACCTCTTAGTGTTTAATTTTCTTTTCCTTTGTCCTGCTTACTCATTTTCCTTATGCATTTGACTCTTATTCTACCCAAAAAATTACCTATTTCAATTAAGTTTCTCCTAGATTTTTCATTCATTAACTTTCTCGCTTGGATTTCTTTTGGTAACGTTATCCATTCCTTTTTCTCTATCCTTTCCCTAAGCATTTATTCTAGTTTCTTCACATTATAAAACTATATGCCAGAGCACAGATAATAAACTAATTCCCCTATAATTTACTGGGTTAATTAACTGAATATTGGCACTACTGCTGCTTTTCTCCAACTGCTTGGAACATTACCTCCTTCAAATACTTTGTTTAGATTTCTCACTAGTAAACCTAATCCACTTTCATTTCCAATCCATGCCTTCCAGAACGCCCCACTGGAATCCCATATACACCACATTCTTTGTTCCTTTTTAATCTTATTATTTATCTCCTTACTTCCTCTATTTCTGTCTGACTATCTAGTTGCTGAATATCTCCTATGTACTCCAATTCTTTACTTTGTCCCCTCTTTTCTGCCCCTAGAAGGTATCAAAATATCTGCATCTTACTTCTGAGTTTATGTTATTTTCTCTAACTTTAACCTTATAGGTTCGTTTTACTAAAGGAGCAAATTGTTTTTGTATAATTTATTTCTTGCTGCCTCGTAGATTTTCTGACTCATTTTCTCCACCCCATTACTTTTTTTTTAATTTCTATAAGAGTTGTAGGTGATATGGCTTTACCTCTAGGCCCCTTTGTAACACATGCCATAATGTGGTTTGAGGTGCACTCACTTCTCTGCTGCTTCTGTTGAATCTATTTCTTAGGGCTACAGAGAAAAATGTCCCTGATCTGATTCATTTCTGCTTCTGGACGCTCAGTGCAAATAACCTATGTCTGCAAGTAGAATTGGGGAGCGTCCTTCCTGTGTTTCATTAAAAACTGTCGCTGGACTGTGGCAACGGATTGATGTAAGTGATATTCAAGAACACAAAACACTTTCTCCTTCCATTTTGTAAACATGTTTGTAATTGACGTCACTAGTTGACACAGAACAAAGCTTTGAGAGTTTCTCTAACCATAACTGCAACAATAATAATAGTGGACTGCCTCTGTGGTCGAGTAGCCAGCGAGCTGACTTCTCACCTGGAGGTCCTGGGTTCGATTCCCGGGGAAATTTTCTTTAGCCAGAATTATTCCCTATCCCCACCACAGAGTTTGGAAGTATGTATGTGAGAGTGAATTTGTGCGTGTCTGTTTGAGGAAAATAATACAATTTAAACCCATTGTAATGAGCCTACAGACGAGTTGTTTCAAGTGCAAGGCCCCCTGATATGACCTTAAATGTTGAAGGGGGCTATATAAATGAAACAAAAAAAATAAAATAATGATAATAGTATGTTTTTCATTTTGTCTTAAAAAGAATCGCGAAACCCTGACAATCATTTAGAATAACTGTACTCTTATGTTTTATAAGTTTGTGTGTGAAGCAAGAGAACCAGTGTTAATGAACAATATTTGCTGCAGCAGTCATCAGAGTCAGAACCGTCTCTCAGACCTGGTGGCTGAACATCTGGATCACCTGCACTACCTGAATGATATTCTAAGTCTGGATATTGCCGACCTGAACCAGGTTCTGACAGATCATCTGCTCAACAAGTTACTCATTCCCCTGTACGTGTACTCGCTCACCAAGAGGAGGCGCCATTCACAACTTGAGGTAACGATTATATCTGATGTGTATGTTAGACTGCTGTGGGATTGTAGCTACCATGTTTGATGTGGTTATCTGTGTTTGTGTGTATTTCAAATGTCATGTTTTGCTTTTTTTGTTCTGATTATTTGCATGTCCAAAAATGGTAGACAGCCATCCTATTCAGTTTCTGTGGTGTATTTAATTGATTTTTTTGCATATTGAGGAGTTTGCATTGTCTAAATTTCTTGGGAACTATGGTGATGATGTCATCTATGTACTTGTACCAGCTGGGAATGATGACAGAGGATTCCCCATTTCTAGCCCTAATGTTTGTTGGGTCTGATACAAATATTGCTTAGATGAACAAAAACTTCTACTTCCTCTGTCAGTAAGATTATACTAGAACCCCTTTTTAACGACTTTGAAGGGGATGTCATATTTATTCCTTAAATAGGGGCTGTCCTTAGAAGAGGGTTCATGAGAAATTGATAGTGTATTATAAGAAAAAATAAGAGATGATCAGAAATAAACTAGAAGGAATAGATAAACACCTGAATGAGGATCATGTTTATGTCTTATCTCTCAACTGTATAAATGCTCTGAAATGTTACTTTTCACCTGCATGACAAAGGCACTTCCCATCGGAGTGCGGGTTATAACACTCTATACATATTCATATTTGACTAATTTATTGCCACATTCAAATTTTATTCCCTGAAATATTCTAAGATAGTAGTTTGTTTCTTCTTTACCAAATGTCTCACTGAAAGTAGCTTTTGCTCAATCTAGTTAAGCCTGTTAATTAAGTTCTCGTCCACATTGAAAGATGTGAAGTACCTTCTGACCACATCCAACCCCTCCACTGCAGCAGCAAAAGTTGGCTGTATTGGCTCCTCCCCTTCTTGTTCTTCTTCTTCCATGATCTCAGTGCTTTTTCTCTGGAATATCCATCTGTGGTGCTGAGGTCAAGATGGCATCATCACAGGTTGCGTATTCTTCAAAAGTTACACCATCTTCCTTTGGTATCATCCTCCAGTCTTCCTTGATATCAATATCTTCTTCAGATCATTCTTCACTAGCGACTGTAGCACTGAACCCCAAATGACAAAACAGTTTCTGGTGTGACCAATTGTCATGCAGCAACAAATATATGCATGGCCTATAATATATTCAGTTTCATTTCTTCACCTCTTTCAGCTTCGTTGAGTGAATTATACCAGCATCTAGAGGCTGGCACAGTTAGCTGGAAAGAAAACTACTTTTATGCTGTTCAGATATGATACATCAGGAGGATGAGCAAGACAAGTTGTCTATGAACAGCAGTATCTTTCTTCCCATTGATCCTAAAGATCTTAAAAATCTCTGAAGTCATCCAGGCTCTCTTGTTGAAGTCATACTTGCACGGCAGTGTACAAACGCTCTTAAAGCGCCTTGGAGTTTTGAATTTCCCTATAATTAAAAGGGAAAGTTTTTCACTGCCATCACTGTGCATAATATAACAGTAAATCATTCCTTGCTTCCTTTGCCCCCATAGCATTTTTCCCCGCGAACCACGTATGTTTTCTTTGGAAGCAAATTAAAAAATACACCTGTTTCATCAACATTAAAAACATCTTTAGGTTCCTAGCCCCCAAGAAGACAAGGCAATGTTTCATTTTTCCAAAACTCTACAGTTTCTTCAAGTACACTAGCACTTTCACTGCAAATGATTGAACAAAAGTTCATGTTGCTTTTTAAAGAGATCAAACCATCCCTTTGATGCATTGAAATTCTCCAAACCTATCTTAGCGGCGATTTCCAATGTTTTTTCCTGCAAGAGGAATGTTCTCACTTCTTATTCCCTCAAACCACTTTGTTAGTATATTTTCCAATTCCTCGTAAGGTGAAACACGAATATTCTTTCATTTCTTCATTGCAGAACCGCACTGTACCTCAGCATTCAAAATAAAATCCTTTTGCTTCAAAATGCCAAACAATTATGTATGAGCCATAACATACATACTTTTTTCGCCATGTCAGACATAGAAATTTGTGGATTCGCTTTCACATCTTTAATAATAGTTGACTTTTTTTGAAGAGTTTACTTCTTTTGCTTAGCAGCTATTGCATACGTCTTTAATTTAATATTGATTCGCACAAACCACAACTCACAATACACCACTAATAAAAACACGTGCAGGACCAAAATCTGAACAGGATGCTAAGCAGGTGCCGGGCCAAAGTTGAACAGGAAGCCATGCCATACTTTCAAACAGAACCAATCGTCTGCTAATTCCTTCATTTTTGCCGAACTAAATTGAATACACTCTTAGCTGCACATTCTATCGAATCAATATATCCGCGCAAAGGCTGAGAATTGTTGCCTTAATGTCCTTTATGTACCTTAAAAGCGGGTTTTTCATATGCTACGCTTTCACTTTCAAACAATACCAATCGTCTGCTAATTTCTGCACTTTTACCGTACTAAATCATCGGATACGCTCTTAGCGGCACATTCTATCGAATTGATATATTTGCACAAAGGCCAAGAATTGTCATCTTAATGTCCTTTATGTTCCTTAAAAGTAGGCTTTTTGTTAAAGAAAGATTCGTTATTAGCGGGTTTATTTAACATTGTGCTTATGGAGCTTTTGCCGGGACTTTTGAAAATGTTTGTTACCAATGGGACGGGAATTCCTTAAAAGCGGGGATGTTAAAGCCGGCTTCTACTGTACTTTGCAGCCAGGTTTTAGAAGTTATCTATGGGTTTACAGAAAAATAGGAAGGTGACATCAAAGCATACTAGGTTGTTTTGAGGTGAGACGCTTATATCTTGCAAATGGTTAATCAGGGCCAGTGAATTTGATACAGTTTTACTATTAATCTTCGGGAAGGAGTTGAATTTTTGTGTGAACCATTTGGAGAGTTTATATGTGGGTGCATTGATATTATCTACTATGGGTCTCATTTTGTTACCAGGGTTTGTGTATCTGCATACCATCTAAGTAAGGTTGATAGATCTGGCTTTAATATGGATTGTCGCCCTCCGTGGTGTAATGGTTACCATGCTAACTTCATATACCCAAGGTCGCGGGTTCAAACCTGGCAGAGGACGACGGATTTTTTTGGGTGTAAAACTCCTTAGCATGGTCTCCTTTGGAAGGGAAGTAAAGCTGTTGGTCCTGTGTTATAGATTTATGGCACGTAAAAGAACCTCAAGCCTGATAGAGAGGCCTCTGAGCAAAATTAAGTGGTCTTTCACACCCAACACAGAATGGGATGCAGAGAACCACAGTAGTTAAAGAGCGTCCATAAGTAACACGCCATCTTTTAATATGGAATTTTGTTTTCCTGTTATAGTCTTAAAATCTGATAAAGTTTCCTGTTCTGCCTTTATACTTTTATTCTGCCTTTTCTACTCTATCTTTTTGATCTAGAATTAGTATTTGGTTGCCTTTATCTGCATATATCACTGGTTTTGAAATTAAAGATTTTATAAATTCAAAACCTATACTACTAATCTGTAAATAAGGAATTTGAAAAATAGAATTTAAAGCATTGAAGTTAAAATTTTAAGCAACTTATTTAATGTAGCTTTAAGTAAAGTTTATATTAATACTCAAACAGAAGTCAACTGTTTCACGAAGCTAATGATTGTGTGTTTGTTGACAGGATACGAAGCCACATGTGAGCAGTGTGGTGTCACTGTTTTTACTGTCGCAAGTTTTTCTTATAATCACACACATGCCTCTGGTACATGTCCTAGCCTCTATCATTCTCACTGGAGATATGGAAATCTTCTCTCAGGGTGCGTCAGAGAAAGTGGCAGCATATCATTTGGCACAGGTACGTATTTCTGCTGCTTAGAAGGCAGTTACATCCTTTGTGTTCTAACAGCCCAAACAAATTAAGAATTGTAAATATATATAAAATATATATTTGTTTAGACGATTAAAAAAAAAACTGTTGAATTATAAGTAATTTATTCTTGTAAATATCATTGTATTTTATGTGAGTGAATGTGTAGTTGGGAATGAATGTTTGTATATTTATTCATTGCCATCCTCACTGCATAAATAAGAAAAGAAATATAAAGGCCTAAAATATGAAATTGACACAGGATTTTACTGTCACTCACAATTAGTAATTAATGTATAGTACTAAATTATTTATGAATCTAACACAAAATTGTGTAAACAAACTTTAAATGCACAAAACATCAAGAAATAGGATCGAGAAAAGATGTTATGGCGAGAAAAAGTCAAGAGATTGTAAGAGAAGGAATTATAACATAAAATATGTAAAGTTACTTAAAAGGGGTTATACAGGGTGACTCAAAAGAATGGGAAATTTTGGATTTGAGATTAATGGATGAGCAAAATTACTTTACACGTATTTATTTATGTCAATATATATTACAGAGTATGCCATTATTGAATATCACAGTCACATTTATTTGTTAAATATCACATGTGATAGATAAGCTCCCTCTCGGCGTACATATTCCTGAAGCCTGAGAAGAAGCTTAAGCATGGCTGGACTTAACATTTCCTGGAGCTTTCCCCTCTTATTCTTTTAAGTTCTTTGGTGGTAACAGGTTGAGTAAGTAAACTGTGCTCTTAAGTTGACCCCACAAGCTGTCAGTTCAGGAGATCTTGGGGGGCCATGCAAAATCACCGTACCTTGAAATGACATGGTTACCAAACTATCATTGATATCCGTGCTGTATGTGCTGTTGCTCTGTCTTGCTCAGAAAAACCAACAGTTGGCAGCTCATGGCTTCCGTTTCTGTAATAGACTTTTACCGCAAAGGCAAACTGTACACTGTTCCATTGCTCCATGTTTACTAAATGGCAAGGCCTTCTGTAGTAGACTTTTACCACAAAGGCACACTATGCACTGTTCCATTGCTCCATGTTTACTAAATGGCAAGGCCTTCTGTAATAGACTTTTACCGCAAAGGCACACTATGCACTGTTCCATTGCTCCATGTTTACTAAATGGCAAGGCCTTCTGTAGTAGACTTTTACCACAAAGGCACACTATGCACTGTTCCATTGCTCCATGTTTACTAAATGGCAAGGCCTTCTGTAATAGACTTTTACCACAAAGGCACACTATGCACTGTTCCATTGCTCCATGTTTACTAAATGGCAAGGCCTTCTGTAATAGACTTTTACCGCAAAGACACACTATGCACTGTTCCATTGCTCCATGTTTACTAAATGGCAAGGCCTTCTGTAATAGACTTTTACCGCAAAGACACACTATGCACTGTTCCATTGCTCGATGTTTACTAAATGGCAAGGCCTTCTGTAATAGACTTTTACCGCAAAGACACACTGTGCACTGTTCCATTGCTCCATGTTTACTAAATGGCAAGGCCTTCTGTAGTAGACTTTTACCGCAAAGACACACTATGCACTGTTCCATTGCTCCATGTTTACTAAATGGCAAGGCCTTCTGTAGTAGACTTTTACCACAAAGGCACACTATGCACTGTTCCATTGCTCCATGTTTACTAAATGGCAAGGCCTTCTGTAATAGACTTTTACCGCAAAGACACACTATGCACTGTTCCATTGCTCCATGTTTACTAAATGGCAAGGCCTTCTGTAGTAGACTTTTACCACAAAGGCACACTATGCACTGTTCCATTGCTCCATGTTTACTAAATGGCAAGGCCTTCTGTAACAGACTTTTACTACAAAGGCACACTGTGCACTGTTCCATTGCTCCATGTTTACTAAATGGCAAGGCCTTCTGTAACAGACTTTTACCGCAAAGACACACTGTGCACTGTTCCATTGCTCCATGTTTACTAAATGGCAAGGTCTTCTCTCAGTTATTCAGTGCCATCTGTCAATCAGTGTAGCCACAACAGTTTTAAAAATTTCCCATTCTTTTGAGTCACCCTGAATAGCCACAGTCAGTCTTGTATTAGTTAATGAACAATTAACAGGAACCTGTAATTGTCGATAATTGCCGCAAATATGTCTGCTCATATCACTTTCTCTATTATTTTGTTATCAGGGTCCTGGAAGTTTAACTCCGGGTTTTGTACCTCCAACAGAGACATTAGAAAAGTCTTTGGAAATCAGCGCTAATTCATCATTAGATGCAGCATCTTCCTTACAGTCCACACAGCAAACTCATTTGTTGGGAGAAGATGCAGCTACTCAAGGTAACAATATCTCATATATAGATTGGGACAGTGACATTCACCTCACTTAAAATGGAAATTACTCAAAACATGTGTTTCAAAGGCGTTCACCCTCTTCTTCAGTTGAAGTCCAACTGATGGCTGGAAGTTGTGCTCTGTGGTCCTGGAGACATCTGGTGTTCTTTACAAAAGCTTGCACTCATGTGACGGTGTTTCAAAATTCATGAACCAGTCTTTGTGTTTTGTGTAAAAATATTCTCCGAATCTGTGAGTGCTGCCAGGTTGCTTAATGGTTTAAGCAACTTTATGTAATTTTCTATTTCATGGTGTGATGCCCAGCATGTGCCATTGCTGATTTATCTGTCTGTTTTTGTTTCATGTGTCTGAAATGTTCTTTTAACCATGTTTCTTCTTTCTGTTTGACTAATGTAACATAAATTGTAATCCTTACAATCAATTTTGTAGATGCCTGATCTCTGGTTCATGGATATTTGGGGTCTTTGATGTCTGTTTTTAGCACATTTTTACTTTCTCTACACGTACTATGTACTTAATGTACAGAGGAATTATTGTATTCCACCCAAAATTTGATACTGAGATTTCATTGGAAGTATACATTTTGAGGCCCCACAAGTCCAAAAAAAAACATTTTTAGAAAAAGAGCTGTGTATGTGTGTGTGTGTGTGTGTGGACAGCATAGCTCAAAAACGAAAAGTCTGTTAAATACCAAACTTGATATTTAAGTTCACTATCTTCCAAGGATGCAACACAAAAATGTTCAAGAAAATCCCTCCAACCCCAACTACTCTTTACATGGAAAAAATTTTGAAAATTTTCATTTTCTCAAGAAAGGCTCTTAACGATTTTCATTAAAATCCCTTACATTTAAGATATTTACATGTCAAACAAAACGTATATCCTAAATTTTCTAGGAATAGCCTCTGAAGGCCTCTTTATTCTAGATGAATTTTTTTGAATTTTGCATAACTGGTAAACCATAAGAGATACACAAAAAATGTAGTTCTGTTTAAGACACACAATTTATATCATATACATTTTTTTCATGGAGTTGACTGTTTATGTTATAAAATACTTCACTCGAACAGGCACTTGTCAACTCCTGGCCATGCAAAGAAATGGATTTCAATCCCAGAGCAACCACATTTTAAAACATAGCACCAGCCACTGAAACATGTCCGAAGTAAGTTACTTTATTTCAGGAGTGAAGTTTGAGTGTAATCTATGTATTTACTCTTAATAAATTTTTTGAACATTTGACTATTAGTTTAGTATAGTGTATTCCTTTATTTCACTTCTATTTATAAGGAACTATGTAATAAGACCATTTCAGTTAATGTTTATCTCAGTTACCATGAAGTAAATAGAAGAAAAAGCTTATTAACAATAATTTGTTACATAAATGTAGAGAAAGTCATGTGAATGGAACACATCAGATTTTTTATGTTGAATTGGTTCTTGAAGCTGAATTTATGTTGTATTTCTTGAAAATGTTTGTTAATTTTTGATCTGCTTTTGTGTGATAAGTAAACTTTTTATATGCAACTTTTGCTTTGTGTGTAGACAGAGTGTTGATTTGTTGTAATGCTAATTTCTTCTTAAATTTTTTAATTCTTCATTCAATTTTGTCCGGGTTGAAACCATTAGCTGAGTCTGTGTGTTGTAATTGGAGGTATTCTGTGTTGCACTCTTCTGGGTCGAGTGGGATCTGAGGAGTCTGTACCAAGCCATTGAAGTTTGTATGTTTGTAAGGTTTTGTGTTTTGTGTATATTGGGAAAACAAAAATAAACATTGGACAACGTTTTAAAGAACACATGAGGTATTTAAAGCATAAACAGACAGATATGTCAGCTGGACTCAAAACCATAATTTTCACAGTGAACCCAAGTTATTGAAGCTGGGAGCAATAGCTGCCAAAATATGTACAAAGTAAATTACTTATTTCAACCAGTGAAGTTTGAGTGTGATGTTGTGTTTTTACTCTTAATTGATTAGTTACTTCTCTGTGCATTCCGTTAATGTTTCATTTATTGTTTATGTGATAGAAACATCAGCGCATGAAGAGGGTGAAGCTTTGTTGGACTCGGTGGAAGGCAGCAACATAACAGATGAAGAAAAGGAGCAGCTTCTTGCATTAGGTACATGTAGTTTTGTTCTTCATTCAACATACTTTTAGTAACTGATAGGCTAGTACTGATGAGAAACAATCAAGTTGAAAGTTATAGTACAAGAAACAGGGACGAATAACACAGGTATAATACAAGAAGTGGCAATAGAGAAATGGACTCATGCTCTAACTCTTTATTGAAAACATTTACACGACTGAAATGTAGTCCTCTTCCCGGTCCCTGCATCACTCCTTGTGAATTTTCCACTGTTGGAAGCAGTGCTGCAAGTTTTCTGTTATGTTGTTGAGGAGTCTTATTGCAAATAGGAGTAAAAACATAGATTACACTCAAACTTCACTCTTGAAATACAGTAACTTACTTCAGAATTCAGTGAATCATCAGTGAATCTCCGTTGAAAATGTTGGCAAAAGCCACCGAAACATGTCCGAAGTAAGTTACTTTATTTCAAGACTGAAGTTTGAGTGTAATCGACGTTTTTACTCCTATTTGATTAGTTACTTCACTGTGCATTCCCATTAATGTTTTAATTGAGTCTTATTGCTTTTACTTTCACCGTATCCAAGAACTTGAACCTGGTTCCTTTGAGCATAGACTTCACTTTTGGAAAAAGAAAAAAGTTACATGGTGCTAGGTCAGGCAAATACAGTGAATGTTCCATTATTGGAATGTTGTTTTTCACCAAAAATCTCTTCACAAACATTGTGTTATAGGCAGTGCGTCATGCTGATGAAGGATCCAAGAGCAATTCTTCCACAGATCTGATTTCCTTCATCACACATGTTCATGGAGGGTTATATAATAAATTAAAATTTAGTTGAGTCGATTTTGTAACACTACATCACTTACTTTTTTATTTCGGAAAACATGTTTCAGAAGCCATGTGCTTCCATTGTCAATTCCTTTGGTCGACTACCGGCATTGCTTGCTGTGGTGGTTGTCTCTGTCCCTGGTGGTGGTTTGATGAACTTCTGGATGAGTAGATCGCCTGGCGGGATTTCAAAATTGAAAACCCGGTTCTTGTTTTTCCAAATATATATGTTTTAATTCTGTCTTCCTTGTGATGTTTTTGAGGATTTTTGGGCTTCTATTTATAGTGTGTTTCTCTTTCCAAAAATGCCAAGCTACTGCAGATTTTTCTTCTTGTTTGAGTTTAATATTTCTGTGGTGTTCTTTTGCCCTGGTTTTTATATTTCTTTTTGTTTGGCCGATGTAGATTTTTTCACAGTCATTACAGCTGAACTGATATATTCCTGGTTTGTTTTCTTGTGGGATATCATCTTTTAATTTAGAATTTAAAATGTTTTTTATGGAGTAATTGTTTTTGGGGGCTAGAATGATGTTATGTCGTTTGAAGATCCTCTGGAATTTGTAGAAAGTTGTAGGGTGGTATGTAAACTTCTTGTAGATCTTGTTTTCTTTCTGGTTTTGAGTGAGTGTGCTGACTTCTTTAATTCTCTTTCTATTTTTGGCTTTATTAACTTTTTTGTACACCAGTTCTGCCCGAAATCCATTCTCTGTAGCTATGTCCAATATTTTAGTAAGTTCACATTGGTATTCTGTTTTTCCCATTGGTACATTTACCAATCTGTATGTAAGGCTGTTTAGTAAAGCATGCTGATGGGGAATGGGATTGTAACTCTTTTGTTTTATATAGCTGTTGGTGTGGGTAGGTTTTCTGTAGATGCCAAATGTAAGGTGATTATTAGTTTTTATGATTTTTAGGTCGAGGAATGGTAGTTGTCCATCACATTCCTTTTCCATTGTGAACTTTATAGACTTTTCTTGCATATTTAGGAGTATTAGTGCATCTTCTAGGTGTCTTTCTGGGACTATTGCAAAGATGTTGTCTACATAGCGGTACCATATTTTGAACATCCAGGGGAATGCCTTTTTAATCCTAGTTTCCATAGTGCTCATGAAGAGATCTGCTAATATAGGTGACAGCGGGCTGCCCATAGCTAAACCAGATGTTTGTTTGTAATATTTCCCGTTAAATGTGAAAAAATTAGAAGTGAAGTAGAATTACAGCTATATGAATTACACTTGAAACTAACCAAAAAATTAAGGAAGCATCATTTGGGAAAATTTAGAAAACAATCTTTTGGCTAAATTAAGCATCAAAATGAGAAACAAAACTTTAACGCAAAAACGTAAGCTTGAAAAGCTGTGCAAAGAACAGGGGAAAAGAAAACCAATTCAAAAATCCACACCACAAATGAACGTCAAAAACCTATCGGACCAAACTTTCACCAAATCAGAACTGGATTTCTTAAACAAAGGGATGAAAACTTGCGTCGATTTTTCAGATAAAATTGACGATTACATTGCGGACGTACAAATAGCCACCCAGCACATAAATGATATTGATAAAAACATAATAAAAAGTGAATGTTGCCAAATTATCGAAACAATAGAAAGCAAAAAGAAAACTAACCCCCCAAAAAATGTAATAAGAGCATTAAAAAGCAAACCGGTAATTTATAGCAAAGCAGACAAAGGAAACACAATAGTAATTGTGGACAAAACTGAATATGTAGAAAGAATGGAAACACTTTTAGAAAAAGAAGAATACTCTACAGTACAAAAGAACCCTCTAAACCAATGTATAGTTAAATTAAATGCCAGTATTCAAGAATGTAAACTAATAGACAAAAAAGAAAAATGCAAAATTAAAGTTGATAATCCAGTTCTGTCCAGAATTTATGGCCTTCCAAAAATACATAAGCCGGGAAATGCAATGAGACCAATTATAAACAATATAAGTGCACCTTCTTATAATCTAGCAAAATGGTTAACAAACAGATTCTCTTCCTTCCCTAAATTTGAAACAGCAAGTATAAAAAACTCTCTAGATCTGATCGATAAAATTAAAGACATAAAATTGGAAAAAACCGATATGTTAGTTTCTTTTGATGTTACTGCTCTGTTTCCAAGCATACCTACAGAAAGCATACAATTCCACATCAAAAACTGGTTACTTGCAATAGGAAAAACAACAGAAGAAGTGCGAGAATACATCATATTAACGAATCTGTGCATAAATCAAAATTTTTTCACATTTAACGGGAAATATTACAAACAAACATCTGGTTTAGCTATGGGCAGCCCGCTGTCACCTATATTAGCAGATCTCTTCATGAGCACTATGGAAACTAGGATTAAAAAGGCATTCCCCTGGATGTTCAAAATATGGTACCGCTATGTAGACAACATCTTTGCAATAGTCCCAGAAAGACACCTAGAAGATGCACTAATACTCCTAAATATGCAAGAAAAGTCTATAAAGTTCACAATGGAAAAGGAATGTGATGGACAACTACCATTCCTCGACCTAAAAATCATAAAAACTAATAATCACCTTACATTTGGCATCTACAGAAAACCTACCCACACCAACAGCTATATAAAACAAAAGAGTTACAATCCCATTCCCCATCAGCATGCTTTACTAAACAGCCTTACACACAGATTGGTAAACGTACCAATGGGAAAAACAGAATACCAATGTGAACTTACTAAAATATTGGACATAGCTACAGAGAATGGATTTCGGGCAGAACTGGTGTACAAAAAAGTTAATAAAGCCAAAAATAGAAAGAGAATTAAAGAAGTCAGCACACTCACTCAAAACCAGAAAGAAAACAAGATCTACAAGAAGTTTACATACCACCCTACAACTTTCTACAAATTCCAGAGGATCTTCAAACGACATAACATCATTCTAGCCCCTAAAAACAATTACTCTATAAAAAACATTTTAAATTCCAAATTAAAAGATGATATCCCACAAGAAAACAAACCAGGAATATATCAGTTCAGCTGTAATGACTGTGAAAAAATCTACATCGGCCAAACAAAAAGAAATATAAAAACCAGGGCAAAAGAACACCACAGAAATATTAAACTCAAACAAGAAGAAAAATCTGCAGTAGCTTGGCATTTTTGGAAAGAGAAACACACTATAAATAGAAGCCCAAAAATCCTCAAAAACATCACAAGGAAGACAGAATTAAAAGTTTGGGAAAACATATATATTTGGAAAAACAAGAACCGGGTTTTCAATTTTGAAATCCCGCCAGGCGATCTACTCATCCAGAAGTTCATCAAACCACCACCAGGGACAGAGACAACCACCACAGCAAGCAATGCCGGTAGTCGACCAAAGGAATTGACAATGGAAGCACATGGCTTCTGAAACATGTTTTCCGAAATAAAAAAGTAAGTGATGTAGTGTTACAAAATCGACTCAACTAAATTTTAATTGTAAGAATGTTGGAGTGCTCTTTTGCTTCCTGTTCTTGCTTCCATACGGTACTCATCCATGTGCTATTATGGACCAGCCTTGTAGGTTTCCAGCCAAAGCAAGCAAAAATGAAATTAAATATAGTTCGCTTTTATGTACTATAAATCCAAATAAAAAATATAATTAAATTTATGACTCAATGTGTAGACACTTAATGCTTCACTTACTGTTTTCTTTAAACAGGACTGTTTCAAAAGCCATTGCATTTATCTTCAGCTGTAGTCTCTTGACTGGCATGGATGGCATTGTCCTCTCCATGTCTATGACTTGTAGATGGCATAATGTACTTGTCGAATGTGTCTGGTAACGGTATTTCAAAATTCATGACCCAGTGCACGTTGTTTTTGATAAATATTTTTTCCCAAACATATAGGTCCATGGGATGATTCACATGAATTATTAACTCGTGTGTTTTTGTTTATTTTGTGGTTGGTACTCCAAAACATGCTGCAACTGCTAACTTGTTCTGTTTAAGAACAATTTTAATGTAAGGGTGTTTTGAATAGAATAAAACAAGAGTCAAAGAACACATGAGAGCAGTAAAATACAAACAAACTGACCAATCAGCCGTTGCACACTACTTTTGGTCTACTAACCATGAAATAGTACCTAACATACACCTTATAAAACATGCCAGATATGTGGTAGAGCTCGACGTTTGGGAAAAAATCCATATCTTTAAAAACCAATACCATGTATTCAACTTTGAATTGCTGCCACAAAATATATTGTGGAGGTTCATCACTCAGACACCAGGGGCCGTCACACCTCTAAGGAAATTCAGTTGGAAACCATTGACAATGATACCCACATGGCGTCGAAACTGGTCTGGAAAAATTATACATAGTGATATACTTAAGTGTCACAAACCCAACTCAAAAGCATTCTCTCTTTGTTCTGTTTGTTTTTTATGTTGTACATATGTTCTCTGGTCCTGATGGCCATATATCATTTGATGGTTGTTACAGTTGATCTGATAGATTCCTGGTTTTTCTTTTTGGGGTATTGGATCCTTTGGAGGTGCTCTTAATGAATTTCAGAGGTTATATCTGCTCTGGAGTGCTAGACTGATGTTCCGTTTGGAGAATAATTTCTGAAATTTGTTGTGGAGATTTCTTAAATATCTTCTTTTTCTTTTTTTCTACTGGTGTTAAAATGGTAGTTTCCTTTATTTCTTTCTGTTATTGTGTTTTTGAATCATTTTGTCCGCTATTTTTGGGTTGAAACTATTGTGGATTGCTGCATTTACTATGTGTATGTTTTCTTGATTATATTCTGCTCTGTTTAATGGAAAATTAATAATGCAATGTAGATGGTGTGATTGTGAGTTGTACATGTTGCTCTTGATGTAGTTGTCATTTTGTGTTGGTTTTCTATGGAGAGTTTCTAATTTTCTCTTTTTATTCTGAGATTTAGGAATGAAAGGGATTTATTCTTTTCTGTCTCCAGTGTGAATTGATTGCCTGGTGTTGCAAGTTTAACAGCTTTAAAGAATGTTGTTCCAATTTTTTGGTAGTATTGTAAATATATCATTGACGTAGTGGTACCATGTAATATTCATGCAATAGCTATTAATAAAGCAACATCTCCTACCCAATTTGATATAGCAGTTAATATCCCAGCATTATAAGATCTCGTGCTCTTCTTCCCCTCTTCCTCTCTATCTCTTGTCGTTTCTCAGCTTCCACTGCATTATTTCTGATTTTTTTTTTTATATTATATAGCAATTTAATTTCTTGGTCAAATTGTGAATCTATTAATGAGTGAGATATATCGTTGATTCATATGCAGTGGACAGCAGCTCTATGCACCTCATCCCTATACCATGCTACTTTTGCTTTGCACCAAGAGGTGGTGTTAGTGTGTCACCCAGTCTAGCTGCTTTCACCATCCTTAGTCAGCCAGCTTTCCAGATCTCACCACTCACTCCAAGACAAACAGATGGGGTTAGAGGTGCATCCAGTCTAGCTGCTTTCATTATCTGTGGATAGATGGCAGATAATGCAATTAGCAATCTATTTTAGATTTTACTATTGTTTTGGAGCTAAGGTGTAACTTAGGGAAACCATGGAAATACTCCAGCCAGATTGGATGGTCCATGGGATTTGAAACCAAGTCCACCTGAATATGAGCCACAGGTGTTACCACCTGAGCCACTTCACTTAGTATATTATCCTATAGTGTTATCCTGTAGGTATTAAGGAGTGAAAATTTGAAAAGAAAGGGTAATGGATAGTTAGAGAAAGTTGTGTGAATGTTACCCATTATATATATGCTTTATGTGTTGTTTTGCAGAAAGTGGGATGTCTCCACCGCTCTCTTTGGCATCAAGCTCAGCACAGCAGCAAACACTTGCAAACAAACCGTTCCTAGAAATGATCATTAATACGTTACAGTGCTCAGAAAATGATTATTCAGCACTGTTTGCCCTCTGTTTGCTGTATGCACTTGGACACAATCCAGGTAAATAGTAATTACTTCACTGACTGAAGTTGAATGAATGAATATTTATTTGTACAATTTCTTTTACATAGCTGTTACATTTTTCTTACTCTAACCTAAACTTTGTACAAATTTTGATTGCCTTTGTGCTACCTTGGTTTGCATGGCACCCAGGCCATTAGCCTCTTAACCCTTCCCTCTTTATCTTAATTATCCCTCTCCTGTACTTTGTCTTCTTCTTTTAAACCCCTTACTTTTCTTGCCCATATTTCTCTTGCTTTCGCAAGATGCCACCTATACTTTTCTTTTCTTCTCTTCTTTCTTCCCTTTTAACATTTTTATAGCTACAATTTTCCCCTCTATTTTTTCCCATTTTTTCTCCCAAACCTTGTTTCTACATATTACTATAATGTTTTTCAAATGGGAAGAGTTCCACTCTGCAGCATATGAGATGTGTTATTGTGTTCTGCATTGACAGGTTGATCTTTTCATTACTTCCCTCTCACTCGCACACTGAGCATGTAAATCTGCCTGGCGATGTAATGTTTATTCATGTGTATTAGAAAAACTACTTTAGCTGAAACTCTGTGGTTTTTACGGTTCTGCCATGAACATTACTCCCTATCTTTCTTGGAATTATTTTTTGCAAAATTTGAATATTTTGTCTAAGCGCAAGGAGTATTTATGAGAGAAAGAATCACTTAGCACGGTACTCCCCAGTTAAGTGGGAATGCAATATGTCAACACAGCAGCACTCCGATTGGCTGCTGGCCTGGTGGCGCACAAAAACAAAGCTCATCCCATATGAAAGTCACTATACTTCCTTGCATTCTATCAAATAATGTTCTATACTTTCTTTCTCACCACACATTTCACATATTCCTTTTTCACTGCCACTTATCCCTCTTAGAAATACTATTCCTGTTCTCATCCAAGCTAGTACTTATTTTTCTTGCCTGTTACAGCAATCTACATATGGTTCCCGTCCCTAGTCTCTTTTTATTTGTTTTGAGACAATTCCCCATCTCAATTGTCGCATGCAGTCGGTTGCTGGTTAGCATCTTAAGTGTGAGACGATTCCCCAACTCAGCAGTCCCACAGGGTCAGTTGCTGGCTAGCGTCCTAAATATTAGACGATTCCCCATCTCTTTGGTCCCATGCAGTCGGTTGCCAGCTAGCGTCCTAAGTATGAGACGATTCCCTGTCTCTTTGGTCCCACGCAGTGGGTTGCCAGCTAGCGTCCTAAGTATTAGAAGATTCCCCGTCTCTTTGGTCCCACGCAGTGGGTTGCCAGCTAGCGTCCTAAGTATTAGACGATTCCCCATCTCTTTGGTCCCATGCGGTCGGTTGCCAGCTAGCGCCCTAAGTATGAGACGATTCCCTGTCTCTTTGGTCCCACGCAGTGGGTTGCCGGCTAGTGTCCTAAGTATTAGAAGATTCCCCGTCTCTTTGGTCCCACACGGTCGGTTGTCAGCTAGCGCCCTAAGTATTAAAGATTCCCCATCTCTTTGGTCCCACGTGGTCGGTTGCTGGCTAGTGTCCTAAGTATGAGAGGATTTCCAGTCTCTTTGATCCCACGTGGTGGGTTGCCAGCTAGCACCCTAAGTATTAGACGATTCCCCATCTCTTTGGTCCCACGCTATCGGTTGTCAGCTAGCGCCCTAAGTATGAGACGATTCCCTGTCTCTTTGGTCCCACGCTATCGGTTGTCAGCTAGCGCCCTAAGTATTAGAAGATTCCCCGTCTCTTTGGTCCCACACGGTCGGTTGTCAGCTAGTGCCCTAAGTATTAAAGATTCCCCATCTCTTTGGTCCCACGTGATCGGTTGCTGGCTAGCGTCCTAAGTATGAGAGGATTTCCAGTCTCTTTGATCCCACGCGGTGGGTTGCCAGCTAGCGCCCTAAGTATTAGACGATTCCCCATCTCTTTGGTCCCACGCGATCGGTTGTCAGCTAGCGCCCTAAGTATGAGAGGATTTCCAGTCTCTTTGATCCCACGCGGTGGGTTGCCAGCTAGCGCCCTAAGTATTAGACGATTCCCCATCTCTTTGATCCCACGCAATCGGTTGTCAGCTAGCACCCTAAGTATGAGACGATTACCAATCTCTTTGGTCCCATGCGGTCGGTTGCCAGCTAGCATCCTAAGTGTGAGACGATTCCCCGTCTGTTTGGTCCCATGCGGTCGATTGCCGGCTAGCATCCTAAGCATAAATTACTAGATTGTCGACTCCGTGATGGGGTAAGGGGTCGAATAGGGCGCTTTTTAAAACCTTTCGCACGGATGTTGTTAGAACTAACATAGCGTCGATAACATAACCAACATCTATATCGACCGAGCGTGAGATTCTGTATCCTCCCTTCCCTCGTGTATTCAACGCAGGAATTATCTACCAAAGTTGTTTCGAAGTCCCATCTCATACACCAATGAATTGTTACCGAACATTTCCAAATAGCTGATTTAACATTTCTGTGTGAGAAATTGAAAAGTGAGGTAAATTAATCATTGTGCCCGAGATGTGACTTAGAAAGAAGTTCGGTAGCTAATTCCTGAAAAGAAAATGATCAACAAGAAGAAATCCGCGTTTAATTGAACTTTTTTCTGCTATATATAACAAATTAAATTTTTTTTGTATAATCAGAGAAGCACAGTATTTATATGAAATTGGAATTGTGCAGAAATACATGTTTCATCCTTTCATTGAGTAGAATTAAAGTCCTTTTTGATATATGAGCACATCAATTACAAATTCACATTGAATTAATGCATTCTGTAAGTGGAGGAAAACTGGAAGGGATGCCAACAAGGTTAAATGTAATGCAATTTTTTTGTACTTAGCAAGTTAATAATAATATTGAAAAATTCCATTAAAAACTAGTGTAAAAAACAGTATAGATGCACACATAAAAATTCTAAATGAAGATAGGATAACAACTATGTACAAAAAAACAGCACCACGTGTTTCAAGAAGAAAACAAAAGTGTTATGTTAATGCTTGTATTAATGAATTAAGTTTTGAATAGCAGCAGCTCCATTACAATATATACACATAAACGTTTTTTGCATAAGATTACAGAAGTTCCTCAGAGAGGGACCTCAAATTTGAAATTCTCTCCTGTAGTATTAACGTTTTAGCAGCACCTTTAACATTTGTACTGAGATAATGTCAGCAACTAGTGGCATAACTTTTATCAATCATACTATTTGTACTATTTGTGCATTCTTGTAATAACTTTGGTTAAAATATGTATCTTTCACAAATACAGAAAAAGCAAATTATTACAATTAAAACAACATATACTGCACAATGAAAATAATAAAGTAGTAAAATGCACCATTTGTTTAAAATCTACTTGTCTTTACAACACAAGGAATACTAGACTCTTCAGTTTCTCAGACCAAATATCTTTCATGGTAATCAACACTGACAAAGAAAACATGTAGTTTTAGAAACAAAATTTAAAGCTCCAATATATATGTTTGTGTGACAAATTTCCATATGCTTGGTATTCTGTCTGTCAAGTGAAGCAAGTACATATCCCAATTTATATTGGTAACAGTTTAAGCAATGCACTTATATGCTGCTTCAGCTCTTTGCTTAGCATATATTTCTCAGGCTGCAGGACTCGACAGAGTGTGTGCCATATAAGCAACTGAGGGAACGATTACACTCTCAAAGTGAGAATACCGCACATTTCATTTATGCCAAGAGTGAAGGATTTGCAATTGCAATTAAGGGTTTTCAACTGCAACAGTTTCATTTTAATGCACATAACTCATGTGGAACAAATTCTGACATAAAATAAAGCTGATATGACTCTTATAGTCTGTAACATTAAAAAACTGAAGATTATTTTTATTATTCAATAGGAATGGCAAACAATGAAAAGGAGTACAAACAAACCACACTAAAATATCAGTGCCCATATCTTCCCTTCATATATATTGTCTTTATATGAATTTGATGAATGCAATTGCAAGTAAAACAGAAAAATGCCCATTCCACACAATAATACAGGAGTTGAACATTAAGGTAATAACAATGAGTCGCAAAAGCCTTGGCTATTGAAGCACTGAGCTGACATCATTGTAATAATTTGTGCAGTTTCATCTCAGAATACATATAAAAGATTGTGTTAAAATAATTAATCAAAGAATAATTTCTGCTCATAATATCAGGGCAAAAATGGAGTAGAAACTCCTTGATTATGAAAATATTTAATTCCATACTACCAATTAATTTGCATCTATAATAACTGTAAAGTAAAAGCAACAATTCCTTGTTGTATATTTATAAACAATTACTTAAAATTGTGTAGTGTTTACAAACTTAAATCACACAGACGTTTTGCATAGGACAGTTACTACTTTTACTGTGATATATTCATAGATATACCAAAGGATTCTTCAAGCAGTTTATTTCAGATTGTTATATTTATGTCATTGATCATAAGTTTGACCTAGTTAGTGCAAATTTTGCACTTTGTTTGGCTATTTTGAAGATGGCTAAAAATTCTGTCTATCCTGGACATTTGTTTTTAAAAATTACAAGAATCAAGTTTATATATACGTATACGTTAAGAAGGAGGTTGTCACACTCGACTTTTAGGTCGTACCTGCTGCTGACACTGTAATATTTAAAATTAAAGTAACAATACACATAATAATACAAGGATATGCAAATCTAATATATCTAATATTATTAACTATTATGTGAGTTTACTAACACATGTATAAGTTTTCCCTTTTCAGTTCCAAAAACCACGTAATATTTCTGAAGTTCCTTATTCATGCATTCCTATCTGTGCCATATATGTTGCGTAATGATAAAAGCACAAAACAGGTAGAAATAGAATTTATGTATTTTCAGCAATATTGTTATGAGAATAAATCGAAGGCTGTGACATTCTTTATCATTGCTACAGAGGTATTTAGACATGATGAGAGTAAAAATAAAAAAAGTTACAAAACATGTGTCACTGCATGATAAAGCAAACTTTGTAACAAATCATTTCCAAGCAACTCACCCCAAGGTATTATTTAGCTAGCCAGATTATTATAAAGCATTTGTCAAAGACTGATAAAGTAAACCTTGCAAAATTCATTTCCAAGCTATTCGCCCAAAAGTAATAATTAGTTTGCCACATAAAAATTCATATCCAAGAAACTCGCCCAAAAGTATTAATTAGTTTGCCACATTATTACAAACATAAAAACTCATATACTAGCAACTCGCCCAAAGGTAATTATGAGCTTGCCACATTATTACAAACATAAAAATTCATATCCAAGAAACTCGCCCAAAAGTATTAATTAGTTTGCCACATTATTACAAACATAAAAACTCGTATACTAGTAACTTGCCCAAAAGTATTAATTAGTTTCCCACATTATTACAAACATAAAAATTCATATCTGAGCAACTCGCCCAAAGGTATTAATTAGCTTGCCATGTTATTACAAACATAAAAATTCATATCCAAGAAACTGGCCCAAAAGTATTAATTAGTTTCCCACATTATTACAAACATAAAAATTCATATCCGAGCAACTCGCCCAAAAGTATTAATTAGTTTCCCACATTATTACAAACATAAAAATTCATATCCGAGCAACTCGCCCAAAAATATTAATTAGTTTGTCACATTATTACAAACATAAAAATTCATATCCAAGAAACTGGCCCAAAAGTATTAATTAGTTTCCCACATTATTACAAGCATAAAAATTCATATCCGAGCAACTCGCCCAAAAGTATTAATTAGTTTCCCACATTATTACAAACATAAAAATTCATATCCAAGAAACTGGCCCAAAAGTATTAATTAGTTTCCCACATTATTACAAACATAAAAATTCATATCCGAGCAACTCGCCCAAAAGTATTAATTAGTTTCCCACATTATTACAAACATAAAAATTCATATCCGAGCAACTCGCCCCATGGTATTAATTAGTTTGCCACATTATTATAAACATGAAAATTCATATCCAAACAACTCGCCCAAAAGTATTAATTAGCTTGCCACATTATTACAAACATTTGTCACTGCATGATAAAGGAAAAAAAGTTGTAAAAATTTATAACCAAGTAACTCACCCTAAGGTATTAAATACATAACAAGATTATTATTGGGCAGACTAGTGCCTATGACATGATACAGATAAATTTATTTACTGATTCTTATACTACATTAGAAACAAAGCAATGATATTGAAATGAAAAAAATTAAAAAAAATTAATTCAAGTGAGTTTACTAACATTTCCACCACACTTAACATATCTATATGCCAATAGTATAGTCGCCCTCCGTAGTGTAATGGTTACCATGCTGACTTCATATACCCAAGGTCGCGGGTTCAAACCCGGCGGAGGACGATGGATTTTTTCGGGTGTAAAAATCCTTAGCATGGCTTCCTTCGGAAGGGAAGTAAAGCCGTGGGTCCCGTGTCGTAGATTTACGGCAAGTAAAAGAACCTCAAGCCTGATAGAGAAGCCTCTGAGCAAAATTAAGCGATCTTTCATGCCCAATATAGAATGGGACGCTTAAAGAGCGTCCATAAATAACACGCCATTTTTATTTTTGCCAATAGTATAGAATGCATTTTTCACTTGGTTTCATTAATGTTATTTGCCAAAAGAAATTAAGGAAACAAATTAAGTGTTCATACCTTAACAATTCACCTCACTTATTCTATATTAATGTTTTCCAACGCAGATAACACATGCTGAAGCAAAGCAAACAACACAAAGTAGTCTTTCTGAACCATTGAGTTTTACAGATTGATACTCAAAATGTGTGCCAAATTAAAACAGCCCAGACTGATGGTTTATAAGTGTGTTTAAAATCAACCTCATATTATAAATTTACTGCATGTAAAAGAACTTCTCATGATGAAATTCTGGCACACAGGTAGTACTGGTATCCTGGCAAGTTCTTAGCATCATTGACAAGAGACTGTTTAAAAACATTGTTTTTGTCAAATGCATTTAGGCAACCCTGAAACAATGTCAGAAAACTGTGCCAATATAAGTTTATATATCATTCATCAGCATTTCATAATATGATTTACAATGTTTAATGCAAGAAAAGTATTGTAAATGTAAATAATACTGTGCATTGAATGTAAATTTATACAAGCTTCTACTGCAATGCCAACACACATGTAATTACAAGATGGCTGAGGTAAACAATAAATTAGTCATAAGTGTCTGCAATGCAGTGTGTGACTAGTGTAAGTTATATAACGAGTGCCAAGTATACACTCCAGGAAAAAGGGGCAAAGTTGGTGGTTATGGTTGAGATAAAAATATTGCTCCAAATCTGACATTGTTTCATTAAGAATTATATGTATAGTGTACACAATAGTTAATTTTGTAGTGAATTATTTTTCTGCATGAGAGAATATGAAACAGTTATTAAAGTACCTTTTCACAAAGTTATTACAACCAAACGGCAGCATTTTTCAGGTTAGGTAATAACTGATTCTTTATTCCTGTGTTGTTCTGTAAGCTTCTTACCTTTCAGTATAATTCGGGAAACGAAACAATTTAATTCCCTTAATCCTCCCTGTAGCAGGACAACCTCAAAAGGCAATATTTTCTTTCAGAAGACTTTGTGCATTTTACAGTTATGAAATTATGGCTACGTTAAATCTTTTCAAATTCAAAGAATGTCATCAAGATGGCCAACATTATACTAGGATGCAAACTGCCAATATGGGCTATTGTTTCACAGTCCTGTTACATAATGTGTGAATAAACAGAATAAATTCATACCTATAATTCATACTAAGTCCTATCTTTAAAATTTTATTTGAGAATTTTCCTTTATTTAGTCCATACTAAAAAGTATCTATATTAATGACAGTTGGTACCACTAAACAATTTTATACTTCCGCTGAACTCTGGTAGAAAGAGACATCTATTGACAGCAGTACAAGATAATTTTGGTGTGCAGCGCTCGAAATGTCACCTTTCGAGGCAATTTTTTGCGGCACCTTGACTCGGCACCAGAAGTTCATATTCCAGTTGACAGGCACTGGTCCTTAGTATGAGACAATTCCCCGTCTCTTTGGTCCCACGCGGTTGGTTGCCGGCTAGAGTCCTAAGTATGATACGATTCCCCCGTCTCAATGGTCCCACGCGGTCGGTGGCCGGCTAGCATCCTAAGTATGAGACGATTCCCCCTCTCAATGGTCGCACGTAGTCGGTTGCCGGTTAGCGTCCTAAGTGTGAGACACTTCCCAGTCTCAATAGTCCCACGCGGTCGGTTGCCGGCTAGTATCCTAAGTATGAGACGATTCCCTGTCTCAACGGTCCCAGGCGGTCGGTTGCCAGCTAGCTCCCTAAGTATGAGACGATTTCCAGTCTCTTTGGTCCCACGCCGTCGGTTGCCAGCTAGCGCCGTAAGTATGAGCCGATTCCCCATCTCAACGGTTCCAGGCGGTCGTTTGCCAGCTAGCGTGCTATGTATGAGACGATTCCCCGTCTCAACGGTCCCAGGCAGTCGGTTGCCGGCCAGCCACCTAAATATGAAACGATTCCCCGTCTCCATGGTCCCAGGCGGTCGGTCGGCTAGCGCCCTAAGTATGAGGCGATTCCTTATCTCAACAGTCCCAGGCGGTCGGTGTTGGCTAGCGCCCTAAGTATGAGACGATTCCCCGTCTCAATGGTCCCAGACGGTCGCTTGCCCGCTAGCGCCCTAAGTATGAGACGAATGCCAGTCTCTTTGTTCCCACGCGATCGGTTGCCGGCTAACGTCCTAATTATGAGACGATTCCCCGTCTCAATGGTCCCACGCGGTCGGTTCTCAGCTAGCGCCCTAAGTATGAGACGATTCCCTGTCTCAACGGTCACAGGAGGTCGGTTGTCGGCTAGCGCCCTAAATATGAGACGATTCCCCGTCTCAATGGTCCCACGCAGTTGGTTGTCGGCCAGCATCCTAAGTATGAGGCGATTCCCCGTCTCAATGGTCCCACGCAGTCGGTTACCGGTTAGCGTTCTAAGAATGGGACGATTCCCCGGCTCAATAGTCCTACGCGCTCGGTTGCCGGCCAGCATCCTAAGTATGAGACGATTCCCCCTCTCAATGGTCCCACGTATTCGGTTGCCGGCTAGCGTCCTAAGTATGATACGATTCCCCCGTCTCAATGGTCCCACGCGGTCGGTGGCCGGCTAGCATCCTAAGTATGAGACGATTCCCCCTCTCAATGGTCGCACGTAGTCGGTTGCCGGTTAGCGTCCTAAGTGTGAGACACTTCCCACTCTCAATAGTCCTACGCGGTCGGTTGCCGGCTAACGTCCTAAGTATAAGACACTTCCCAGTCTCAATAGTCCCACGCGGTCGGTTGCCGGCTAGTATCCTAAGTATGAGACGATTCCCCGTCTCAATGGTCCCACGTAGTCGGTTGCCGGTTAGCGTCCTAAGTGTGAGACACTTCCCACTCTCAATAGTCCTACGCGGTCGGTTGCCGGCTAACGTCCTAAGTATAAGACACTTCCCAGTCTCAATAGTCCCACGCGGTCGGTTGCCGGCTAGTATCCTAAGTATGAGACGATTCCCCGTCTCAATGGTCCCACGTAGTCGGTTGCCGGTTAGCGTCCTAAGTGTGAGACACTTCCCACTCTCAATAGTCCTACGCGGTCGGTTGCCGGCTAACGTCCTAAGTATAAGACACTTCCCAGTCTCAATAGTCCCACGCGGTCGGTTGCCGGCTAGTATCCTAAGTATGAGACGATTCCCCGTCTCAATGGTCCCACGTAGTCGGTTGCCGGTTAGCGTCCTAAGTGTGAGACACTTCCCACTCTCAATAGTCCTACGCGGTCGGTTGCCGGCTAACGTCCTAAGTATAAGACACTTCCCAGTCTCAATAGTCCCACGCGGTCGGTTGCCGGCTAGTATCCTAAGTATGAGACGATTCCCCATCTCAATGGTCTCACGCAGTCAGTTGCCAGCTAACGTCCTTAGTATGAGACACTTCCCAGACTCAATTGTCCTACGCGGTCGGTTGCCGGCTAGTGTCCTAAGCATGAGAGGATTCCCCGTCTTTTTGGTCCCACGCGGTCGGTTGCCAGCTAGCGCCCTAAGTATGAGATAATTCCCCGTCTCTTTGGTCCCACGCGATCCGTTGCCAGCTAGCGCCCTAAGTATGACACAATTCCCCGTCTCTTTGGTCCGACGCGGTCGGTTACCGCCTAGGGTCCTAAGTATGAGACGGATCCCCGTCTCAACGGTCCCATGCGGTCGGTTGCTGGCTAGCGTCCTAAGTATGAGACGATTGCCAGTCCCTTTTGTACAACACGGTCAGTTTCCAGCTAGCATCTCGTATGAGACGATTCCCTGTCTCAATGGTCCCAGAAAAGTCGGTTGTCGGCTAGCTCCATAAGTATGAGACGAATGTCAGTTTCTTTATCTCACGCGGTCGGTTGCCAGCTAGCGCCCTAAGTATGAGATGATTTCCCGTCTCTTTGGTCCCACGCGGTACGTTGCCAGCTAGCGCCCTAAGTATTGGACAATTCCCTGTGTCTTAGGTCCCACGCGGTCGCTTACCGCCTAGCGTCCTAAGTATGAGACGGTTCCCCGTCTCAACGGTCCCACATGGTCGGTTGCCGGCTAGCGCCATAAGTATGAGACGATTGCCAGTCCCTTTTGTCCCACGCGGTCGGTTTCCGGCTAGCATCCTAAGTATGAGTCGATTCCCTGTCTCAACGGTCCCGCGCGGTCGGTGTGCGGCTAGCGCCATAAGTATGAGACGAATGCCAGTTTCTTTATCCCACGCTGGCGGTTGCCAGCTAGGGTCCAAGTATGAGACGATTCTCCGTCTCAACGGTCCCACGCGGTCGGTTGCCAGCTAGCATCCTAAGTATGAGACGATTCCCCGTCTCAACGGTCCCACGCGGGTAGGTTGTCAGCTAGCGTCCTAAGTTTGAGATGATTCCCCGTCTCAATTTTCCCACGCGGTCGGTTGTCACTGCGCCCTAAGTATGAGACGATTCCCCGTCACAATGGTCCCAGGCGGTCGGTTGTCGGACAGTGCCTTAAGTATGAGACTATTGCCAGTTTCTTTGGTCCCACGCGGTCGGTTACCAGCTGGCGCCCTAAGTATGAGACAATTCCCCGTCTCAACGGTCCCACGCGGTCGGTTGCCAGCTAGCGCCCTAAATATGAGACAATTCGCCGTCTCTTTGGTCCAACGCGGTTGGTTGCCGCCTAGCGTGCTAAGTATGAGACGATTCCGCGTCTCTTTGGGCTTACGCGGTCGTTTGCCGGCTAGCGTCCTAAGTATGAGACGATTGCCAGTACTTTTGGTCCCACGCGGTCGGTTGCCGGCTAGCATCTTAAGTATGAGACGATTCCCTGTCTCAACGACCCCAGGCGGTCGGTTACCAGCTAGCGTCCTTGGTATGAGACACTTCCAAGTCTCAATAGTCCTACGCGGTCGGTTGCCGGCTAGTGTCCTAAGTACGAGACGATTCCCCGTCTCAATGGTCCCACGCGGTCTGTTGCTGGCTAGCGTCCTATGTATAGGACACCTCCCAGTCTCAATAGTCCTACGCGGTCGGTTGTCGCCTAGTGTCCTGAGTATGCGACGATTCCCCTTCTCTTTGGTCCCACACGGTCGGTTGCCAGCTAGCGCCCTAAGTATTAGCCGATTCCCCGTCTCTTTGGTTCCACGCGGTCGGTTGCCAGCTAGCGCCCTAAGTATTAGACGATTCCCCGTCTCAACGGTCCCACGCGCTCTGTTGCCGGCCAGCATCCTAAGTATGAGACGATTCCCCGTCTCAACGGTCCAACGCGTTCGGATGCCGGCTAGCATCCTAAGTATGAGACGATTCCCCGTCTCAACGGTCCCACGCGGTTAGGTTGTCAGCTAGCGTCCTAAGTATGAGATGATTCCCCGTCTCAATTTTCCCACGCGGTCGGTTGTCACTGCGCCCTAAGTATGAGACGATTCCCCGTCTCAACGGTCTCACGCGGTCGGTTGCCAGCTAGCGTCCTAAGTATGAGATGATTCTCCGTCTCAATGGTACCACGCGGTCGGTGGCCAGCTAGATCCCTAAGTATGAGATGATTGCAAGTCTAAATTGTCCCACGCGGTCGGTTGTCGACTAGCGTCCTAAGTATAACACGATTCCCCTTCCCATCGGTCCCACGCGGTCGGTTGTCGGGTAGCGTCCTAAGTATAACACGATTCCCTGTCCCAACGGTCCCACGAGGTCGGTTGCCGGCTAGCATCCTAAGTATGAGACGATTCCCCGTCACAATGGTCCAACGAGGTCGGTTGCCCACTAGTATCCTAAGTATGAGATGATTGCCAGTCTCTTTGGTCCCATGCGGTCCGTTGCCGGCTGGCGCCCTAAGTATTAGACGATTCCCCGTCTCTTTAGTCCCACTCGGTCGGTTGCCGCCTGCGCCCTAAGTATTAGACGATTCCCCGTCTCTTTGGTCCCTTGCGGTCTGTTGCCAGCTAGCGCCCTAAGTATTAGACGATTCCCAGTCTTTTTGGTCCCACGCGGTCTGTTGCCAGCTAGCGCCCTAAGTATTAGACGACTCCCCGTCTCTTTGGTCGCATGCAGTCGGTTGCCAGCTAGCGCCCTAAGCATGAGACGATTCCCCATCTCGGTGGTTCCACGCGGTCTGTTGCGACTAGCATCCTAAATATGAGACGATTCCCCACCTCAATGGTCCCATGTGTGAGTTGCTGGTTAGCGTCCTAAGAAGAGACGATTGCCTACCTCAATGGTCCCACGCAGTCAGTTGCTGGCTAGCATCCTAAGTATGAGATGATTCCCTGTCTCAATGGTCTCACGTCGTCGGTTGCCGGCTAGCGCCCTAAGTATGAGACGATTCCCCGTTTCAATGGTCCTACGCAGTCGGTTGCCGGCTAGCGTCCTAAGTATGAGATGATTCCCCATCTCAATATTCCCATGTCATCAATTGCTGGCTAGCAACCTAAGTATGGGATGATTCCCCTCTAAATGGTCCCATGCAGTCGGTTTTTGGCTAGCTTCCTAAGTATGAGATGATTTCTTGTCTCAATGGTCCCACGCAGTCAGTTGCCGGCTAGCATCCTAACTATGAGATGATTACCCGTCCCAATGGTCCCACGTCGTTGGTTGCTGGCTAGCATCCGAAGTATGAGATGATTCCTCAGCTCAATGGTCCCACTTGGTCGGTACTAGCTAGCATCCGAAGTATGAGACGATTCCCCATCTCAATGGTCTAATGCAGTCGGTTGGTGGCTTGCGTCCTAATGAGACGATTCCCTAACTCAATGGTTCCATGCAGTCAGTTGCTGGCTAGCATCTAAGTATGAGACGATTCCCTACTTCAATGGTCCCAGGCTGTCAGTTGCTGGCTAGCGTCTAAGTATGAGATGATTCCCCGCCTCAATGGTCCCACACAGTCAGTTGCCAGCTAGTGTCCTAGGTATGAGATGATTGCCCGCCTCAATAGTCCTGTGCCATCGGTTGCCGGCTGGCATCTTAAGTATGTCACGATTCTTCACCTCAATGGTCCCACGCTGTCAGTTGCTGGCTAGTGTCCTAAGTATGAGATGATTCCCCTTCTCAATGGTCACATGCCATCGGTTGCTGGCTAGCATCCTAAATATGAGACACTTACCAGTCTCAATAGTCCAAAGTGGTCGGTTGCCAGCTAGTGTCCTAAGTATGAGACGATTCTTCGTCTGAATGGTCCCACGTGGTCGGTTGCCGCCTAGCACCTTAAGTAAGAGACGATTCCCTGTCTCAATGGTCCCACGCGTTCGGTTGCCAGCTAGCACCCTAAGTATGAGACAATTCCCCATGTGAATGGTCCCACGCAGTCGGTTGCTGGCTAGCATCCTAAGATTGAGACGATTCCCCGTTTCAGTGGTCCCAATCTGTCGGTTACCGGCTACCGCTCTAAGTATGAGATGATTCCTTGTCTGTATGGTCCCACACATTCGGTTGCCGGCTAGCATCCTAAGTATGAGTTGATTCCTTTTCTCAGTGGTCCCAATCTGTCGGTTGCTGGCTAGTGCCCTAAGTATGAGACGATTCCCCATCTCTATGGTCCCACGTGTTGGCTGCAGGCTGACGTCATTTTTTCAGTCCTGGCTAGCTTGTAAGGTAATGGAGTTTAGCTGCATGGGTTTCTCTTTGAGGTTTCAGGGTGAGGATGGAAGGCAGCAATTCTCGCACTAACCTAGGTTGATAAAGAAATCACAAAGCATTTTATGCGAATGATATTCCTTTACTTTCGCGTATCAAACCTGTTTATAAGTAAGCATATGTGGGGTGGCTGAAATGTCCTAATTTTCCACCTTATTACACTCAAACTCCGATTAACATCATATGCGTCAACTCTCAAACATATCTAACAGGCACGCAATGTGAAAATGCATCTACTAACACCGACATCCGTAATGTCCGTCTTCCCCACTATGGCAACAATTTCCAGAGTGTTCTAAGCGTCCTTCAGTGCCTGGCATTAAAGTGACACTAACCCCTCCAACATTCCTTCACTGACTGTGTAGCTGTGACTCTATTGGCCAGCAGGTCAATAAGTCACACACATGACCTAATCTCAGCATCTGATTGGTGTTCCATGACGACATAGCTGTCATTACTGCTACCTTTCACTTTTATATTCTGAAATTAAAATATGGCTTGGACTTTGGACATACAGCTCCAAACACATGCTTTTACCCTTATTATATACACATACAAATAAATGAAATACACAAAATAAATGGAAATAACAAAATATGCACATTAGAATTCATGGTAAATACATGAATCCCAAATCAAGCATGACTGGGGGTAAATACATATATGCATCGGCGATAACTGTCTCAGTTTATAAAATTGTACCAATTTCTTGTTTTCTTATCTTTCAATGTCTTCTACCCTGCATTTTGCTACTTTATCCATATTTCTTACTTCAAGCCCCTATATATCTCCCATTCCTATTTTCTGCATAATTTCTGCCCACCAACTATTTGTGCTCTCTAGATTTTCTCTGACTGGAGTAAGAGCTGTTATATGCAGGACTTGAATGTTGCAGGTGTGAGCCGTGATTTATTGGATGGTGTCCTGTTCCTCTCAGATAGACCACATACTAAACACTGGTACAACACTTTACTGGCAGAAAAGCTTATTAAAATAATCTCCACTAGCTGCCAACCAAGTGAGTATAGTCGTTATGCTAAAATGTCACCCTCACCTAATAATTTTAAATTAAGCAGCTCCTAGATGGTCACTACTTTAGTGCAATAATATGTTGGCCTGTCTGTGTGCTGTGGTGGTAGTATGTCTGTCTCACATTCAACAAGTCACGAGTTTTAATCTTGTTTAGGATAAGTTACCTGGTTAAGGATTTTTTCCTCAAGGTTTTCCCTCATCTTGAAAAGATGAATGTCGAGTAACTGTAAGGTCTATGGACCCTGTGATCATTTGAGCATCATTTCACCAATTTCATTCATCGTCCAATATGACCAACCAGTTTAAAGCACGTTAAGAAAAAAGAAACAAAAAAAAAAACTGTGATGTGCCTCAAGACGATTCAGTAATTAATTACAATCGACTGCGCTGTGGCCGAGTGGTTAGATTACTCACCTGCCACCTAGGCAGACCGGGTTCGATTGCAAGTCCATTTGTGGGATTTGTGGTGGATGAAGCAGCGCTTGGGTGGGTTTTCTCCAAGTTTGCCAGTTTCCCCCACCATTTATTCCACCAATTGCTCTAGACCTTTTCTATCATCCATTTCACTTACATTTCATATCATCCACTTGCTCACTCTCATGCCTGGCTATGGACCAGGTTCTCCATTCTGTGATTTCATGCTGTTGACTCCCCGACAGACTTCTGACCCCTAGACATCCACTTGTAAGTCCTAGGGGAGTGTCAGTCCTACATATCATCATCCACTTCATCGCACTCATGTCTGGCTATGGGCCAGGTTCTCCTTTCTGTGGTTTCGTGCCGTTGTCTCCCAACAGACTTCTGACCCCTAGGCACCACTTGTAAGTCCTAGGGGAGTGTCAGTCCTACATATCATCATCCACTTCATCGCACTCATGTCTGGCTATGGGCCAGGTTCTCCTTTCTGTGGTTTCGTGCCGTTGTCTCCCAACAGACTTCTGACCCCTAGGCACCACTTGTAAGTCCTAGGGGAGTGTCAGTCCTACATATCATCATCCACTTCATCGCACTCATGTCTGGCTATGGGCCAGGTTCTCCTTTCTGTGGTTTCGTGCCGTTGTCTCCCAACAGACTTCTGACCCCTAGGCACCACTTGTAAGTCCTAGGGGAGTGTCAGTCCTACATATCATCATCCACTTCATCGCACTCATGTCTGGCTATGGGCCAGGTTCTCCTTTCTGTGGTTTCGTGCCGTTGTCTCCCAACAGACTTCTGACCCCTAGGCACCACTTGTAAGTCCTAGGGGAGTGTCAGTCCTACATATCATCATCCACTTCATCGCACTCATGTCTGGCTATGGGCCAGGTTCTCCTTTCTGTGGTTTCGTGCCGTTGTCTCCCAACAGACTTCTGACCCCTAGGCACCACTTGTAAGTCCTAGGGGAGTGTCAGTCCTACATATCATCATCCACTTCATCGCACTCATGTCTGGCTATGGGCAAGGTTCTCCTTTCTGTGGTTTCGTGCCGTTGTCTCCCAACAGACTTCTGACCCCTAGGCACCACTTGTAAGTCCTAGGGGAGTGTCAGTCCTACATATCATCATCCACTTCATCGCACTCATGTCTGGCTATGGGCCAGGTTCTCCTTTCTGTGGTTTCGTGCCGTTGTCTCCCAACAGACTTCTGACCCCTAGGCACCACTTGTAAGTCCTAGGGGAGTGTCAGTCCTACATATCATCATCCACTTCATCGCACTCATGTCTGGCTATGGGCCAGGTTCTCCTTTCTGTGGTTTCGTGCCGTTGTCTCCCAACAGACTTCTGACCCCTAGGCACCACTTGTAAGTCCTAGGGGAGTGTCAGTCCTACATATCATCATCCACTTCATCGCACTCATGTCTGGCTATGGGCCAGGTTCTCCTTTCTGTGGTTTCGTGCCGTTGTCTCCCAACAGACTTCTGACCCCTAGGCACCACTTGTAAGTCCTAGGGGAGTGTCAGTCCTACATATCATCATCCACTTCATCGCACTCATGTCTGGCTATGGGCCAGGTTCTCCTTTCTGTGGTTTCGTGCCGTTGTCTCCCAACAGACTTCTGACCCCTAGGCACCACTTGTAAGTCCTAGGGGAGTGTCAGTCCTACATATCATCATCCACTTCATCGCACTCATGTCTGGCTATGGGCCAGGTTCTCCTTTCTGTGGTTTCGTGCCGTTGTCTCCCAACAGACTTCTGACCCCTAGGCACCACTTGTAAGTCCTAGGGGAGTGTCAGTCCTACATATTGTGAGATTAAGCCGACTATGACATTAATTACAATCATGTTCAGTTTTGTAGCTATTGCTCATGTGGAATGGGGCAATTTCATGTCAGAAAATGTTGATGTGTTCCATTCAAATTACTTTCTCTACATCTCGATAACAAATTATTGTTAAAAAGCTTATTCTTCCATCTATTTCATGCTAATTGAGATAAGCATCAGCAGAAATGGTCTTTGCACTTGCTTTCTAGTAAGAGAAGGGAAATAAGAGAATATGCTAGGCTAAAGCGATGGTCAAATATTTTAAAAGCTGGTTGCCATGTGGACAAAGTCCATTTCTTTGCATTGTCAGGAGTTGACAAATTCCCATATGTGACAATTTTAAGCACTTCAAAACTGAAACCAATAAAAAGCAATATCTCAAAAATGGTTAACTCCATGAAGAAAAATGTATAAGATTTAAATTGTGTGTTTTAACGCGAACTTCATTTTTATATAGTAAGTTGTGTCTTGTGTGTTATTGTTTACCAGTTATGTAAAATTCAGCAAGTCATCCTAAAGAGGTCTTCAGAGGCTGTTGCCAGAAAATTCAAAATAATGCATTTTATTTGTCATGTAAATATCTTTAAAGAACAGTATTTTAATCAAAATCATTAGAGCCATTTTTGAGAAATCAAAATTTTCAATTTTTTTTTTCTATGTAAAGGGTAGTTTGGGATGGTGGGAGTTTTCTCAAAATCTTGTGTCGCTTCCTTATAAGATACTGAACTTAAGTACCAAGTTTGGTATGCGTGCCAGGGTAGTGTGGTGGTAGCATGTGTGCCTCTTATTTAACAGGTCATGAGTTTGAATCTTGCTTAGGGTGAGTTACCCAGATAAGGTTTTTTTTGGGGGGTTTTTCTCTTATCCTGAAAAGAGGAATGTCGAGTATCTTTAAGCGTCATGAACCCAAGATCATTTGTGCATCATTTCACCAATTTCATTCACCGTTCAATATGACCAACCAGGTTAAAGGACATTAATTTACTGACTTTTTGTTTTTGAGTTGTGTTCACAGACACACGGATACACACACATATATAGGCCTGTTTGTCAATTTTCTTTGTATATATATACACATACAGGAGATCCTAAAGTGTGTATTTGTGTGAAATCATGGTATCAAACCTTTGGGCAGAATACAATACCTTCTCTATACACTATGGACATAATATGTGTAGAGAAAAACAACAATAGGAGTAGCAAGGATACCTAAAACATTGTCATGGTGGGAAATGAATGAATCATGGATATACCACTATGATCCAGAAACAAAGTGGCAATTGGCAGTATGGTGCTTTCCAAATGACGACCTACCAACAAAAATGTGAGGAAGCAAAAGTGCAAAAAAAACGGTGGCTTCCTTCTTCTCAAAAACCAGTCACTTAGCATTGGTCAGCCTGGATACCCAAAAATAGTTACTGCAGAGTGGTATGTCAGTAAATGTCTGCCAAAAGTATTGGAGCATGAAAAACAAAGCAACCATGATAGAAGACCGCTCGCCTGCTGCTTCTCCATGACAATGTTCCTGTTAGATAGCTGTGCTATGACTGGTTGTATGTACCTTCTTGGGTGTTGAAGTCGGATCTCTGCTGGGTTACTGCTCTCTTCTTTCCCCTTGGCTGCTTGGATGTTTCCCTTGAGCATTGGAAATTTCCTCAGACTTGAGCCTTTCTTAGGAAATAAAGCCCAGAAATGATACAAGACATATATTTTCTATTTTTATTAGCTTAATGTTCTTTAACGTGATTGGTCATATCGGACGATGAATGAAATTGATGAAATGATGCTCAGATGATTTCAGGGTCCATGGAGCTTAAACCTACTAGACATTCGTCTTCTCAGTGTAAGGGAAAATCCTGAAAAAAAACACCTTATCTGGGTAACTCACCCTAAGTGAGATTTGAACTCGCCACCTGTTGAATGTGACACTCCCCCCACACTACCCAGACAGGCGAGACATATTTCTGATGCATGTTTTATTTTCCTAAGAGGTATGTCAAGCTGGGTATGCTTTGATGGAAGCTACAGTGAACTTCCATGCGTATATTTAATGGAACAATGCCAAACTTAGTGTGCGATCTCATGAATGCTAACTTTGTGTCTAGCTATCTGCACCCATATGTGTGTGAATGGAACTTTCAATTACTATTCTACATACACACGATTACATTCTCCTTTTTGGCACACCTTTTTCTTTGGTTTTTGCCATTCTGAAACATGCGAGCATGCCTAATAAATGGGCAGCAAGTCACACTATCTCCCTAAGACCCATATTTATATTTAATTTAGTTAATTTTATTTTCTAGATTTAGGTATCTTATTGGTTGAATGTTTAGCACATAAATCTACAATTTCCTGGCAGTTTGCTAGTTGTCAGCTTCCTATTGGCCAAACTTTATGTATACCGCTGATATGACAAATATTTGGAATTTCTGCTTGTACTGCTTTGACCTCACACACTGTGCATAACTTTTAGAATGCAATGGCAAACGACTAATGCCTTCACCATCCTCTGAAATAATGTGCTATGTCAAAGCCATAGAGAAAGGTTTTCTGGAGCATTAATTATACATTCCAAAGCACTAAATTAGCTCCAAATTTAATTTTTCTAGCCGATGTTTATGTTGGTTGAAAAAATGTTTCAGCTAGCAAAAGATTATGAACTAAAGAGGAAATAAGTGCTGCAGTTCTTCATGTATTAGAAGAAAGGGGGTGATTTTGAATATTTTTGATATTGGCATAAGAGAGGATAGGTATATACATTCTAGCTTCAGCGATGAAAGTGCATCAGAGAACAATGGTCCTCGTATGCATGCAAATAATGTGCTTATCTAAATGGATTTACGGAAGTGTAACCAGACGATGCTGACTGTGAATCAACCATTTAGTTACGCAACAACACAAGTACTAAATTGTACAGTAATCTACATTACCTCTGTGTGCTATTGCTTTATGACATTTTCATTATTAGCTGTATTGCGCTGATGTGTGTGTTTTTGGTGATTTTTTTCAGATTTAGGTTACATAAGTTCAAAACAGATTGAATAAAGAAATATCTGCACTTTCATTTCATTTCATTTGAACTTTTTGTATAATAAGTTTTTGATTATTGATTATTTTGGGATTTTTTATTTATTTTCAAAATGTTCTTATGTTTTTAATTTTTTTAAAAATATTGAAGAGACTTCTCATTCATAAAATGCATTTTACACAGTAGACAAATGGGTTTAACCACAACAACAACAAACAAACAAAAAAACTTCCTGTCATTCAGTACTCATTTTATTAAAAATAATTTAAAACCTTGCATTCTGCTTTAAAATTTCTTTCTGTTATCCAGGCTGGCACTAAAAGGGTTAGATATGTTGTTTTGCTTTGCTAACTTCATTTTATTTTAATAATAATTAGAGTTATGGATAAGTGTAGTTACATTATTTCAACTCCTTTGTTAGGATACCCATTTCTCTCTTCTTGAAGATCACCTATCACAAGAGCAAGTTTTCTTTGTTGACAGATTGTCGTGTTCGTTTAGTCACGTTGGAGCTAAGTATTCGACTGTTATCAAACCTTGTCCTGAAAAGTGGACAAAGTTATCTGCATGATGCTCATCTGGCTGCTATAGAAGGGGCAAAGGAGGAGAGTACCTCACTTCTTCGCAATTTCTATAAGGTTAGACTCAAGCAGTTAATATTACTTAAGATTGTATGTCCATACAAAATGTTACACATTGTCTCTCAAAAGTTTAAGGACTCACCTAAATATCAGACCTTTCATTCCTGTCCTTAGACTTTTGTGAAATCTCAAGATATTTATGAAGCGCATGTCAAAAATGAAGTTTTGTGCTGTAAACCAGAACTCTCAATCTTTAAAACTGTGGATAATATAATGATTTCTCAATCAAGAAAACTGGTTAAAAATTATTAAAGATATTTACATGAAAAAATGAAATGTATATCCTGAATTTTCTGGGAATATCCCCTGAAGACCTGCTTATTCTGGATGAATTTTGCTGGATTTTGCATAACTAGTAAACCATAAGAGATAGCCAATTACATTAAACAAAAAAATGTACATCTCCTTAAAACACACAATTTATGCCATACACATTTTTTTCGTGGAGTTGACCGTTTTTGAGATATTCCTTGTTATTTGTTTCAGTTTTAAAATACTTAAAATTTTTCTCATATGGGAATTTTTCAACTCCTGGCACTGCATAAAAACGGATTTCAACTACAAGGCAACCAGCTTTTAAAAGATTTGACTATCGTTTTAGCCTAGTGTATTCCTTTATTTTTATTTCCCTTCTACTTACAAGGAACTAAGTAATAAGTCTGTTTATGTTTATCTCAATTAGCATGAAGTAGATAGAAGAACATGCAATAATTTGTTACAGATATGTCAGGATAAGTCTGTTTATGTTTATCTCAATTAGCATTAAGTAGATAGAAAAACATGCAATAATTTGTTACAGATATGTAGAGAAAGTTATGTGAATGGAACACATCAGATTTTTCTGAAATTCATTAATTCAGATTTATATTCAGGTAGTTCATTTAAAATAACTGGCTACCTTAGCTGGCATTATACAAGTACTGTTTTTGTTTCAAATGTTCATATATACTTGTAATTGTAAACAATGTACATACATAACTGTAGGGATAAACAGAATTATGGAAATACCACATTTCAGACAAATGTTGATGAGGTTCCTGAAGTTCTAGTGTATATCACAAAGCATAACAGCAGAACAGTTTTCCAGTATTATTACTTTCTCTACCATGTACATAGTAGGTTAAGAAGGTATTGTATTCCATCCAAAAATTTGAAACAAGATTTCACAGAAAGCCATATCTTTCAAGGACCACTGAATATAATTAAAAAAAAACATTTTTAGAAAAAGCAAAAGGTTTATCGAAATTCTTAGGCTTTCACGGCCGGTGTCAATACTGGCTGGAGTATAATCCGGGCTTGTGGGCCGTGGTCTACTGGGCTCCTCCTTCTTCTTCCCAGATGTTTCGTCTGCGACTACGGCAGACATCTTCAGTGGCAGCGGCGAGGTCGAAGTGCTCTAGTGGACGTTTCAACTGCAACTGTACTGGTTGCACTGTGGACCGTGGTATTTATATCAGGGGCCAGAGGGGAGGCGTGTGGTGATTGGTTCGGGTTGGCGGTGGGCTGGACTTCTGTCGGCGGAGTGCTGTGCCCTGCGAAGGTTTAAGTTGTGCTGACCTTCGCATTGGTGGCGCTATGTGGACGACACGTTCGTCATCTGGAGCCACGGAGAGTCAGCTCTGACAGAATTTCTAAACCACCTCAACAGTATCAACCATCAAATTCAGTTCACTATGGAAAAAGAAGAGGACGGAAAACTGCCATTTTTGGACGTCATGGTGAACAGGAAGGAGGATGGCACACTAGGCCATAAGGTATACTGTAAACCAACACACACTGAGCGCTACCTTCACAAAAATTCCAACCACCATCCAAGACAAAAGCTCTCCATGATCAAAACCCTAGCCAACCGTGCTATACGTATCTGTGATCCGCAACACCTACAACAAGAACTTCAGCATTTGGACAAAGCGCTTCAAGCCAATGGCTACACAAAGCGCGAGATCAATAGAGCATTACACGCCAAGAGAAGTTCCACTAGCACACAAACAGCCGCAAACAGTTGAAAGGGTAAAGCTTTCCTCCCGTACATCAGATCGGTCACAGACCGCATTGAAAAATTACTGAAACGCCACAACGTTGACACTGTCTTCAAGCCAACCAAACAGATCTGTAACAGTCTCCATTCAACCAAAGACCCTAGGGATCCACTAACCACAGCAGGAGTATACAGAATACCATGTTCATGCGGCAAAGGGTATATTGGAACCACACAACGAAGCGTAAAAACTCGCATCAACGAGCACAAAACCAATTGTCGTTTGGGTCAGACGGAAAAATCAGCAGTTGCGAAACATGCCATACTCGAAGAAGGGGAACATGTCATCCAGTATAAAGACACAGATATTCTAGCATCAACCTCCCATTACTACTCTCATTTATACCGGGAAGCTATTGAAATACAGAAGCATAGAAATAACATCAATCGCAAAGAAGAAGGCCTTAAACTGAACAGAATATGGCAAAGGGCACTAACCAAAGTCAAAATCAAGAGCTCCAAGCGAGCCAATCAGACAACAGCAGAGCACAGCACTCCGCCGACAGAAGTCCAGCCCACCGCTAACCCGAACCAATCACCACACGCCTCCCCACCAGCCACTGATATAAATACTGCGGTCCACAGTGCAACCAGCACAGTCGCAGTTGAAACGTCCACTAGAGCACTTCGATCTAGAGCTGCCACCGAAGATGTCTGCCGTAGTCGCAGACGAAACGTCTGGTAAGAAGAAGGAGGAGCCCAGTACGGCCCACAAGCCCGGATTATACTCCAGCCAGTAGCAAAAGGTTTGTTAAATACTAAACTTGATTAAGTTCAGTATTTTTCAAGGATGCAACAAGAAGATTCTCAAGTAAATCCTTTCCCTTCCATTTATGTGGAAAATGTTTCAAAAATTTTTATTTTCTCAAAAATGGCTCTTAACAGTTTTGATTAAAATACCATATAGTTATGACATTTTCATGACAAATGAAATGTATGTCTTGATATTTCTGAGTATAACCTCCTAAGATTTTTTCATTTTGGATGACTTTTGTATAACTGGTAAACCATAAGAGATTGACAGAAATTTACTACACAAAAAGTATAGATCTCGCTACAACACACAATATACTGTCTGTTCAGTTGCCCTCCGTGGTGTAATGGTTACCATGCTGACTTCATATACCCAAGGTCGCGGATTCAAACCCGGCGGAGGACGATGGATTTTTTCGGGCGTAAAAATCCTTAGCATGGCTTCCTTCGGAAGGGAAGTAAAGCCGTTGGTCCCGTGTCGTAGATTTACGGCACGTAAAAGAACCTCAAGCCTGATTGAGAGGTCTCTGAGCAAAATTAAGCGGTCTTTCATGCCCAGTATAGAATGGGACGCTGAGAACCACAGCAGTTAAAGAGCGTCCATAAATAACACTTTTTTTTTATTTCTGTCTGTTCAGCAGTGTTATAGCTAGTGGGTTGGTGTGGTGTGGCTTATCGCTCAAGTAACACTTTAACCTGTGGAAAGGGTACACTTGCCATGCGTGGCAAAACAGTCAACAGTGCTGCAATACTTTACTCAGAGTCGGATGACGAGTCTTTAAAATGTACAGGAATCAGACTACGTAGTGAACACACAAATATTATCAGCAACAGTGCTTCCTTCTTCCACTCTGTCATGTACCTTTATCACTTGCTTGCTTCAAAGTAAGAGAACACTACCTCCTTCCATTGCTAAACCCCTGCCTGCTTGGAAGGGCACCCCAACCCACTAGCTAAAACACTGCCAAACAGACAATATGTATCTTTCTCAAAGAGATGTTATTTGCTTTTCTTGTTCTTGGTCAATCAAAGACAGTGGAATCTCAAAGCCATCACATAGCAAACCGGCTTTTAAAGAGGAGGAATTCTGCTTCTTTTCCCTATGCTTTGCCTATGAATTCAATAACAAACGAATGCACTGCAAGATTTTACAAGGCCTGCTGTAATGCACACTCTTCTATTTGGCCGTGCCGTGCCATCTCTAATCTTCCTCAAGAAGTTATGACAGTCTCCTTGCAAATCCTTCTTTGATTTAATGAATGTAACTATCATCTGTGTATAGATTTATTAGTTCTCATAAATCGAAGACGCAGAGAGATAATTCTTAGTTCATTAAATGTATAGCTTTATCACTTTCTGAAATCTCTATGCTTGTACTAATTTCAATAATTTTGAATGAGCAATTATTCTGAATTCACTACCGCAAGCATCAATTGTTAGTATGTAATTTTATAACATTTTTATTTGTAAAAGATTGAGTGAATCTTCTTATGTGGTATTGTTGGTTATGTTATTCAGTTTGTAACTTGTGGAGTTCTTGGAAGATATTTGCATGTAACTTGCAGATCCAAAAACCTGTGAAAACTTCTTGCCTTGAGCTTACAATTGCATTGTGAATGGTGTTTCCTTGCATCTGTGCTTATGCTACGTTACGTCTGTGCTTGTATCTCATTGTGAATGGTGTTTCCTTGCATCTGCGCTTATGCTACGGTATGTCTGCGCTTGCATCTCATTGTGAATGTAGCATTATGTTCCTTCTACTTACAAGGAAGCAAGTAATAAGACAATTTCTGCTCATTTTATCTCGATTAGCATAAAGTGGAAAGATATGCTTACAAATAGAACAAAACAACTTGCAGTTTTGGTAATATCTCCATTCTGAATTTTTTCTTACATACATGCCAAAGAGGGTAACAATATCAGCCCTACACTGCATAAATTGGAAATTCTTGTAAGTTACTTCATTTATGAAAATGTAAGAATTGTAAATCAGTCTATCCTGTATATGAAAGAAAGTGAAAATCTTGAAAATTTATATTATTTGCAGAGTGAAGAGATATTCCTAGATATGTTTGAAGATGAATACAGCGAGATGCAGAAACGACCACTAAATGTTGAATGGTTGATGATGGACTCCAACATTTTGTTACCACCAACAGGAACGCCTATGACAGGCATCGAATTCAGCAAACGTCTACCCTGTGGGGAGGTAAGCCAAAAATACAATCTGTTTCTGAAAGCATTTAGACCATAATAAATCTAATTGTATAAATAATATGTACAAATGCTTAAATAGAGTAAACACATCATTATAAATGTATTTTTATTTCATCTACACGTACTATGTACATAGTGTATAGAGAAGGTATTGATCTCCACCAAAAAAGTTCAATACCAAGATTTCACTGGAAATATAAGTTTTAGGGTCCCCTGTATCCAGAAAAAGGTCTGTGTGTGTCTGTGAACACAATGACTCAAAAACAAAAGGTCACTTAAATACCAAACTTAGTATTTAAGTTTAGTATCTTCCAGGGATGCAACACAAAGATTTTGAGAAAAATTCCCCCATACCAAACTGCTCTTTACATGGAACTTTTTTTGAAAATTTTGATTTTCTTAAAAATGGCTCTTAACGATTTTGATTAAAATACTGTATATTAAAGATATATACTTGACAAATAAAATGTATATCTTGAATTTTTTGGGAATAGCCTCTGATGAATGGTTAATTCTCAATGAATTTTAGGAAATTTTATATAACTGCTAAACGGTAAGAGATGGACAAAACCTTACCATACAAAAAATGTAGGGCATGTTAAAACACATAATTTATGTTATATACATTTTTTTGTGGAGTTGGTCATTTTTGAGATATTCCTTGTTTTTGGTTTCACCTGTAAAAAACATACTTTGCTCATACAGGAATTTGTCAGCTCCTGTCCATACAAACAAAGGAACTTCAGTCATATAGCAACCAACTTTTGACTACCACTTTAACCTATGGTACTCCCTTATTTCACTTCTACTTACAAGAAAGCAAGTAATAAGACTATTTCTGCTAATTTTTTCTCGATTAGCATGAAGTAAATAGAAGCATAAGCTTTTTAACACTAATTTGTTACAGAGATGTAGAGAAAGTCATGTGAATGGAACACATCACATATTAATATTGCATTAAAGGTATATTTGTACATTTGTTTAGTATTTGGATAAGCTTTAAAGGCTGCTCATAGGATTTTACGGCTGGTATTATTAGTAAAATATAATATGTCTGAACCACATATTCCATGGTTGAATAAAATTATTAAAATTTGAAGCTTCATCCTCAGCTGTGGAGGACATCCTCAGAAACGAAGTTGGACAGGAATGGCTAGCAACTGCACATTCATGGAGTAGTGAACGGCATATTTATACTGTTGGAGTAGTGGAAGGGGCAGTATCTTGAGTCCAACTTCTCTACTAAAATTATTAGGATATTTGTATATCTCTATAGATCCTCTGACCATTCTACAGTGCAATCCATATAATCCTGAACCATTTTAATAGGGCATAATTTCATGTGAAATTTGTTTTAATGATCTCAGTGGCTCAGAAAGAATCAGCAACAATCATGGCAACAATCAATCAATGCCATCTTGACTATATTGCTGATTTTTATGGAATTACAAGCATTTTCATGGCATTGTAGCACAACAGGAATTTTGAAGAGAATTTAATGTACAGGATGTTTCAAAAAAGGAAACAATTTTATTGCTAGCAAGAAAGCCGGAGACAACTGGTATACTTGTTAGTGAGAATGGAAAACATAGACCACCATTGAGTGAAGAGACTGTTACAAATGTTCGAAGAAGGATAGTGAACTCTCCAAACAAATCATTGCGTCGATTGTGCCAGGAATCAAGGTACTCATATGGCACATGTCAAAGAGACTGTCTACAATGCCATAAAAATGCTCATAATTTCCATTGAAATCATCAATATAGTCAACAGATGACATTGCTCCATTGTTGCCATGATTGTTGTCGATTTTCCCTGAGTCATTGGGATTATTAAAACAAATTTCACGTTTCTACAAGCTTTCAGAGAGATATTGTGGCATATTAAAATGGTTCAGATTTATATGGAGCACACCGTATGTCGTGTTTATCCAAAACAAAGGCATGATCTGCAATGACTGATTTGTCTGTATGAACGTCAAATTTTAATAATATCATTTGAGCATGGTCTACAACCTCGGACATATTATGTTTTACTTTAAAGGCTGATTCAAAACTACCCCAGAAACCAGAATGAAACTGAGAATAGGAAGCCATACAGGATGCAATAACCTATTAATGAGAGTGGGAATGCATTTATTATTCTTTTCCTGGTCAATTTTGTGCACTATGACTTCACTTATTTTTAACTAACCAATGATATTTCTTATGTCTCCAATCAGCCAAGATAATGCGGGTTAGCCAACATTGTAATTCAAAAGAATTGCGATGAAGGTGAGCTCTAGCAGCTGTTACTTTTTATGGACATTGTGAATAATCTTTACTTCGAAGAGTCTCTGTTAATGCACGATATGCATCTAATGTGTCATGCCTGGTAACAAGAACATGACACTTGAACTTGGGCAAGTCTTGCTTCCTGTCAATGGTGAACGCTTCCCTTGAAACACATGTTCCCGTTCTTGTTCTGGTTACCGTTTTCAGTTTTTGTGAACCAGCCTTAACAGTCATGTGAATTTTAATTTAATAGATCAGAATGAAAACACTTGCATCACTTACACTTTTGGGTGCCTGGTTTTGTGAACTATTTGGTCTCATCATTAGAGACCAACTGGCTCCTGACTGGCATTTGTTATGTGTTGGTTGTTTGTGGTGACATCTATGATGGAATAATGGAGTGATGCACTTCCAAAGCTGATTCAGGGCAGCAATTCAAAATTCATCATGCGGTGCTTGTTTTCATGATAAAAATCTTGTCCCAAGTATACAACTCTGCTGTATACTTTGTAGGATTTAAGAGTGTAATGGAATTGTTTAATAATGAGTCAAAATTATAAGTAGTTTAAAATTCTGCACTTGACTTTTTTTAAGACTAGTTTCAGGGAGCACCCTCCCTATCCTCTGTTAATTTGTTGACTGATGCTCCATGTTGTGTCTGGTTCCACTAAGAGCTGTGCCGCCATCTCTTAGTCTTTGTTAACCGGATCACATCGTCTATACCAGGAATCTCAAAATTCATGAAATTTCCTTCATGCTTATGAATAAAGTGTGTCTCTATGTGTTTAGTTCCCAAGGTTGTTATAGGTGTTTGATCAATTTTATTTCAATATTATGATATTATGATTCTCTGTCCAAAAAATTTGGGGCAATGGCAGACTTGTCTATGTATTTGAATCTGATGTTTCTTATGTGTTCCTTTTTTCTAATGTCCAAATTTTTCTTCGTTTGCCCAATGTATATTTTGCTGCATTAGAAAAAAGAAACTATGAGAAACATGAGATTCAAATATATAGACAAGTGTGCCACTGTCCATCAGTTTTGGACAGAGAATCATAATATAGAACCAGAAATAAAATTGATCAACCACTTAAAACAACCTTGGGAACTAACACATGGGAAAACATCCTTGTTCGCAAGCATAAAGGGAATCTCATGAATTGTGATATTCCTGGCATAGACGATGTGATCCGATTAACAAAGACGAGAGGTGGCAGCACAACTCTTAGTGGAACCAGATACAACATGGGAGCATCAGTCGACAAATTAACTGAAGATAGGGAGACGTTCCCTGAAACTAGTCTTAAAAAAGACCAACATATAAAGTGTTTATAAGTTTGACTTATTGTTAAATGATTCCAGTAATGATGCTCCACTATATAGAAATATTCCTAATTATTTACATAAGAGTGTAATGTTTGGTATGATGTGATTGGTGGTCCAGAAGTGGAATAAAACTGCAAATTTCTACAGCTTTTAAGAGATTTTGTATTACTTTAGCCTAATATATTCTCTAATTTCTCTTCTACTTACAAGAAAGCAAGTAATAAGGCAATTTCTGGTAATGTTTATCTCAATTAGCATGAAGTAGATAGAAAAAAAATCTATGTAAGAAGAGTTTGTTATAAAGAGGTAGAGAAAGTCATGTGAATGAAACACAACAGATTTTTATGAAGAATTTAGTTGGATATTGCTTATAGAAAGTTTATAAGCATACAATATAAATGTTACATTTTCTCTTCTGATTTTGACAGCTTGTCTGTTGGAATCTAATTTCAACTGTGGTAGAAATGTATTTCAATTTGGAAATTTCCTTTATTATTCTTGTCTTCTAATAAAAGTAACTTTATGTGAAATTATTTTCTTATGAAACAGGTTGAAAGAGCTCGCAGAGCTATCAGAGTGTTCTTTCTTATACGAGAACTGTCGTTAACCCTGGCAATGGAGCAGGAGTCGCAGCTGCCTCTAACAAACCCGCAATCTTGTGTTCAAGTCAACAACGTCCTGGACTTGAGTGAGTAATTCTGTGAACTTGATTGAAGTGTGTTACTTGTTTTGTTGGATAAATGTTTTTGTTTAATTTTATGAAGAAATAAAACATATCTTTGGAACTTACATAGAAGCTTGAATATTTATGGGATGGGCTTACAGGAACTGGTATGCAATAGTATTGCATACTGACATTTATAAAGTACGCAATTGTATAAAACAGTAACATATGAGTCATTCCACATGAAATGGACAGTGGAAAATCTTTATAATTTATTTTGAGTTCAAATTTTGTGCCTTATGGGGACTGTAGATAGTAATACAAATACATACACACATCACACAAGGTGAGGTGTTGAAGATGAATAAGTGCAAATAATTTGATATTAATTAGAGAAGAATGCATATAATACTTAAGTGTATCTCAGTTTGTCAGCTTACTAATAGCAGGTCATAAATGAAGCACAAATTTTGAGGTTTAATGTGTTTTGAAAGGCCCTGAGCTGTGTTTACAGCTCACAGACCACCGACCTACATTGACGTGACTCGCAGTGAGGAAATGGGGGATCGAAGCAGTCGCAAACTTTCCTTTACACAATAAATGACTTTACATATGGTGAATTTGCAGATATTCATTTAATTTACGCTGCATCTGCCAATGCAGCGAGGGATTTCTAAGAACACTGACTGTGGTGTATCAAAGGATATGTGACTCAGATTCTCTAAATTATAATTTTGAAGGTTTTTTTAAGTGTTGAGGTTTAATTTTAATTTCTCACCTTTGTAAGAGCAATGAGTGATTTTTATAGTTTAAAGAATGGAGGTGCAAATGCTTAATTGTTGGTATGAGTCATTTAGTTGTTCAATAAAACCAAATCTAAATAAAGCATAATAATGCCATTGAGTTCAATATTTTAAAGTTGAATCCTAAATACATTGTGAATTCTATTCAGATAATGTTTATGAAAACGTAGGTTGAAGTTTCAAAGTGATCAATATTTTTCCCCTATATCACACCACCTATAATTGGACAGGGCAGAGATGGTCAACCATGTGACATGTTACGTAAACAATCACCGGACATCTGAGATAATGAATAATGATATTCCTTAAAACTTATACTTATGAACATAACTTTAGAAAATAGCGAAAAACACTGCAAATACTGGACTCAAATGCTGATACAAATATTTGTACTTATTCACCTCCCATCCTGCATATCTTCAATTTTTACTTTCTCTGTACGAACTATGTACATAGTGTATAGAGAAGGTATTGTAATACACCCAAAAATTTGATAACAAGATTTCACTGGAAATACATGTTTTAGGACTCCCTGAATTAAAAAAAAATATTTTTGAAAAAAGGTTTGTGTGTGTCCCTCTGTGAACACGATAACTCAAAAATGAAAAGTCAGTAAAATGCCAAACTTGGTATTTAAATTTAGTATTTTCCAGGGATGCGACACAAAGATTTTGAGAAAAATCCCCCCATCCCAAACTACACTTTATATGAAAAATTTTCGAAAATTTAAATTTTCTCAAAAAATGGCTCTAACAATTTTGATTAAAATACAGTATATTAAAGATATTTATATGGCAATTAAAATGTATATGTTGAATTTTCTGGAAATAGCCTCTAACAACCACTTTATTCTGAATAATTTTTCCTGAATTTTGCGCAACTAGTAAACTGTAAGAGATAGACAAATACTTACCACACAAAAAATGTAGATTACATTAAAATACACAATTTATGTTAGATACATTTTTTTTTTTTTTTTTTTTTCCTTTTCTCTCGTGGAATTGATCATTTCTGAGATATTCCTTGTTACTTGTTTCAGATTCAAAATGCTTAAACTTTTCTCTCGCGGAAAGTTGTAAACTCCTGGCCCCGCATAGAAACAGAATTCAATCGCATGGCAACCAGCTTTTAAAAGATTTGACTATCCTTTTAGCCTAGTGTATTCCCTCATTTTCCTTCTACTTACAAGGAAGCAAGTAATTAGGACAATTTCTGCTAATGTTTATCTCAATTATAATAAACTAGGTAGAAGAATATGCTTTTTAACTATAATTTGTTACAACGATGTAGAGAAAGTCATGTGAATGGAACAAATCATATTTTTTTTAACATTCTGTGTCCTGTAATTGACTATAAAGTGTCATTTAATTTTGGAGAATTGATATGACAAACAATTTAATTGTTTTAACTCTCCATTATTTTGTTTCACTTTAAAAACTATCTGCATTTCCGGGGAATTTATATGAAGAGATACCAGTTTTTGGTTTAATGGTAGCACCAATAGAATGTGAGAAAATAATTGCTGAACATTGTGGGGTTTGCCTTCCAAAAGTATTATTATCCATGCACTCAATTCTGATCAGAGCAGCTTGCCTAGACATGAATGTTGTGTTACTGATGGCTATGTACGAAATGTTTAGCTGACGCTACAGTTAGTGCCAGTGAAAGTAATTATACCAATTTAGAGTAAAAACAAAAATAATAATTGAAAGTGATACAGGGTGATTCAGAAATACTTTTACAATTGGAATAATTGTTTTTTTCACACAAGCCGTGTGTAGGACAGGAATGTTTTACAATGTTTGGGAATGGATTCGTGACATCAAAACAAGAAAATAGGCTCATATAAACATGTCTCTAAAACTCTTCGTTTTCGCTTATCAATTTTTTAATGAATGTCGCCTTCAACGGCTTTCCAGGTCCATCCTAATAACCCTGCAGAGTTGGTCTTGTGTTGCTATGGCTGCTTGTTAACATTTATCAGATGTGTAATACATTCCCCCAGCATGCCTTGCAAGTGTTGACCTCATTCAGAACATCTCCCAGACTTATTAGAAAATGTGCCTCTCCAAATAAAAAGAAACATGTGGTTTTTGCTTGATGCTCTAGCACATTTTAGTTGCATTGTTCAAGATGCTCTGGCTGGTATCTAGCATGACAAATGGATAGGTAGAGAAGGACCAGTTCCATGGTCTGCATATTCCCCCAACCTCAATCCTTTGGATTTTTATCTTAATACATTTACCTTAATACATTGATTATGCAACAGACATTCTAGATGAAGAAACTCTTAATCTATTTGTCATGTAAGCCTGCAAAATCATATGACACTGACTGGGAGTAGTTGACAATCCATCTTTGACGAGTACATGCATGTCTAGACGTAAGAGAAGGACATTTGGATCATTTTCTGTAAGTGGTGTTTTTGTGGAACACCTAACAATCTTCAAAGTTCTCTCGGGCTTCCAGCCAGGTGTAGATATGGAGAGGCACTAACGTTTTGGGAGCATACATTGTTCCCATCTTGAGGGTTACTGAATGAATTAAACTGATGTGGTCGTCTTATATAGATATGTTTGTGGATTCCGTGTGGGCCAATCAGCATGCCGAGGCACGCCAATCAGCTTTTGTTACCTCCTAACAAGAAAAAATAGAATAAAGTTTCTCTTTAAAATGTTTTGATTAATGGCATTTTAAATCTCAATAAATTGATAACAATGGGTTTTGGGACATGTGTTTATATGGACATTTTTTCTCGTTTTGATGTAAGGAACCTGTCCCCAAACTTTGTAAAAGTATTTTTGAATCACCCTGTATAGTTTGCCTACTTAGTAATATTTTTAATTCATATAATATTTGAATATGCTAGTGATAGTAAAGTAAAATTCAAATTAGCTCTCATCTTCGGAGAGGGACTGAAGATGAGAGTAAATAGTTCTCAAAGCCAGTCAGGCAACAAAAATTAAGTGATGACTCGCACTATCTCTGAAATTTAAATATTCTTAATTGTTCATCTATAGGTTTCTCAACATGAGAGAGAACATTTCCAGAAGTAATCACTATTTTAATCCCCTACGGAGCCTACATAAAAAATCTTGAAGTGTTCCAATCACATGACTTTCTCCACAAACTATTGTTACAAAAAATTATTCCTTTATATATATTGTGGTAATCAGGATAAACGGCAGAAATTATTATATTAGTTCCTTCCTGCCAAGTAGAAGGAAAATAAGGTAATACACTAGGCTAAAGCGATAGTCAAATCTTTTAAAAAGCCAGTCACTTGCTGAAACAATTGAAATTTGCATTTTGCTTTGCATGGCAGGAGTAAAATAAGAGAGATGAAACAAAAGATTATCTCTCATATGAGAAAAGTTTAAGTAGCTTACAATTGAAACCAATAACAAGGAATATCTTGTAAGCGGTTAAATCTACAACAACAAAAAGTATGACAAAATTTTGTGTTGAACTGATGCACATTTATGTGTAATAAGTTTCTGTTTATCTCTTATGCTCTACCAGTTTGCAGAATTCATCCAGAATGAAGAGGTCTGTCTTCAGAGGTTATTTCCAGAAAATTCAAGATATACATTTTATTTGTAATGGAAATATCTGTAATGCATGGTACTTGAATCAAAACCTCTAGTGTGCATGGACAGTGTACATTATAGGTAGAAAAGGTATTGTATTCCACCAAAAAATTTAATACTAAGTTTTTACAGAAATACATTATTTGAGATCCCCTAAATGAAAAAGGTACATCTGTCTATGTGCATGCATATGGGACATATGTTTAGCATCTTCTAAGGATGCGACACAAAGATTTTCAAGGAAATCTCCCACCCAAACTACCCTTTATATGGATTTTTTTTTCAAAAATTGTAATTTTCTCAAAGATGGCTTTAATGATTTTCATTAAAATACTTTATATTAAGGATATATTCATGAAAAATAAAAGATATATCTTGAATTTGTTCAGAATAACCTCTGAAGTCCTTTTTATTCTGGAAGACTTTTGCAAAACTGGTTAAAAAAAAGCTTACAACACAAAAAATATAGATCTGTCTGAACACACAAATTATGTTCTATACATTTTTGTTAAGGAGCTAACCATTTTCAAGATATTCCTTCTCATTGGTTTCAGTTTTTAAAATACTTAAATAGGATGCCGTCATATGTGTTTCTTTTGTTTCATTCCTGGCCATACAGAGGAAAGAACCAAATTTCAATGTCAATCACATAGTGACAGGTTTTAAAACATTTAACTATCACTTTAGCCTAGTACATTCCCTTATTTCCCTTCTACTTACAAGGAACCGAGTAGTAAGACCATTTCTGATAATGTTTATCTCAATTGGAATGAAGTAGATAGAAGAATAATATTTTGTAAGTAGTTTATTTGCAGAACAGGTTGAGAAAGTCATGTGAATGGAACACATCAGAGTTTTTAAAATAGGAGTACCTATCCTTTTGATCTTTAGGATATTTATTTATTAAGTATTGTCAATTCAAAGTACATAATATTTGTAATATTTATATTCAAACATGACATTTTGCATGAATAATTTTAATATTTATAATGAAAACTACTGTGTGCAGAAGTATGGAATTTCACAGGAATTCTTGAATGAGGTGGTTCAACACATAAAATATCACTGATTGGAAAAAATAGATAATTACTTTCTCTATATGTACTATGTACATAGTAGGTGAAAAGACCCTACCCACTGGGGTAAATAATAAATCAACTGTTGGGTATTAAAATAACATTATTTTCAACTTTTCACATTGGTTCCAAAATGTCTGTGTATATCCCATCAGTATCAACATACTGTTTGGTTTGGTGCCAAGTTCGTTTATTCATCCTCTTCAATACTAGTATGACTGTTGTAAAGGCAGCATGAACTGCTTCCTTCAAGTCATCATTTGTTTATGCACCTCTTCTTTAATAATACCCCAGAGTGCACTGTCCCGTGTGGTGAGGTCAGTGCTTCTTGGAGACCAAGACAATGGGGCAGAAGCATTAACTGTTCCTCAACCAATCCATCGGTTTGGAAAAACTTTGTTAACACATTGAAGCCCAGGCATTTCTTTAGTTGGAGCGCCAAGAAACCCAGGGTTTTTATGCCTACTTTGAGTTATTATTTACAGTACATCAATCAAATCTGCCAAAAAGTATTGGGACAATCTAAAAGTATGGTATTCAAGGATTTCTCAACAAGTAAGAAAATAGTCATAACTTCCGTATAAATATTTTATTTTAAATTTACAACATGTATCAAATATGAGTATGAAAAAATCTGTGTAAAGCTGCTTACACTATATTTATTGAAAGTTCGAAAAACTCTCCTTCAGAATCAGAATTTTCCAAACCTTCATTTGTATATTGAATTTCTGCTCCAGTTCACAGAAATCAAGGAAAATGCAGCATTTTAACATTTTAGAACACAAAACATAACAAACATATCACCACCTTCAAGGAAAATGGCGGACTACCCGAAAGCATCCAATATTACTAACTCTCCTAAATTTCCTAATAGTTGGCTAAAGCAAGGACAGATGGCAGCACACATCAGACAACTAAACGATAACTGATATATGTTCTTTGCTGCATAGCCCAAGACCGAGTTAAGTTAGTGGAATTGCATTAAAAGAATTAGAAATACCTGCCCAAGCATGCGTGGGCCGCATGAACATTTCGCATGGCCCGAGCTATACTCAGGCTTGAACTTCAAAGTGTTAAGGCACCTTCGAACTGACAATGGGGTGTATCACTGTCCTGTTGAAACGTAACGGTTTCCATTAATCCTCTGACTCTCAGCTGTGGGAACAACCACTCGTTCAGCATCCTCAGATAAGTTTCTTGATTTACAGACCCATAAAAAAATACGGGTCAAACAGATGTTCACCAGTCTCTCCTGCCCAAATCATCACATGTGGTGGATTGTTCTCGATTTCTTCATAAACGTGCATTCTGGGGTATTATTAAAGAAGAGGTGCTGAAACATTTGAACACCACAAATGATGACCTGAAGGAAACAGTTCTTGCTGCCCATACAACAGTCACACCAGACATGTTGAAGAGGTGCAGAAACATTTGAACACCACAAATGATGACCTGAATAAAATAGTTCATGCTGACTTTACAACAGTCATACCAGACATGTTGAAGAGGTGCAGAAACATTTGAACACCACAAATGATGGCCTGAAGGAAACAGTTCATGCTGACTTTACAACAGTCACACCAGACATGTTGAAGAGGTGCAGAAACATCGGAACATCACAAATGATGACCTGAAGGAAACAGTTCATGCTGACTTTACAAATGTCACACCAGACATGTTGAAGAGGATCAATAAACAAAGTTGAATAAACTGTGCGTTGATACTGTCGATTCACATAGATCATGTAAGCATTGTGAAATGTGAAAAAGTGGAAAAATAATAATGTTATTTTATTACCTAACAGTTAGTTTATTATTTGACCCAGTGGGTAGGGACTTTTCACCCATTCTGTACATAGTGTACAGAAAAAGTATTGTGTTGTACCCAAAAATTCAATACTGAGATTAACTGGAAATATATGTTTTGAGATCCCCTGAGTCTGAAAAAAACTGTTTTAGAAAAACGTCCATGTGTGTGTTGTTATGAAATTGAACAATGATTGTATAAATTAACGTTCCATTAGGTGCACAGTTTAGAACACCATTGGTTGCATGGTGCCTAATAGAACTGTGTTATCTTTTTGTATTTATATGCCTTTATTTATTTTACTTTTCCTTTTTTCTACAGTAAGCTTTGTTTAATTTAAATATACATGGTGTTTACTTTCTCTACATAGTACATGGTGTGTAGGTAAAGAAGGTATTACACTCCACCCAAAAATTTGATACCAAAATTTCACCAGAAATACATATTTTAGAGACCCCTGTATCAAAAAAAAAAATTAGAAAAAGGTTTGTGTCTATGAGCATGATATGCTAACTTCATATACCCAAGTCGTAGGTTCAAACCCGGCAGAGGACAATGGATTTTTTTCAGGCGTAAACATTTTTAGCATATCTTCCTTTGGTAGGGAAGTAAAGGCGTTAGTCCTGTGTCATAGATTTACAGCATGTGAAAGGTGAAAGAACCTTAAGCCTGATAAAAAGAGGCCTCTTGAACATAATTAAGCGGTCTTTCACGCCCAATATAGAATGGGACACTGAGAACCACAGCAGTTAAAGAGCATCCATAAATAAAAGTCTTTTTTTTTTTTTTTCTGTGAACATGATAACTCAAAAATGAAAAGATGGTAACATATCAAACCTGATATTTAAGTTTTGAGGATACCTCTCCCCCTTATACATGGAAACATTTTTGGAAAATTTGATTTTCTCAAAAATGGTACTAATGATTTAGATTAAAATACTATATATTAAGATATTTACATGACAAATAAAATGTATATTTTGAATTTTCTCTGAATAGACTCTTAAGAGCTCTTCATTCTGGATGAATTTTATATATGTATATGGTGTTTGAAAACTTTAAGCCACTATAAATATAATATTTTAAATAGGATAAAATCAAAAGAAGTCACATACTGGGCAAATAATGAATTTTTCTTTTCAGTTAAAGTATTATGGGTACAGCTTTGTTGAATAAAATATTAGTAATTTTATTGATACTGGTATAAGAATTTGCAAGTTACTAATCATGACTCTATCACTAAATAGTAGAATACAGCTATTATGAATTCAGTGCTATTATGAAAGTGAGAGGAGTTTTTCTCAAGGTCTGAGAAAATTTTAGAGTCCTTAACAATTTAAGAGCAGGCCCTGATTATGCGGATTTAATCAGAAAGTTTGCTAATAAGAAGACATTTGTAAGATAATCAATGATGTCACTCTTGCTGAGGTGAGTCATGTCTACACCCTGCAAAGCAATCAACTAGATCTTTAAAGATTGCATCATGAATAGACACTTTCCAACAAAGTGGTCGCCGCAATCTCCAGATCTCAATGGTTGTGGGGTTACCTTAGATAACAATTTTTCTGGACACATCCAACAATCTGATAGCAACTGAAAGATACTATGTTGCAAGAAATTGTTAATATTCCGAGATATCATCTGTAAAATACATGCATGGAGTTGCAGAAAAAATGGTGTAGCTAAACAAGAGCATGGACAATTTCCAATGATTTTTACTTTCTCAACATGTACTATGTACATAGTGTACAGAGAAGGTATTACACTCCACCCAAAAATTTGATACCAAGATTTCACCAGAAATACATGTTTTAGGGTACACTGTATCCAAAAAAAGCATTTTCAAAAAAAGGTCTGTATGTATGTGTGTGTGTGTGTGTGTGTGTGTGTGTGTGTGTGTGTGTGTGTGCGCGCGCGTGCGTGAGTGGGGTGGGGTGTGTGAGTGAGAGAGAGAGTGTGTGTGTTTAGTATCTCCCAGGGCTGCGACATGAAGATTTTGAGAAAAATCCCCCCCATCCCAAACTACCCTTTAAATGGAACTTTTTTTGAAATTTTTGATTTTCTCAAAAATGGCTCTAACAATTTTGATTAAAATACATATATTAAAGATATTTACCTGACAAATAAAATTGTATATCTTGAACTTTCTGGGAATAGCCTCTGGATGAATTTTACGAAATTTTTCATAACTGCTAAACCATAAGAGATGGACAAAAACTTACCCCACAAAAAATGTAGAGCATGTTAAAACACACAATTTATGTTGTATACATTTTTTTCGTGGAGTTGATCGTTTTTGAGATAAACCTTGTTTTTGGTTTCAGCTTTGAAAAAAGTATACTTTTCTCATACAGGAATTTGTCAACTCCTGTCCATACAAACAAAGGAACTTCAGTCACATAGCAACCAGGTTTTGACTGTCACTTTAACCTATGGTACTCCCTTATTTCGCTTCTACTTACAAGGAAACGAGTAATAAGACTATTTCTGCTAATTTTTTCTCGATTAGCATGAAGTAAATAGAAGCATAAGCTTTTTAACAATAATTTGTTGCAGAGATGTAGAGAAGGTCATGTGAATGGAACACATCAGATTTTTAAAACTCCATTCTTAGCCCAGTATGAGATTTGTTTGGGTTTTTCCTACCTCAAATATTATAATAGTTTGTAGTGACTTTTGAAACACTTTATATATTAATTACATTAAAAGCATGGGTATTTTATAGTTCACTTAGTTTCTTTGTTTTCTTCTTTTTATATTATTTTGTTTTATCATGGAAAAGACAGAATTTCGAAGCCATCCTGTAGCAGTCCTCTGTTGAAAATTCTGAATGTCACTTCACCCACTGTATTCTTATACGTAGGATGAAATTTGTATTCTACAAGAATAAACTTTAGTAGGGTTAATTTGTGGAAGAGTGTTTAGAGAGAGTCTTAAGATGCAAAACATCGAAGTTGCGTAAGTTGTGATTTCCCCTTGAATTTTTTATACAGTTTAAGAGATATTTAAGTGCAGAAGCAGTTCATTGTATAATTTTTTCTAGCCCCTATGTGCATACTACATACATAGTAGGTGGAGAAGGTATTGTATTTCACCCAAAAATTTGATATTGAGATTTCAGCAGAAATTATGTTTCAAGGTCCCCTGAGTTTGAAAAAAGCCTTTTTTAGAAAACAGACTGTGTCTATCTGTGTGTGGGGTATGAGTGGGTGAGTGTGTGTCCAAATCGAAAAGACTGTTAAACCCAAACTTGGCATTTTGTTTAGTATCTTTCAAGAATGTCACTCGGAAGTTTTTCTCAAAAATGGCTCTAATGATTTTGATTAAAATACTGTATATTAAAGATATATACATCACAAATAAAATGCATATTTTGAATTTTCTGGGAATAACCTCTAAAGATTTCTTTATTCTGGATGTTTTTTTTTTTTTTTTTTTTTTAATTTTTCATAACAGTTAAACCATAAGAGATAAACAAAAATTTTCCACACAAAAAACATAGATCTCGTTAAAATACACAATTTATATCATAAACATTTTCCTTATAGAGTTGACCATTTTTAAGGTATGATGAGCTTTAGCCTAATGTATATTTCCCTTCTTACAAGGAAGCAAGTAACAAGAACAATCCTACTAATGGTTATCTCAATTAGCATGAGGTAGATAAAAGAATAATTTGTATAAGGAACAGCTAGAGAAAGTTATATGAATTGCTTGTAATGTTTTCACAGATAACAGTGACCTGATAGCATGCACAGTCGTGAATAAGGAAGGCCAGAAGATACGGCGTTTTCTAGTAATAGATGTGATTCAGCTCATTCTTGTTGAGCCAGACACGAGACGTCTTGGCTGGGGAGTTGCCAAGTTTGTTGGCTTCTTGCAGGTAACAATTGTCTTTTTTACCTAAGAAAATTTGTCACTTAATACTTACCAGCATGTTATATTAAATTTTTCTTTTGCATTCAAAACTTTCTTGTTGTTTATTTTTTCAAAAATTATTTTTAACAAAAATTACTTTTAACAATTTTGTTTAAAATACAATGTGTTGAGTTTTCCATAATTCCTAATAAGCTTTAAACGTATTACTAAAGTTCTCGGATATCTCTGCACCTGTTGATGTGGGAATCACGCTTATAATTTTTTGCTGCCCATCCCTGCATGCTGGCTATCAGCTGTGCTGCTGTGGACAGCACTGGGCCAAACTATTGATGGAAGAGTTTGGTGCATGCAGATGTCCCAAGTCCTGGCATCACAACTTTCAAGGTCATCCCCTTCCATCTAGTATCTTTTTACTTTCTCTACATTTACTACGTACATAGTGTATAGAGAAGGTATTGCACTCCACCCAAACATTTGATACCTAGATTTCACTGGAAATATATGTTTTAGGGTTACCTGTGTCTAAAAAAAGTATTTTCACAAAAAGGTCCAATTGTCTGTGAACATGATGACTCAAAAACAAAAAGTCAGTAAAATACCAAACCCCCACCCTAAAATACCCTTTACATGGAAATGTTTTCGAAAATTTTGATTTTCTCAAAAATGGATCTAATGATTTTGATTAAAATTTCATATATTAAAGATATTTACCTAACAAATAAAATGTATATCTTGAATTTTCTGGGAATAGCCTCTGAAGACTACTTTATTTTGGACGAATTTTACAGAATTTTGAAATAACTGCTAAACCATAAAAGATGGAAAAAAACTTACCACACAAAAAAGTAGAACACACAATTTAAGTTATATGCATTTTTTTCATGGAGTTAATCGTTTTTGAATATTCCTTGTTATTGGCTTCAGCTTTAAAAACTTATACTTTTCTCATATAACAATTTGTCAACTCTTTTCCATACAAACAAAGGAACTTCAGTCACTTTGCAACCAGCTTTTGACTATCATTTAACCTATGGTACTCCCTTATTTTGCTTCTACTTACTTGGAAGCAAGTAATAAGACTATTTCTGCTAATGTTTTTCGATTAGCATGAAGTAAATAGAAGCCTAAGCTTTTTAATAATAATTTGTTGCAGAGATGTAGAGAAAGTCATGTGAATGGAACACATCAAATTTTTTATCATGGTGTTTGATTCCTTGGCACTGCTGTCAGCTCTTACCTACAAAGCATTGAGTTATTTATCAATGTCCTCCAGGGCATTAATGCATTGACCAAGATGGTTTACGTTTAACCAAGCTCTTCGACCTAACCTCTAAGCTCCTCTTCCTTGTCCTTCATTCTGGCCAATTCATTAATTTTGGTCAATAAGCTCCAACTTCAGCTTCTCCAACCTAGATTTAATTTCTACTTGCATCTTCTCCATCATGGCATTCAATCCCTCTCCTGACACCACTGTAATAAACATCTTTATTTCAAATTCTGATGACAATTTTTATTACTTGTTGCTTCGACACTGATACAATCAGTTCTGAATTGCTTCTGCTGTCTCTCTAATCCAGCTGTATTCTATGAGGTCGCTGTTGGAACTCACCTCTTCCCTCTCTTGGCTGCCCTGCTTTATGAGCCACAATAATGCAGCAGGAAACTTAAGAGCCATGGAAGGGCTGTCACAAATGTTTTTGTTTGTTTTTCTTGTGCCATTGTTGCACATGTTTATTCAAGGGAGCCATGTAATGCAGCCAACTGCGCACCTGCAAGAATTTAGGGTGGCAAGGTATAGCCACATGCATATAGGTATATAGTCACAGTATTCTCTAAGAATGGGTACAGAAAGTCATTATCAATGAATTACATCATTTTTACTTTCTCTAGCCCGTATGTATAATACACATAGTGGATAGAGAACATATTGTATTCCACCCAAAAATTCAATGTTGAGATTTTGAGGAAATATGAATTTTTGAGATGCCCTGAGTCTGAAAAAAGCATTTTTAGTAAAAGGTCCTGTGTGTGGTGTGTGTGTCAGAAAAAAAGTTTTTTAAATACCAAATTTTAAGTTTAGTATCTTCCAAGTATACGACACAAATACTTTCAAGAAAATCCCCCCACCCTAAACTTCCCTTTACGTGGAAAATTTTTTGAAAATTTTGAGTTTCTCCAAAATGGCTCTTAACGATTTTGATTAAAATACTGTATATTAAAGATAACTATATCACAAATAAAATGTATATTTTGAATATTTTGTGAATAGCCTTTGAAGAGCTCTTTATTCTGAATAAGTTTTGCTAAATTTTGCATAACTGGTAAACCATAAGCGATAGGCAAAAACTTACTATACAAAAAATGTAGATCTTGTTAAGACACACATTTTGTCAAATAAATTTTTTTTTGGTAGAGCTGACATTTTTGAGATATTCCTTGTTATTGGTTTCAGTTTTAAAATACTTATACTTTTCTCATATGGGAATTTATAAACTCCTGGCCACACAAATAAAGAATTTCAGTCAAATAGCAAACAGCTTTTTAATGATTTGACTATCACTTTAGCCTAATGCATTTATTCATTTCCCTTCTATTTACGTGGAAGCAAGTAAGAATTCTGCTGTTTATCTTGATTATCATGATGTAAATAAAATAAAAATCTTTAATAAGAATAGTTTGTACGTGGAACAACTAAAGAAAGTTATGTGAATGAGGCACATCTGACTTTTTTGTCTGAGTTGCATACAATGCAATGACTTTAATGTAAGCTTAAAGTGATGTACCAATGAAAACATACTTATGAAATTATGATCTATAAAGTTACTGATGTATATATAGAAAAACTATGTCATTTTAAGTGAACACTCCTCTGCAAGCAATAAAATGTTATGAAAACTTTTCTCAGGATATAGAAGTGACTGGAGACAAAGATGATTCTCGATGTCTACACATAACAATTCATCGGCCGCTGTCTTCTGGATGTTCTGCAAATCGTGTCCCTCTGCTTTCTGCACGCTTCATCTTTGATGATCACATAAGATGTATGGCTGCCAAACAGAGGTGTGTATGTGAAGGTTTTTGCTTTGATTTCTTACCTAATACATTTTTAATTTAATATGTAGGCAGTTTGACAAGTTTGGTAAATTTCAAGTGTCCTACAAGGCTCTACTTTTCACCCCACTTTTTACTTTCTCTAGCCCCGTATGTACAATATACATAGGGATAGTGAAGTATTGTATTCCTCCCAAAAATTTGATGTTAAGATTTCACTGGAAATACATGTTTTAGGTCCCCCTGAATCCAAAAAAAGCATTTTCAGAAACAGGTCCATGTGTGTGTGGGCGTGAATTCATGTGCTCACAGGATAGCTCAAAAACGAAAAGACAGTTAAATACCAAACTTGGTAATTAAGTTTAGTATCTTCCAAGGATGGGGCATGAAGATTTTCAAGAAAATCACCCCACCCCTAACTGTCCTTTACATGAAAAATTTTCAAAAATTTTGTTTTACTTAAAAATGGCTCCAATGCTTTTGGTTAAAATATCACATAATAAAGCCATTTCTATCACAAATAAAATGTATCTTGAATTTTCTGGGAATATCTTCTAAATACCTGTTTATTCTGGATGAATTTTGCTTAATTTGTCATAACTAGTAAACCATAAGAGATAGACAAAAACTTACTATGCCAAAAATGTAGACCTTGTTAAAATACACAAGTTATGTGTTATACACTTTTTTTGTGGAGCTTACCATTTTCGAGGTATTCCTTGTTATTAGTTTCAATTGTGAAGTACTTATATTTTTCTCAGATGGAAGTGTCGGTTTTTCCTTTGTTCTACTCCTGGCCAAACAAAGACTCAATTTGCAATGACAATCACATAACGACAGCTTTTAAAATATTTGAGTATTATTCCCTTAGTGTATTCCCTTAGTTCCATTCTACTTACAAGGAACTAAGTAATAAAATTCTGCTAATGTTTGTTTTGATTAGCATGATATTGAAGGAAGAATCATCTTTTGTAAGAAGTTTGTTTGTAGAGTAGCTAGAGAAAGTCATGTGAGTGTAACACATCAGATTTTTAATACTTATATTGATGATTTAGTGTGGGAAAGGAAGAGCAGTTAGTGAATATAGGTTTTAAAATATTAAAGGATAATAGCATATTTGTCCAAATGTATACCCCCACCACTGAATCCTTGCACTTGACAGTTGGGAGTTAAGTTGGTACACCAACATTAAACAGATGAAACGCTTTACCGTTGTGACTTTCTGAATCAATCATAAAGCAGCATTCCAGTCGGCAAGCGAATTTAGATGCCGCACCAATGCTATTTCCAACCGTGTGGTCAGTTTGCGAACACCTAACATGTGCTTTGAGTTGTTCTGTGTAAGCTACATATTATTCGTTGTTATTTATATTTGTTGTTATTGTTGATAGTGTTGTTAGTGTTTCTTTGATTTATTTATATATATATATATATATATATATATATATATATATATATATATATATTTCATTACCTATATATTATATTATTTATACAAGATTTGAGGTGCGATAATGCCTCCACAGCGACGCCATACATCGAGTGATTCGCGAAGTGAAATCCTCTGCAATAAGGTGTGCCACTTAACAGCTAGGCATTGGAGCTATTAAGAAGGGTGCGGAAATTCTTTGATAGTGAGAAGGAATGCGTGAAAGTTAATGGGCATCCCTCTATTCCTGCGGATAAATCCATGGAGCGAACTGCAGCAGCTCTTGGACTAAGCATGAGAACAGTAATAAGCAAGGGGCGGAAACTTCAAGAGCAGGAAGACAAAATCCCTGAAACATGTGGAATGCAGCAGATATTTCTGTCAACGCCAGGGAAGAAAAAACAGCAGCCTCGTCCGGTCACAAATATTGATGCTTTCCAATTGGACGCCATACGTAAGCACATATACGCCTATTATAGTAGAAAGGAGTATCCGACCATACCAAAGCTCCTTATTTCTTTTAAAGCAGCAGAGCTTTTTACAGGAGGTAAGACGTCGCTGAAAGCAGTCTTGAAAGAAATTGGTTTTCGATATAAAACACTTAATCGGCGTAAAGTGTTATTGGAAGAGACTCACATTGTTGTCTTACGAAGCGTGTTTTTACACAGAATATTGAACAAAGATCTCGACTGAATAGTATGACTGGACGAGACGTGGGTCACTCTGGAGATTACCACTGTATCACTGTCATTTTAATCCCATTGAACTAGTATGGAGTGACATTAAGACTTACGTGAGGGAAAATAACAAGACTTTCACAATTACAGAGGTGGATAGACTTTTGCAGGAAGGTGTGGCGAGGGTGGACGCGGCTTCATGGAAGAAGAAAGTAAATCATGTGCACAAAATAATATGAAAAGCACAGGAATTAGACGGAATCGTCAGTGAATGTGAACCACTAATGATATGTCTTGGTGATGACGACGATGATGCTTCCGAGAATGATGACGGCGGAGACTTGGATGGAATTGAGCCATTAAAATTCTAAACCGGTGAGTGGAATTCACTTTGTCATACCTTTCTCTCATTGTAACTAGCTATTTTGCATTAATTTCTTCTATTTTGTCGTAAATACGTAATTTATGCTACATACGTTATAGTATCACTGTTATTTTCAATTGACATCAATAACAACGAAGTAGTTTCATTATTCATCAGCATTCATTTACTATGTAGATTGTTTACATTCGTCTTTACACACGATAGAGACATTTGTAATCAGCTGTTGTTGTTCACTAGTTACTCTGGCAACGCTGCAAAGGCAGCAAAGCCAACCTTACGTGAAACCACCCGAACTGTCAAGTGCAAGGATTCAGATGCCTTCTTTTTTCAGAACTTAGCACATCAAGTACATGAAAAGATGGCATGGTGAATTAATTTTGAAACATGTATTTTGTCTATGCTCTCAGCCATTATCACCAAAAGTGTATAAATGGCTGCTTCATAATTCACAGTCGATTGTTGGCATCCATTGTTACACCTGTGTGTGAGTGGACATATATTCTGTTGAAAGATCTTTGACGTCAAAGCCTGCAATCTCTTGAGTGAGTTTGTGACACCTGCAGTGGCTTTGCACAAGCGACTGTTTCTGGAAATTCCCTGTCACATGATCAACGGATATAAAAAGGGAAACAAAGTCCTGCTGAGAGTTCAATTTTTAACAGTGAGTGAGTTTAAATGGGAAATTTGAAGCGAGCAGTAGTAATCATCGCAGCGAACATCAAAAAGAAACTATACAACAGAATTGTTACGAAAACATTGAAGAAAGACAGATATTTGTGAACAGATTTTGATTTTAGTCTCTTTGTAGAAGAAATAAAGAGTACTTGTCGGAGAAAAAGGAAACATCTTCAGTTGCAGTTGCATTCATAAAGTTAGGAGACATACCAGTCGATTGACTGACTGGGTAAAACAGGAAACAGTTGGATTACTAGCATGTGTCACAGTGGTTAGAACAACTGCACGGAGAAAGGGAGAACTGTGTTCAACTCCCAGCTGTGCCACTGAATTTATCAGCTGAACAATCTTAACAGAAATATATTTATAAATGTGTATGCTGGCAGTGAGTACATACATTAGTAAGGATGGGAACATTTGTTTAAATGATAGACTGAAAAACATTAAACCATAATGAGGATATATTTTGGACATTCAAAAATGGCGGAACTTGCCAATTTTAAATCAAAATAATGCAAAAATTGGATTTTTATGCAAAATACTGCTCTTTGCGCCATTTTCTAATAATATGAGATTTATCCAGCTAAAAAAAATTATTATAGTTTGATTGCCAATGTGAAGAATTCAAGTTAAGTACTGATATAGTACCACAAATACTTTCCAGCAGAATAAGTATCCGAATTCAAGACAATGGTTTTTCCAAAATATTAATGTCCAGAACTGGGGTCGTCTTGCATTCACAGTATGTCTTTTATGAGTAATAAACGATTAGAAGTGAGTTTCAAACTTCGTGGGTACGGCATTGGCGAACCCGGGGGGAAATAGTAATGCTTACCACCAAGGTTATAACCAATGCAGCAGATTTTGTACCATCATTTCACAACAAAGGGCCTATAAGCATTCTTATCAGGAAAAAGATTTCTCTCCAAGACTAAAATATAAATATCTTTATTTGACATCAGTGGTTGTGCATAATGTTGATTGGGAACCTACGATCTAGCACAAAGAGAGGTTTAGCTGTGCCTTTCCCTCCTCCCATATACTGGTGCATTCTGTTCGTCCCTCTGTTTCTCTCTGCCATCCACAATGTGAATTTATGCAAGTAGTAACACTTATTACAACGACGTGTTATATTCGGTTATGTTGTTTAAATGGTTGGTTGGTATCTAATGTTGAGCAGTTGGCAGTGAAGCCATTTGTTCTCTTGCATTCTAGTATTTTGATGTTATATTATCATGTTGACTAAAGCTTAGGCAGCGCAGTAGATGATTTCCATCCATATCTTCTTTAGTATACAGAAAGGACACAGAGGAGATCTCACTATAGCAATCTTGAATGAATGTTTATTGAGACAGTCATGGCCTGTTAGGAGTCTAAAAGTTGCTACAGAGCATTTTCTTGGTAATGTAGTGATTCTGGTCGTGTTATTACATAAATGTTTATTGAGACAGTCATGGCCTGTTAGGAGTCTAAAAGTTGCTACAGAGCATTTTCTTGGTAATGTAGTGATTCTGGTCGTGTTATTACATAAATGTTTACTGAGACAGTCATGGCCTGTTAGGAGTCTAAAAGTTGCTACAGAGCATTTTCTTGGTAATGTAGTGATTCTGGTCGTGTTATTACATAAATGTTTATTGAGACAGTCATGGCCTGTTAGGAGTCTAAAAGTTGCTACAGAGCATTTTCTTGGTAATGTAGTGATTCTGGTCGTGTTATTACATAAATTTTCCCATGGTTTTTCTTTTGTTTGTAATACATTATCTTTAATTTTGTTATTATATGTTGATATAATGATTCTTTTGATAGAGTGATAACTTATTGGATCAGATGAATTTGATGTAATTTTACTACCTTTCTTGGCTGGAAAGTCAGCTGTTTCATTACCCTGTATTCTGCAATGTGCTGGTATCCATTGAAGTATTAATCTTTTACTTAAATTAATTAGTTGTTTTGTGATTTTGCGGCATTCTGCAATATTTAGGTTATTAGGTATTACATCAGATGTTATGGATATTATAGCTGCTCTAAAGTCAGATAATAGTACAAATTTTTCAAATTTATTTATATGATATAGTAGGTTTTGAAGTATTGCCAAAATCTCTCCATCAAAATTTCTAATATTTAAACTTAATCTTTCGTAGAAAGAGAAGAGAAGGCATATTGCACCTGCACCAGTACCACTGTTATTTGGTAAGCTAGAACCGTCAGTATAAACATGTAGCCATTCATTGTTGTCTAAATAGAAAATCATATTCATCGCCATTACAGCCAAGCTGCTGCGCAGATATAGTTGTGCATTTCCATTCTTCTCCATCTCTCTCCAGCTCACAAGTGAGTTTCTGCGCAAAATCAAATTAGGTATCTAATACAACAATGTGTTATATTTGGTATGTTGACTGAATAGAAAATCGTGTTCGTCATCGTAACAGATCTGCTGCTGGTGCCATTGTCACATCCTCCCACAGCACACATAAAGTCATTTCTGTATCCCTCCCTTATACCCAAAACGTTAATTTCCATGCAAATTTGAATTATTAATTTGGGTAAAACTTTATACAATGGTGTATTATATTAAGTATGTTTCTAAACAGAAAATCTTATCTCTACATTGTTAGCAGTTGCACTGCTGTTGCCAGGTAAAAGTAATTTCTACTTGAACTTTTGACATTTTTACTTTACACGTATTATGTACATAGTGTATAGAGAAGGTATTATAATATACCCAAAAATTCAATACAGACTTTTACCGGAAATATATGTTCTAGGACTCCCTAAATCCAAAAAGAGCATTTTTAGAAAAATCTGTGTGTGCGTGTGCATGCGTGTGTGTGTGTGTGTCTGTCAGTGGGCAGCATAGCTCAAAAACAAAATGTCCGTTAAATACCAAACTTGGTATTTAAGTTCAGTATCTTCCAAGGATGCGACACGAAGATTTTCAAGAAAATCCCCCACCCACAACTATGCTTTACATGGAAAAAATTTTGAAAATTTTGACTGTCTCAAAAATGGCACTAACGATTTTGATTAAAATATTGTATATTAAAAATGTTTACATGACAAATAAAATTTATATCTTGTATTTTCTGGGAATAGCCTCTGAAGACATTGTTATTCTGGATGAATGTTGTGGAATTTTGTATAACTGGAAAACCGTAAGAGATAGACAAAAACTTACTTCACAAAATATGTAGATTTTTTTCGTGGAGTTGATCGTTGGTTCCATCTTTATAACGCCTATACTTTTCTGATACAGGAATTTGTCAACTCGCCGGTCTCCATGGCCGCGCTCGCTAAAGCGTCTCGCTTTGGTGCTTCGTGGGCTGAGGATCGTGGGTTCGAGTTCTGCCTTGGGCATGGATGTTATATGTTTGTGCAATGTGTATATGTTTGTAAAAGAAACAGTAAAACCAGTAATCAGTAAAACCTACGGGGGGAAATGTAAATAGGGATACAGTACCGGAGTCCTGATCAGACTCCGTTACTGTTTTTAAAAAAAAAAAAAAAAAAAAAAAACTCCTGCCCATACAAACAAAGGAACTTCAGTCACATAGCAATCAGCTCTTGACATTCACTTCAACCTATGGTACTCCCTTATTTCCCTTCTACTTACAAGGAAGCAAGTAATAAAACCCTTCCTGCTAATTTTGTCTCGATTAGCATGAAGTAAATAGAAGAATAAGTTTTTTAACAATAATTCATTTTGGAGATGTAGAGAATGTCATGTGAATGGAACACATCAAATTTTTCTCAAATGACCCTCATATGTTAGTGCCAAAAGACATAGTTTTATATTGTATTTTATATAGAAAATTGTAGAAGTATAATCATGAAGTATTTGTATTGTCCAGAAATACACTTTTTGCATGACATTGTGTTAATGCATTTATAGGCTGACTAAAGGAAGAATAAAGGCGAGGCAGAAGAAGATGCATATGATAGCAAGGTTGCTAGATTTACCCAGTAATGTTCAACCATGCCCTTCCCCTCCAGCCTATACTGTACTTTCTCAGAGGCACTCAGATGGCAGCACTGCTCCAAGTAAGTACAAATATTCAAATTAACTTAAGGCAAGGCTCAATAAGTTGAAAATTTAGGATTTTTTGTTGTCCTTTTTTCTGCTAAATCAGAACATTTACTATCATATGCGTTTTTTTTTGTTTTTTTTTCGTGTATTTCAGCATTTTTACTTGTCATATAACCAAGCAATAATATTGTCAACATATAGCCATCTTCTGGAAATATTTGCAAGCTGTTTTTTTGGCATGTGCATTTTTTCTGTATGCAAAATGACCCACATGATGTAGTTTTTATCTACCGTGATAACATTTTAAGTACCTCTTAAAATTTTATTGAGATAAACAACTTCACATTCCCATATTTACTTTCTCTACCATGTAGTGCAGGGAGGGAGGGGGGGGGGGGAAGAGAAAATAAAAAATGAAAGTTGATAGCTTGATATTTAAGTTTAGCATCTTTCAATGGTGCGATACAAAGCCTCATCCTAAACTATCCTTTAGAGGGAACATTTTTAAAAAATGGTTCAAATGAACTTGATCAAAGTATCATATGTTCATGTCATATCTTTATGCCAAATGAAATGTATATCTTGAATTGTCTGGCGATAGCTTCTGAAGCCCTCTTCATTCTGGATGAATTTGCATAACTGGTAAACCATAAGAAAGATACAAAACATACCAAAAATGGAGATCTCATTAAAACATACAATTTATGTCATTACAGCTTTTTTTGTATAGCTAATCATTTCTGAGATATTCTTGTTGTTAATTTTAATTGTAAAATATTTATAGTTTTCTCGACCACGAAATCGCCCTTGTTTCTTTTGTTTCACTCTTGGCATGCAAAGAAGCAAATTTCAGTGACAATCCACATAGCGAGAGCTTTAAAAGCATTTGGCTTTCGCTTTAGTATAGTGTACTCCCTTATCTTGTAGTCGCCCTCCGTGGTGTAATGGTTACCATGCTAACTTCATATACCCAAGGCTGCAGGTTCAAACCTGGCGGAGGACGATGGATTTTTTCCGGCGTAAAAATCCTTAGCATGGCTTCCTTCATAAGGGAAGTAAAACCGTTGGTCCCATGTCGTAAAAGAACCTCAAGCCCTGTTAGAGAGGCCTCTGAGCAAAATTAAGTGGGCTTGCATGGCCAAATTAGAATGGGACGCTGAGAACATCCATAAATAACAGCCCATTTCCATTTCCCTTTTCTCAATTAGCATGGAGTAGAAAGAAGAAGAATCTTTTGTAAGAAGTATGTTTGTAGAATAGCTAGAGAAAGTCATGTGAATGGAACACATCAGGTTTTTTCTGTGTTGACCAATGATATTTTTCCAATTCAGCCAACTTAATGCAGGTTAGCCATCTTTTAAATTTGAAAGAATTACAACTAAAATGAGCTGTAGCAGCTGTTTTAGCTAGAATAATCTCTACAGTTTAGAGTCTAATATGCAGGATTTGGATCTTAGGTGCTGGCCCAGGATTGGGGAGCAAGAAAGTTAAAACATGAGCAACTGTTGTTCTCATTCCCAAGAACCGGGAAAGCTTCCCATTAAAATATATGCATTTCAATTTGTCATTCTCATTCTGGTTACTGTTCTCCATTGTTGTAAACTAGCCTTAAATCTCATTTTTAGACAGTTGATGCTAAAAGTAAGTCTCTTACCAGATGTCAGTAGTGTTAAAAGTAGAAAATTCTGTCACTCAGTGTTAATTTTAACATTCCAATGTAGCCAACTTTGGTTTGTAGTTCCACAACCTCATTCAAGCAGGCTATGACTCTGAAAGCTCATATTAATCCATAAAATGGCAGATGATTTGAATGTCATGAACATGGAATCTACTGAATCAGACTAAATTATGCAAAGAGTGGAGAGAACAAAATTACAACTGCTACACTGCCGCCGCTGTTTAGAATGTTTTCGTTCTGTATGAGTAAGTGCATGTTGTCAACACTGATGCTAAGCAAGGTAACAACTGAATATCGCAGACTATTAAGCATGAACTCTGTGAAATAGGTAAAATAATCTATTTATAATTATAATGTATCTATTAATATTAAAAACTGCTTAAAAATAGTGTATGACACACATTTTAAAATTGTTTTATGTTGGTTTAATTGTTTTTTCACTTGTTTTTTCAGTTGGATAGGTAGAGTCAGACTGAAAAATTCAATGCCATAGCCGAGATTTGAACCACAGATCTCCCGGTCTCTAGTCAGTTGCTCTTCCACTGAGCTACCATGGCAACATGGCATCATAGCATTTAATTTCTCAACTGACTCGCATGTTTCCCAGTAAACCACAAGGTGATCTCAAATTATTTTAAGATGACAACCCCAATGGCAACTTACAATGTTGTAAAGTACTAAGTCCCAGGTTTCAAAGTATAGCCAACTATTATGGTCAATTGGTATTCATTTGATTGTTTTTTCTCACAAGCCCTGCATAGGACAGAAGTTGGATAGGTGTTTTATACTGTTCTTAGGATTCCAAAACTCAGCTTCACAAGCTTCCTACTCACAATATAAAACACCATTTTTACCACTTGTATCTTAAATAGCTATTTTAATCCCCCGTTGTCCCCCCAAAAAAATTCAAATTTGTTATTGTAAGAAATCTCTTTATTAATATAAACTGGTTATAAATAAAGTCTTTAATTCACTGTTGCAAATATTCATTGGATGTTATGATGCCTGGACAGATGACGGCTTGCACACCACTGTGCGCTAACACTCCAGTCCCTCACAACACATCTGGTTGGCAGTTCTTCCTCCTTGTATACCGGGTGATCCAAAATGTCTGAACCAGCCTTGCCGTGTTTTGCCTGTCTGCTGCTATCTTAGAAAGGCACGGATGAAACCATGCAATATTTTTAAAACTACTTTTAAAGGCTTTACTTACCAATGTTAGTAAAGGAGATGCTGAAACTGGCCACTGCCATTGTCTATACATTTTTGTTGCCTCTTTAGGAAACTATCCGTCACTCACCGTAGTTCAATTGTTTGAACTGTTGCAGGATCTTGTTGAAAAAAGGCAAAATTACACCCCTGTCTATAATTCTCTAAAAAAAAAAGGTAGGGAAAAATTGTATTTACATAGGTATGGGCATCAACTCGGAAAAAATTAAGACTCAAAAACATCCAAACCTTTTTTCTACTGTGCACATGGAAACATGAAACAGCTGCTGTACCAACATTCCCCGGAAGAATTAAAACGAAATATCTGGCAGGAAATTGCCAGCATTTCTCAACGTGAACTATGGCGAGTGATGGATAGTTTCCTAAAGAGGTGCCAAAAATGTATGGACAACAGTGCTGGCTAGTTTCAGCTTCTCCTTTAATAACATTGGTAAGTAAAGTCTTTAAAAGTAATTTTAAAAATGTTGTATGGTTTCATCCGCAACTTTCTATGATAGCAGCAGATGGCAATGAGCACAGGACATGGACAGGCAAAACACAGCGCAGCCAGATCAGACATTTTTGGATCACTCGGGAGCTAGAAAATGATGTTATAAGCTTTCTGTAAACCTGTTGAAGCTACTGAACACTTTTAGCATGTGCCGACTGAAGACTAGCGTTCCAAGGCTTCCGGTATCAGCAAGCTGCACTTCCTCTGTTGTTACTGTAACAAATGTCTTTAGTGATTCAAAATATAGTTATAAATAAAATGTTATTTTCACTGCTACAAATAATTCACTCAGTAGGTATATAGTTTATGGCTGCCTGCCATCCATGGCTCGTGCTAACACTCCAGTCATTCATGACTCAGTACAATTCATAACACACTGAATTCTTCCTCCTTTTATAGCAAGAAAATTGTGTAACAGAGCTTCCTGGAAGCTTCTAGAAGCAGCCATTTGAGAATGATCAAGAGTTGCATTCTAGAAGGTTCTGGTTACAGCTGTTATGCACTTCCTGATCTTTTTTACACAAGAATTTGTTTCCCAAGGTCTCCAACTGCGATGTCTCACATTCCAGTTTACTGTCGTATACCAGAGCGAGCCTGAGAGTGGCCATGCACACGAATGACATTGTCACATTATGCATTCCAAGGTCTCCAACTGCACCAATTTACATACCAAGGTGAACCTGAGAATGGGTGCACATGGATAGTAGTGTCACATTGTTTTCACCCATAAAAACTTGCTAAGCACAGAAATACAAAAATAACTGCCCCAATTTGATCTCGGGGCTTTAGAAGATAAGTTCATTTGGGAAAACTAATATGACCTTTTACTTGTGTCTGTCTGTAAGGTGTTAAAGTACCATGCTGGAAAACACAACAAAGAACTCCTCAGAAATATAAAGAATTCTACATCTTCGCATCTCAATTACTTTGAAACTTTGAACTTGAAATGTAATATCCAGAAAACAACATAATGGGATTCAGTAGGTCAAATAAAAATTAAACAATATCAGCTTCCAGATTCAGAATATGGTAGTTCAAAACGTTAACACTCACAAAATTTTAGGCATTAACATAGACAACTATTTAAATTGACAGAACATATAGACTATATAAGTATTATTAGCAAATAAATATATTTACTGAGATATTTCCAAAATTATGGTGATATTAAAATTTTAAAACTTATATTCTTTGGATGTATCTATCCTCACCTAACATATGGTGTGGAAATATGGGGGGAGTGCTGCTAAAACTAAGATGAATAAACATCTTATTTTGCAAAAGAAAAGCATTAGATTAATACATAAGATGAAATCAAGGGAATCATGTAGAACTGCCTTTATCAACAGCAAGCTATATACCATTTATTTTCTGTATGTTTATAGAATTATAATATATATATAAACAGATAAGCGACCATTAATAAGAAATAATCCAGTGTACAACCATTATACAAGAAATAACTGCAACCTCTGTAGACACACAAAAAAAAGTTTCTCTAAAAGGGATGTTGCTACAACAGGGACAATTTTATTCAATAGGTTACCAGTAGTACTAAAAAAATGTAATCAACACCCAAAGAACACAATTCAAACATAAGCTGAAAGAATATCTCATTAATAAGTGTCTGTATAATTTAGATGAATTGTAAATAGCACATTGTAAGCAGTGGTATGTATATATGTATATTATTGATGAACAAATGACCTGTCCAATGTCAACTGTACAATGTACAAAAGAATTACTGAATCAATAAATTATTATGCCTAATTTTTGTTTGATTGAGGGCCTGCAAGTAGTCGCTTGGTTCGAGAACCTGGACATCATCGGCCTCTGTTCACAGCGAGCAATAAGGTGCCAGGTTTTGCTACAGCAGCGTTAAGAAGAGAGAACATGTCATCCCCAGGGAGAGCTGTGCCTTCTCCTGGCAAGAAGCATGCTGATTCACAAGGTAAGGGAAGTTTATTTATTTGACGAGTTGATTAATTACACTAAACAACACTTATTTGGGATTTATACTGGAACATGTTTTGAAGGACTAGTTTCCTTCATTTTCAACCGCACATCGACTAATTCCTTGTGGTGAAGCTGGCATTGTTGTAAGTACTGCCTCCTCTGGTGGTGGTACAATGAACTTGCTAAACACATCCTTCTGTCGAAACTGAAAACCCTATTTCTATTTTTTTACAATGAAGATGCATTCTCATGTGGCCCGCTCTTGTTTTCCTGCTATGTGTTTTAGAAGTTTTGGTTCTGAGTTTATATTGTGGTGTTTTGTCCAAAAATGGGTGGCAAATGCTGATTTTTCCAATTGTTTTTTATTTATATTTCTTAAGTGTTCTTTGGATCTTGTTTCTAGATTTCTTTTTGTTTTTCCAATATAAATCTGATTACAATCCTTGCATTCCATTTTGTATATGCCCGATTTTTTCTTTGCTGGAATGACGTCCTTGAGATTTGAGCCTAATTAATTTTTTGTGCTGTAACGGTTTACTGTGCTAGTTGAATGCTTATGCTTTTATTTACTTCATGCTAATTGAGAAAAAATTAGCAGTAATAGTCTTATTACTTGCTTCCTTGTAAGTAGAAGGGAAATAAGGGAGTACCATAGGTTAAAGTGATAGTCAAAAGCTAGTTGCTATGTGACTGAAGTTCCTTGGTTTGTATGGACATGAGTTGACAAATTCCTGTATGAGAAAAGTGTTTTAAAGCTGAAACTAATAACAAGGAATATCACAAAAATGATCAACTCCACAAAAAAAATGTATATTACATAAATTGTTGTTTTAATGTGCTCTACATTTCTTGTGCATTAAGTTTTTGTCCATCTCTTACGGTTTAGCAGTTATGCAACATTTCGTAAAATTCATTCAGAATAAAGTAGTCTTCAGAGGCTATTCCCAAAAAATTCAAGATATATATTTTATTTTTCAGGTAAATATCTTTAATATACGATATTTTAATCAAAATCGTTAGAGCCATTTTTGAGAAAATAAGAGATTTTGAAAAAAGTTCCATGTAAAGGGTAGTTGGGGATGGGGTATTTTCTTGAAAATCTTCGTGTCGCATCCTTGGATGATACCAAACCTAAATACCAAGTTTGGTTTTTAACAAACTTTTCGTTTTTGAGCTATGCTGACATGCGCGCACACACACACACATGCACACACACTCTCTCTCTTAAAAAGGCTTTTTTTAAATTAAGGGGATCTCAAAACATGTATTTCTGGTGAAATCCTGCTATCACATTTTTGGGTGCATTACAATACCTTCTCTATACACTATGTACATAGTACATATAGAGAAAGTAAAAATCACCAAAAAAATTCTCACGCATAAATGTAATACAACTAATAATGAAAATGGCATAAAGGAATAGGATACTGATGTAACATAGATCACTGTACAACTTGGTACTTATGTTGTTTCGAAGCTGAATGATTGATTCACATTGTCTGCATCATCTGGTTACATCTCCGTAAATTCATTTTCATAAGTACACTGATATTTTATTCGTCCTGTAGATCATACATATGTACTATGATATAGGATGTCAATACTATATACAAGTTTTATTTACAAATATTTACAAATTTCTTGTATTACTTACAATATTACATTTCTGAATATTTAAGATTAATTTTAGGCCCTATGATTAGATGATTATGTTTTTAATAACTTACAAAATTGTATTGTGTAGCTTACATAAAGGTAAACATTAGCGATAAAAAACAAAGTAATGAAAAGAATTAGTATAATCAATGTGGGTCATGTCAAAATGAAATAGATATAATATTTATAAGATTAAAAATGTGAGAAACCTATACAATATAATGTTTTATAAGAAATGGGAATATATGAACTTAAATGAAGAATATGTACATATATAAAGGCAGTTAATTACAATTATTAGCTAGGAATTTTTGAATAGTATAAAAGCAGTGGTTAATTAGATGAGCCTTTAGGGCACGTACGAGAACCATTGTTATCGGATGCATTTTCATCGCTAAAACTAGTATATATATATACTCCTCTCCTACATCAATATCAGAAACACTTTGATCTAGGTCTGCAAATTCAAAATGGCTCACTTTCTTCTGAAACATTGCAATCTGCACCTCTTATATCTTCTTTGGTTCTAACATTTTATTAGATTTTTTGACCATAAACAAAACATTGGCTAGAAAAATTAAATTTGGAGCTGTGGAGTGTAAAGATAAGGTACTAAAATACTCCAGAAAACCTTTCTCTATGGCTATGACAGAAAGTACACAGACTTTCCCAATGGAAAGACTTAAAACGTATGAAAATGACATCATGATTAGATTGTGATTGGCACTAAAATGGTTAACGTTCTTAACCTGGTTGGTCATATCGGACGATGGATGAAATTGGTGAAATGATGCTCAAATGTTCTCGGGGTCTATGGAGCTTAACACATTGAAGCCTGGGCATTTCAGTAGTTGAAGTGCCAAGAAACCCAGGGTTTTTACGCCTACTTGAGTTATTTATTTACAGCACATCAATTAAATCTGCCAAAAAGTATTGGGACAATCTAAAAGTATGGCATTCAAGGATTTCTCAACAAGTAAGAAAATGGTCATAACTTCTGTATTAATATTTTATTTTAAATTTACAACAAAATATGAGTTTGAAAAAAACTGCATAAAGCTACTTACACTCCATTTATTCAAAGTTCAAAAAACTCTCCATTGGAATCAGAATTTTCCACAGCTTCATTTGTGTCCTGAATTTTAGCTTCAGTTCACAGATATCGAGGAAAATGCAGCATTTTAACATTTTAGAGCACAAATGTAACCAGCAGATCACCACCTTCAAGGAAAATGGCGCGACTACCTGTGAGCAGCCAATATTACTAAATATCCTAAAATTCCTAATAGTTGACTAAAGCAAGGACAGATGGCAGCACAAATAGACAACTAAACGATAACTGATGTATGTTTGGTGCATAGCTCAAGACCGAGTTAAGGTTGTGGTATTGCATTAAAAGTGTTAGAAATAGGTGCCAGAGCTATGCTCGGGCATGGGCCTCATGAACATTTTGCATTGCCTCCAGGTAACTCTAATTGCCGACCTCTTTCATTTTGGGAATAGAAAAAAGTTGCATGAGAGTAACAACTTTATAGAGTGTCTGCCTCGCATTCAACAGGTCACGAGTTCAAATCTCGCTTAGGGTGATTTACCCAGATAAGGTTTTTATTGTGGGGGGGGGGGGGGGGGTTCCCTTATCCTGAGAAGACAAATGTCGAGTAACTATAAGCTTCTTGAATCCCGAGATCATTTGAGCATCATTTCACCGATTTCATTCATCATCTGATATGACCAACCAGATTAAAGGATAATTCAAAATCTTCTCGGGCTTCTAGCCAGGTAAAAACTTGGCTTGACACCAACGTTTCGAAGAAGTGCATCTTCCTCGTCTTCAGGGTGAACTGATGGTTTGAGCTTGCGGAGACTGGTATTTATAGATTAAAGGATGTTAAACTACAAAAAAAAAAAGAAGTTAAAATGTTTTATTTAATCTATATTTTTGACTATCTGATAATTTTTGTGTTAACAGAAAGATCAGCTCGTGGTGGCCACATGGTTAGATCTCGAGAAGGATCGCCGAGACTACCTAGACCAAGAAGTGAGGAAATACCACTTGAAGATATGGGTACAAAGGTGGGAGTTACAAAAAATTAAAAGTATTCCAAATTAGACTGTTGTTATTCCTTGTGTTTAATTTTGTTTAAATTGTAATTAAAGGTGTCGGAAGTGTTTTGTTTTATAATGAATGTGCCATTTTAAGGACATGATTTTGTTACTGTGATACTAGGGATAGGAGTTTAGAAACAAGCTTGCTGAACCTCTGGAAAGAAAAGATGAGGTGAGAGATCACTTTATTCATTGTATGAGTATTTAATTACAATGACATTTTGTCTACAAGAAAAAGTTTAAACTCTTACTACAAACAAAGATGCATAAAACAGAGTATTTTCAAATTAAACTTTCGTGTGTGCAATTATTTTGGACCAGATTTAACAAACTTTCAAAATTGCTCTAAACTTGAAAATAGTATGTTATTTACACTTGTGTATATACATTCCAACTAATATTTTGTATGTGTAAGAACTCGTAGTAATTTGGTGCCCACTTTCAAAAAATTCCATACTTATGTGTGCAAAAATAGCATATGTGACTACAGAGCTACTTATAATTAAGGCAACAGCTTTTTTGTTTTAACAATAAATGAGAAAGTTGTTAAATAATAAAAACAAATGTTTTGTATGCATTTGACATGATATACAGGCGAAGGGTGAAGGGGAAAGTTTCATATTTTTCATATTTTCGAGAATTATGTTTTTTAGCAATAAATTAGAAATGTAATTTTCTTATTTTGCTATTTTACATAGAAAAATATGCAAACTTTAATTGAACATTTGGGTTCTAATACCAGAAGCTAGAAACTGTAAAATAATGTTTAGAAATTCAACAAAAAGAAGTTATACCCCTGCCACTGAATCCTTGCACTTCACAGTTGGGAGTTAAGTTGGTACCGCAACAAAAAAAAGTTGAAAAGCTTTACCCGTTTGATTTTCTGAACCAATCACAATGCAGCATTCCAGTCGGTCGGTCGGTCGGTCTGTTGGTCTGTCTGTCTGACAACAAAATCTAGGGGCCGCAGCATCGCAATATCTGGCTAATTCCAACCACGTGCTCAGTTTGTGAACTCCTTACACATGTGTTAAACTGTTCTGTGCAAGCTATGTATTAGTCATTATGTATATTGGTTATTATTGTTGATAGTGTTTTGTTTGTACATGAGGAAACATAACAAGACTTTCACAATTATAGAGATAGATAGACTTTAGCGGTAAGGTGTGGCAAGGGTGGACGTGGCTTCATGGAAGAAGAAAGTGAATCATGGGGACAAAATAATATGAAAGTATAGGAATTAGACAGAGTCATCAGTGAATGTGAACCACTAATGATATGTCTTGGAGACAATAAGGATGATGCTTCTGAGAATAATGACGACGGAGACTTGATGGAATTGAGCCATTAAAATTCTAAACAGATGAAAATCGTTTTGTTATACCTTTCTCTCATTGTAACAAGCTATTTTGCATTAATTTGTTCTATATTGTCATAAATATGTAATATATGTTACATGCGTTATAGTATCACTGTTATTTTCAGTTAACATAATAATAATAATAATAATAATAATAATAATAATAGTAATAATAATAATTCTTTATTGCCTGTATACTTGAGGATACAAGTTATAAGCATGGTCAGTCAGTATTACATTATAAGTATTACAGTATAATTATTAGTTACAAAGCTATTTCATACAAACACATTTTCTCTCTCACACTCACACATGTAATCATTTGCCATGCGCACTCGCTCGCTCACTCACACACACACACCTCAGATCAGAGTTCGAGTCTGTACAGAGGTTTGTTAACAAGGTATTTCTTTAGCTTAGCTTTAAAAGATTTAATTTGTAGAGTTTTAAATTCTATTGGGAGTTTATTATACAAAGTTGCTCCTATATTCATTGGATCTTTGTCAGAAAACTTTTTTGTATGTACAGATCTATATACATTACTCTGACTTCTAGTACTGTGCTTGTGCACCTCACAATGTCTTGTGATGTCTTTAGATCCATGTATTAGGAGTAGTACACGATATACATACAGTGATACAACAGTGTGAATTTCATTTTTTATAAATAACTCTCTGCATGGGTGGTCAGGTCTTACATTTGAAATTATCCTTATACCCTTTTTTTGCAGTGTCAACACCCTATTCATATGCACTGCTGCAGCACCACCCCAGAGTTCTATACCATACAGTAAATGAGGATATATTACACCATAATAAATTGTGCGTAATATACTTGGGATTTTATGTCTAGAAAAATATCTTAACAAATATCCTCCTTTACTAATTTTATTACAGACGTGTTCAATATGTCTGTCCCATGTTAGATGTTTGTCGAATATTATGCCCAGAAAAGAGGTCTGATCGCTTTCAACAATATGTTCGTTACCTACTTTGGTTTTTAACTGCTCACTTTGTCTTTGGGAAATTGCAAAATTTAATATTTTAGTCTTACTTGTATTACATCCTAAGTTGTTGGAGTTGAAATAGTTCAGTAGCTGGGTTGTATCCACTTTTATTTTTGCAGCAAGATCAACTATAGAAGTGTGCCAACATAACACAGTTGTGTCATCAGCATAAGACAACAATTTTGAGTTTGAAATACTAGGAATATCGTTAATATATAGTATAAAAAGTAGAGGCCCAAGCACCGAACCCTGTGGGACTCCATATTTCACAATTCCCTCCTTAGACTTATGCATGCGTTTACAATTACCCTTATAACTTGGAATTTCTATGCACTGCCCTCGGTCAAACATCAATAATAACGAATTAGTTTCATTATTCAACGCAAGGATTCAGTGGTGGGGGTATAGTAGGTACAATACTTGCAAGATACTAAAATAAGGTACCAAGCAAGAAAAAGATTTGCTTCTGAAAGTTGCAGGTTGGTAACAGATCCAATATTACAATTTCAATCTAAAGAGGTCACCTTACTTTATCTTGCATTAACTCACTGAGAGCCAAATGTGAAACATTTGAGAGTGATCACTTTGGAAGCAGAATAAGTGAACTTGCAGAATGCACGTTAAAAGTTCTATAGAAGACAATTTAAAAGTTTGCTGCCATATGATTGCTCTAAATTGCACTCCATTGTGGCAAAAGATGATACGAAGGCGATGCAGAAAGTACTGAATTGTTTGGCATAATTAATAATAATGAAAGATATGAACACAAAACTTTATTTTCAAAGTTACAGTACCTTTTATTTGACAAGTTGATTAATTATACTAAACAACAGTTATTTGGGATTTTTGCCGGAACATGTTTCGAAGGACGAGTTTCCTTCATTTTCAACCGGACATCGACTGAAGGACTAACTAGTCCTTCAAAACATGTTCTGGCAAAAATCCAAAGTAAATGTTGTTTAGTGTAATTAATTGACTCATCAAATAAATGATTATAAGAACATTGTTTACAAACTTCCATAAAAAGAAAAGTTACAGTACCTTACTCTATTTCTCAACATAATCGCTATTACTATCAAGGTATTTATTGTCACATGGTACTGATGTTTCAATGCCTATATTATACTCTTCCATCGTGAAAGAACTGGACCAAGATGTTGGAAGTTTTCACTGGTTTCCACCCAGAAAGTCATGTATGGTGACAAAAGTGAAATACTAGTTTTTCTAAATTCTTTCATCAACATTAACTTTCAATTCCTCTTTATTGTACACACTGTTATGTTCTTCCTTGATTACTCATAAATTATGTGCCATTTCCTCACTGAAGACTCGTTCATTGTATTATCACTATACACTTGTGTTATTTGTCTATAATTTGATAGGCCGAGCATTCAAAAAAACAAATAAGTTCTTTGGTGTAGAACAGTATAACATAGGTATTGAAAAACTGGTACCACGTGACAATAAATACGTTGATAGTAATAGCGATTATGTTGAGAAATAGAATAAGGTAGTATAACTTTGTAAATAAAGTTTTGTGTTTATAACTTCCATTATTGTTTAGTTATGTCAAATCGTCTTATCACTTTCTGGATGGCCCTCATGTAATGATGATAATAGTTTTAGATTATTTCTTTGAGCCTTCAAGGTTAGTTACTAAATCAAGTATTGGTGATTTAAATAATGTAACGGCAACATTTAACCAACTAAATGCATTTAAAATTAGTTGTATTAATTCTGATTTGCCGCTTTGTTACAAAGAACTTATGCAGTTGTTGAACAGCTAACAATAGTAGTAGCAGTAAAAATTAGATATAGTAACAGCACTCTTGGCATTAAAAGCAAAAGATGAATCTTACCCTGCTTTCTATGAAAAGTCGTTTCAGTGCCTTTGCCAATTGCTGACAGCAAGAGTTTTTTCTGCATATAGCTTAGTTGTAACAGACAGAAGGAGAGGCATAAAAAGCAAAAATGTCAACCTGTATGTTGCAGTTTGATTATGTCTGACTTGATTATATTCATGATTTGAAATAAAAGGGGTTTAAACCTCAATATTAATTTAGTTACCTGTCAATTTTCATTTAAATCATTTCATTATTCATAAATTCTGCCTGAAAGTTAGCACAAAATAAATGAACATTTTTAAAATAATTTTCAATACAGAATCTTCCTCTGCTTATACTGCATATTTACATTCATGCTTTGTGTACATTATAAGTTGGTATAGTTTTTGATGGTCGAAGGTACACATTAGTTGCCTCTCTTCAAATAATGATATTAATAATCTTTATTGTTCATATATTTGTTTTTCAAGCATTGTCAAGTTTTATGTACAATTTGTTTACAGTGTTATTTTCATACAAGTGATTACAATATATACCATAACAAATGGCTTTATTGACTAAACAATCAAGTTCACTCGAGATAAGACAATCTATAGTTTATGGCAGCACACTGTTTGTAGCTCTTGCCCCACTGTGCGATAACACTGCAGTCACTCACAACTTTGTTCAAATCACAAAACACAAACTGCACTGTAGTCTTGCTGCTTTTATAAGGAGAAAATGATGTCAAAAGTTTTCTGGAAATTTCTCAAAGCAGAACACTTGAGAAGCAATGGGTCTCACATTCTAGAAGATTCTGGTTACTCTGCGGCGCACTTCAGCCTTATTTACACCGGTATCCAACTGTGACGTCTCACATTCCAGCTGTCGTGGCCGCGTGCCTCAGTAAACATAGAAGGTGGACGACATTGTCACAATACATTTCTTTAATTAGGTATGTTATAAGTTCTCTCTCAAAGGTTTTTATATTTGATGGTAACTTATTAAACAATATAATTCCCATAATATGTACATTTTTTTCTGTAGCTGCCTTCAATTCTATAATAGTCACCCTTATTTTGTTTTATTTTATTTTTATTTATTTATGCATCAAAGATCTTAAAACTAAAGTTCAAACTAAAATTAAATAAAAATTACATAAGATAAAAGTACTGAAATCATCATAAATTCAACTATTAAGTAGAACTGGTGATCCAACAGGTATGAATTACTTCTGATTTAAATGCTCTCAGTTTGTCTGATTTTTAATATTTCCTGGTAATTTATTGAAACATTTAACTGTCATAGTTAAAACTGTTCTGATATGTTTTGTAATTGTGTAAATTATTGTTGATGAAGAGTTTGTTTTTGCTGCAGCTGTTTTTTTGATACATTATGGATTTATAAATATGTTTGGTTGGTATCTAATGTTGAGCAGTTGGCAGTGAAGCTATTCGCTCTCTTGCATTCCAGTATTTTGATGTTATATTATCATGTTGACTAAAGGTTGGGCAGCGCAGTAGATGGTTTCCATCCATATCTTCTTTAAGTATACAGAAAGGATACAGAGATCTCACTATACCAATGTTGAATAAACGTTTATTGAGACAGTCATGGCCTGTTCGGAGTCTAAAAGTTGCTACAGAGGATTTTCTTGGTAATGTATTGATCCTGGTCGTGTTATTGCATAAATTTTCCCATGGTTTTCCTTTTGTTTACTTTGGAAAAAGGTCCCTGCCTGGAAATCCGAATGGGGGACTGTTTTACTTCTGGAATGTTTCTTTTTCCAATGGGGCATCGTTTTATCTGAAATATATTTAACTTTTTGTAACCATTTAAAATTAGGTACCATAAATGGCGGTTACATCACCTAAGGAAAGAAAGGTATGGACAGGAAAGAAAATGAAAATATCCACTATGCCTCAGATACTCTAATACCATCGGGGTCAAGGAAAACAAGAGTTGAGTCAAGCAAGACTGGATAGGAAAGGTAAAAGATATGTGATCTGATATGTGGAAAGGAAGAAATATTAGTCCAGGTTGATTGATGTTTGGTGGAATTTAGTGACAGTGACGGTCAAATTATATGTTTTATTAATTTGTCGAGTTGGTTTTTTAACAAATGTAAGTAATGTAAGTGACGTAGTGTTACAAAACCAACTCAACAAATTAATAAAACATTAGTCCAGGTCAATAACTCACCAAGTTGGCCAGAGCAGACCTTCCCTTTGGTTCATCACATACGTTTGTATAGATTGGTTCGTTTAAGTCTTCAAATTATAGAAGCAATTAAAGGGTCTCCTTTCTACTATAACACAATTGATATGTGATTACTAACAAAATTACTGTGGTTCTCAGCGTCCCATTCTATAATAGGCATGAAAGACTGCTTAATTTTGCTCAGAGGGCTCCCAATCAGGCTTGAGGTTCTTTTATGTGCTGTAAATCTATGACACGGGACCAACAGATTTATTTCTCTTCTGAAAGAAGCCATGATAAGGATTTTTAAGCCTGAAAAATTCCATCGTCTAACAGGCTTGAATCCATTTCCTCACTGAAGACTCATTCATTGCATTATCATTATACACTTGCATTATTTGCCATAGCATTTAATTGGCTGAACATTTTGTGCCTTCAAAAAATCAAATAAGCTATTTGGCAGTAGAAAAGTATAACATCGAGATTGAAAAACTGGTATCATTTGACAAATATCTTGACAGAATGGAGATTGTGTTGACAAAGATTTAGGTACTGTAACTTTGTAAATAAAATTTTATATTGATATCTTTTGTTATTATTTAGTTATGCCAAATCGTCTTGTCATTTTCTGGATGGCCCTTGTAATTGATTGATTACGCTCATTACAAAATGTTCTCTTTTGTGGCATGACATTTAACACAGCATGATTACTGGCAAGTATTAATTTCAATAGTGAATTAATATTTGCAGCACAAATCTCGCAGTTCTACAGTTTCCAGTCCACTTGCAGACATGAACAACGGAGCAGCAATGCCACCAACCCCACCAGCGCAGTATCCCCATAAAAGACCATCATTTCCATCTCCTGCGCCGGCCTCATCATTGGAAGCCTCCGCAGAGGTTCAGTCAGACCTGACAGAGGCCACAGCGATCATGGAGAAACCAGCAGAAGAGACGTCATTCATGCAGTTGCCAGAAAGTGGCAGTTCAGAGGAGAGAAAGACTCGAAGGAAAGGAATGGTGGAGACAGTGTGACAATAACTGTTCACACCTGAGTGTTAGCGAATAAACTAAATGCTCGCTCTGGTCATATCGAAATGTGGTAAAACTGTTATAAATACATCGCTTACAGTGAATATGTAGAAGATGGGACATCAGTCCCAAAAATATGCTTTTTGCAATCATAGTTTGAAGCGTTGTGCAATCTCTTGTGTTCATACCATTGTTGATGTTCTTATAGGATTTGCTGCGGTGTTTAAATGAGAGAGACAGAGAGAATGTGCGCGTGTGTGTGTGTGTGTTGTGGGTGGATGAAGGAATGTTAGAATAGAAAAAGTAGTTATAGATGGTCATATACCAAATTGCACCAGGTACAAAATATTTTCTGTTTGTTTAATCTTAAAAATTTATATAAAATGTAAAACATCTGATGTGTTACATTCATATAACTTTCTCTACCCTCTATTGTTCATTATAGGGTGTACATAGGTATAGAAGGTATTGCATTCTACCCAAAAATTTGATACCATAATTTTGAGGTTGCTTGAGTCTTCAAAAGTCAATTCAAACTTTAAACCACTATAAATATAGTACAGGTCATTAAATTATAAGGTAACCCCCATCTCAACATTGGGCAAGAGATCCGAGAGTCTCCAGAAAGTTGTGCCGCTGGAGACATACTAAAATCCTTATGCTGGAAACGCTGGAAACATTGACCTTTTCCTCTCAAAGAGGTGTCATATCTTGTGAAAATGATTTTGCTCATTTGTCTAAGCTTCACAGTGATTTCTTGCATGATGCTATGAATCAATAAGTTGTTGTAATGTACAAGGATTAGAATGATACATGAAATTAGAGAAGTGGTTCATGACAGAAGGATAAGTATTGATTTGTGGCCGCCTAATAGTTGCAAGTTTTATTTACAGGGTTCTTTGAAACAGAAGTATGTTGAACAGAATATTATTGAGTTGGGTTTGTAATACTTAAGGATCACTAACGTATAACTTTTCCATACTCGATGCCATGTGGGTATCATTGTCGATGGTTTCCAACTGAATTTCCACGTAGAGGTGTGACGGCCCCTGGTGGCTGAGTGATGAACCTCCACAATATATTTTGTGGCGACAATTCAAAGTTGAACACATGGTATTGGTTTTTAATGATATGGATTTTTTCCCAGATGTCGAGTTCTGCTGTATATCTGGCAGGTTTTATAAGGTGTATGTTAGGTACTATTTCATGGTTAGTAGACCAAAAGTGGTGTGCAACGGCTAATTTATCCATTTGTTTGTATTTTACTGCTCATGTGTTCTTTAAGTCTTGTTTCAAGGTGTCTTTGTTTTACCAATTTAAAATTTGTTGCAATCTGCGCAATTTATTCTGTAGATTACTGGTTTTTTATGTTCAGGGATTTGGTTGTTGCAGAGCATTTTTGTAGGCTGAACTTATTCTGGGGGCAAGTGTGATTTTATGTTCAGGGATTTGGTCTGTTTGGTTGTTGCAGAGCATTTTTGTAGGCTGAACTTATTCTGGGGGCAAGTGTGATTTTATGTGTTTGTATATTTTTTTAAACTTGTGTATAGTTTTGGGTGATAAGTAAACTTTTTAAAGCAAGGTTTATCTATTGCTGGGCTCAATTTTGCGGTTTCTGTGATTAATTTCCGTTTGAATCTTTTGATTTTTTTATCTATTAATTTTTGGTTGAAGCCATTGTTTCTTGCAGTAGATATTCTGTGTTATATTCTCCATCTTTTAACACATTGAAGCCCAGGCATTTCTTTAGTTGAAGGTCCAAGAAACCCAGGGTTTTTATGCCTACTTTGAGTTATTATTTACAGTACATCAATCAAATCTACCAAAAAGTATTGGGACAACCTAAAAGTATGGTAGTATTCAAGGATTTCTCAACAAGTAAGAAAATAGTCATAACTTTCATATTAATATTTTATTTTAAATTTACAACAAGTATCAAATATGAGTTTGATAAAATCTGTGTAAAGCAGCTTACACTCCATTTATTGAAAGTTCGAAAAACTCTACTTCAGAATCAGAATTTTCCACAGCAGCATTTTAACATTTAAGAACACAAAACATAACAAATAGATCTCCACCTTCAAGGAAAATGGTGAGACTACCCGCAAGCAACCAATATTACTAACTCTCCTAAATTTCCTAACAGTTGATTAAAGCAAGGACAGATGGCAGCACAAATCAGACAACCAAATGTTAACTGATCTTGTTCTTTGCCGCATAGCCCAAGACCGAGTTAAGGTCGTGGAATTGCATTAAAAGGGTTAGAAATACCTGCCTGAGCTATACTTGGGCATGGGTGTCATGAACATTTGCATGGCCCGAGCTATACTCGGGCATGGGTGTCATGAACATTTGCATGGCCCGAGCTATACTCGGGCATGGGTGTCATGAACATTTGCATGGCCCAAGCTATACTCGGGCATGGGTGTCATGAACATTTGCACGGCCTGAACTATACTCGGGCATGGGTGTCATGAACATTTGCATGGCCCGAGCTATACTCGGGCATGGGTGTCATGAACATTTGCATGGCCCGAGCTATACTCGGGCATGGGTGTCATGAACATTTGCATGGCCCGAGCTATACTCGGGCATGGGTGTCATGAACATTTGCATGGCCCAAGCTATACTCGGGCATGGGTGTCATGAACATTTGCATGGCCCGAGCTATACTCGGGCATGGGTGTCATGAACATTTGCATGGCCCGAGCTATACTCGGGCATGGGTGTCATGAACATTTGCACGGCCTGAACTATACTTCGGGCATGGGTGTCATGAACATTTGCACGGCCTGAACTATACTCGGGCATGGGTGTAATGAACATTTGCACGGCCTGAACTATACTCGGGCATGGGTGTCATGAACATTTGCACAGACCGAACTATACTCGGGCATGGGTGTAATGAACATTTGCATGGCCTGAACTGTACTCGGGCATGGGTGTCGTGAACATTTGCATGGCCTGAACTACACTCGAGCATGGGTGTCATGAACATTTGCATGGCCCGAGCTATACTCTGGCATGGGTGTCATGAACATTTGTGCAGCCTAAGCTATACTCACGCATGGGTGTCATGATCATTTGTGCAGCCCAAGCTATACTCAGACATGGGTGTCATGAACATTTGCGCAGCCCAAGCTATACTTGGGCATGGGTGTCATGAACATTTGTACGGCCCGAGCTATACTTGGGCAAGGGTGTCATGAACATTTGCACGGCCTGAGCTATACTCTGGCATGGGTGTCATGAACATTTGCGCAGCCCAAGCTATACTTGGGCTTGGTTGTCATAAATATTTGCCCGGCCTGAGCTATACTTGAGCATGGGTGTCATGAACATTTGTGCAGCCCAAGCTATACTCGGGCATGGGTGTCATGAACATTTGCCCGGCCTGAGCAGTACTTGAGCATGGGTGTCATGAACATTTGCGCAGCCCCAGCTATACTCAGGCATGGGTGTCATGAAGATTTGTACGGCCTGAGCTATACTCGGGCATGGGGTCATGAACATTTGCACGGCCGGAGCTATACTCGGGCATGGGTGTCATGAACATTTGTGCAGCCTAAGCTATACTCAGGCATGGGTGTCATGAACATTTGTGCAGCCCAAGCTATACTCAGACATGGGTGTCATGAACATTTGCGCAGCCCAAGCTATACTTGGGCATGGGTGTCATGAACATTTGTACGGCCCGAGCTATACTTGGGCATGGGTGTCATGAACATTTGTACGGCCCGAGCTATACTTGGGCATGGGTGTCATGAACATTTGCACGGCCCGAGCCATACTTGGGCATGGGTGTCATGAACTTTTGTATGGCCCGAGCTATACTTGGGCATGGGTGTCATGAACACTTGTACGGCCCGAGCTATACTTGGACATGGGTGTCATGAACATTTGCACGGCCCGAGCTATATTTGGGCATGGGTGTCATGAACATTTGCACGGCCCGAGCTATACTTGGGCATGGGTGTCATGAACATTTGCACGGCCCAAGCTATACTTGGGCATGGGTGTCATGAACATTTGTTTGGCCCGAGCTATACTTGGGCATGGGTGTCATGAACATTTGTACGGCCCGAGCTATACTTGGGCTTGGTTGTCATGAACATTTGCACGGCCCGAGCTATACTCGGGCATGGGTGTCATGAACAATTGCCGGGCCCGAGCTATACATGGGCATGGGTGTCATGAACATTTGCACGGCCCGAGCTATACTTGGGCATGGGTGTCATGAACAATTGCCGGGCCCGAGCTATACATGGGCATGGGTGTCATGAACATTTGTACGGCCCAAGCTATACTTGGGCATGGGTGTCATGAACATTTGTACGGCCTGAGCTATACTCGGGCATGGGTGTCATGAACATTTGCACGGCCCCGAGCTATACTCGGGCATGGGTGTCATGAACATTTGCGCGGCCCAAGCTATACTTGGGCTTGGGCTTAAATGTGTTAATGGTGTGTAGACAAGTCTATGGGTGAGGCTATTGTAATATTCTATTCATACGTATCACTGTTCCAAAGCACCCTTTCATTAAAATTGTCAGAAGTATATTGTTCTAACCCACATACTCTTCAGGAAGTAATCACAAGGATTCCTGTTGCCAAGCTTAGACAATTGAGCGAGAAACATTTGTAAAAGATATGCTACCTGTTTGAAAACACTTTCAACATTAGTTCAATGCATTTCCAGCATTTACTGTAAGGTGAGGATGTTAGTGCATCTCTGCTGGCAATTTCCAGTTCTCTTGCGCAGTAGAGAGAGGCCATGAGAAGGTCTACATTATAACTTAACAACCCTATATTTGAGAGAGGGTAAAAATAAAAGAAGTCGCATACTGGGCTTGCAATGGGGTATTGTTCTCTTCTCTTTTTTTTTTTTTTTTTTTTAATCAGTTCACTGTAAATATGCATACATTTGTTGAATAAAACCTTAGTAATTTAATTCATACCACTTTAAAAGATAGAATACAGAACTCTTTTAATAATTTAAGGAGACCCCGGGACTGCAAACATCATGAAAATTATCATTTTTTACTTTTTTATTGGATATAAATATTCACTTTTCTCTTCAAAATGGTGCAAAAATTACCTCAATATCTCAATTCTAAGGATTTTTAAGTTCTTTTTAAAAGTATATGTGTTCAAATTGTGGGCGTGGCAGAATGTGTGGTTCCTAGCGAATGTTGTTTCTTATAAACAATTTTTACTTTCTCTACATGTACTATGTGCATAGTGTATAGAGAATGTATTGCACGCCACCCAAAAATTTGAAACCAAAATTTTACCGGAAATATACGTTTTAGGGCCCCTGTATCCAAAAAGAGCGTTTTCAGAAAAAGGTACATGTGTGTGTGTGTGTGTGTGTGTGTGCGTGCGTGCGTGCGTGCGTGCGTGGGTGGGTGGGTGTGTGTGTGTGTGTGTGTGTGTGAATACGATAACTCAAAAATGAAAAGTCTGTAAAACACCAAACTTGATATTTAAGTATTGTATCTTCCAGGGATGCGACATGAAGATTTTGATAAAAATCCCCCCACCCCCAACTACCCTTTACATGGAACTTTTTTCAAAAGTTTTGATTTTCTCAAAAATGGCTCTAATGATTTTGATTAAAATATTGTATATCAAGGATACTTACCTGACAAATAAGATGTATATCTTGAATTTTCTGGGAATAGCCTCTGAAGACTACTTTATTCTGGATGAATTCTACGGAATTTTGCATAACTGCTAAACCATGAGATGGACAAAACTTGCCACGCAAAAAATGTAGAGCACGTTAAAAACACACAATTTATGTTATATGCCGTTTTTTCATGGAGTTAATGTTTTTGAGATATTTCTTGTTATTGGTTGCAGCTTTGAAAAACTTACACTTTTCTCATACTGGAATTTGTCAACTCCTGTCTATACAAACAAAGGAACTTTAATCACATAGCAACCAGCTTTTGACTGTCACTTTGATCTATGGTACTCTCTTATTTTGCTTCTACTTACAAGGAAGCAAGTAATAAGACTATTTCTGCTAATTTTTTTTCTGGATTAGCATGAAGTAAATGGAAGCATAAGCTTTTTAAAAATAATTTACTGTAGGGATGTAGAGAAAGTCATGTGAATGGAACACATCAGATTTTTAAAATCCTGCTTTCTCAAAGAGTATAATTATGTTTATGAGCTTGTAGGGTAACCATAGGGAAATATTATTCTGTGAATTGGCTTACTTGTTTCAAACGACTGTACTGAAACTTCAACCATCAATTTCCGTAAGTTTAACTTTCATATACAAAAGCATCTTTTTCTCAAAAACTATAAAATATATAAAGTTGAAATTTCATGGGTCTATTTATAACATATAAATGCACATTTTAACACAGGATTTTGAAAAATATTTGTTAGATTTTGATTTTAGATCACATAACGTTAAACATTTTTAATTAAAACAACAGTCCTCATGATAAAAAGTAATATTTCATATGAAAACTTATAAAATTTAAAACTCTTGTGTAAAATGTTACACATATATGTATAAAATAATAGTAAAAAATTCAGGATCGTAGAGTAAATAGTCTAGGAGAAAAGGAGGTCTGAACTTAAGTAAATTTAGCATTGTAAGTAAAGGCATTTCCGGGTTTACTTAAGAGTAGGTGTGTGGTCCATTGAGTAATTGGCACTAAAAGGGTTAATTAAACTCTTATGAATTTGTAGAAAATATTTTGCCATTTAAGAGCAAATTCATTCTAAATTTCAATCATTAGCATGGGATTATTTTCCTGTACATGTGGCATGGATCAGCCTAAAAGTGAATAAGCTTTAGGTACATTGTGTGTATGTGGTACACTCACATAACGTTCTCTAACTTTTCTACAGACTTCTTACAAAAGATTATTCTTCTTTCTACACCATGCAAATCGAGAAAAGCATTAGCAGAATGTTCTTATTACTTAGTTCCTTTTAAGTAGAAGGGAACTAAAGGAATGCGCTATGATAAAGTGATAGTCAAATGTTTTAAAAGCTACCATTATGCAACTACCATTGAAATTGGCTTCGTTGCTTGGCCAGGAGTAGAACAAAAGAAAAACTGATGCTCATGTTTGAAAAAAGTATAAATATTTTAAAATTGAAACCAATAACAAGGAATATCTTGGAATCAATCAACTCTACAACAAAAATGCATATAACATAAGTTGTGTGCTTTAACAAGATATATATTTTTTGTGTAGTTTAAATCGTTATGCAAAATTCTGCAAAAATCAATCAGAATAAAGGGCTCTTGATGGGCTGATCCCAGAAAATTCTAAATTGTGTTGTGATTAGCTTTATTATATGGCATTTTAATAAAAATCGTTAGAGCCATTTTTGAGAAAACCAAACCTTTCAAAACTTTTTCCATGTGAAGGGTAGTTTGGGATGAAGCGGATTTTCTAGAAAATCTTTGTGTTGCATCCTTGGATGATACCAAACTTAAATACCAAGTTTAGTATTTAATGGTCTTTTCATTTTTGAGCTATGCTGCCCACAGACACACAGACACCTTTTTTCTAAAAATCCTCCTTTTGGATTCAGGGGGTCCCAAAACTCTGTGGTGTAATGGTTACCATGCTAACTTCATATACCAAGGTTCAACCCCATGCGGAGGATGATGGATTTTAGCATGGCTTCTTTTGGAAGGGAAGTAAAGCCGTTGTCCTGTGTCATAGATTCACGGCACGTAAAAGAACCTCAAGCCTGATAAAGAGGCCTCTGAGCAAAATAAAGTGGTCTTTCATGCCCAATTTAGAATGGGATGCTGAGAACCACAGTAGTGAACGAGTGTCTATAAATAGCACATTTTTTAAAAACATGTATTTCTGGCAAAATTGAGGTATCGAATTTTTGGGTGCAATACAACACCTCTATACATTATGTACAGAGTACGTGTAGAGAAAGTAAAAATTGCAGCTCAATGTGATATCAGTAACCCAGGCTCCTTGCAAGTCCAATTTGGTATATGACCACCTGTTAGTTAACTAATAGAAACAAATGCCTCATAGCACCCTAGAGTGTGTGAACAATGCTAAATATTTTATGATTCCTTCCATTTGTAAAGTTCTGTGAGAAGGAAATAATGGAATGTTCCAGATACGTTTATGGCTTTAATTTTAGGTAATTTAAGGTAAAGAAAAGGATGTGATATTTAAACTGCAATGTCTTTCACACAGTAAATTAATTGAAGCATTTTACAACCCAGGATATTCATGTATTTGTTTCATTTTTTTCGTGAACAAAGGAAATAATCAATAACTCTAAGGTCTGTATATTGCTGTTTATTAATTTAATAATGTACATAAATATGTTAAATGGAATGAGATAAGTACACAAATTAACTTTTGTGTTACTTGTAGATAAATAATGCTATTTGATATATTTCTGAAATCTTGAAGCTGCCAGAACTGTTGTATTTTTATAGATGATTCTGTGTTTTATAGTACAGGCTTAGAAATTAGTTTTCCTATCTATAAGTGGACATTTGTAGATTGATGCTTGAAGTCAAAATAGTAAATTTTGGTTTGAAAGTGTACTGAAAATAATGTGAGATTTTCTTCTATAGGCCCTGGTTCAGCAAAAAAGAAAAAGTAACATGGATGGAAAAGAACTTATTATATTCCTTCTGATATATACGTCATACAGCTATTACAAAAAAAAAGGTAAAATTTCATTCACATAACTTTCTCTAACTGTCCACAAACAAATTTATCTTACAAATTAATATTATTTACTTCATTCTAATCTAGATAAACATTAACAGAAATAGTCTTATTATTTAGTTCCTTATACATAGAAGGGAAATAAGGGAATACACTAGGCTAAACTGACAGTCAAATCTTTTAAAAGCTGGTCCTATGTGAACATTTGAGGTTCAGTTCTCTTTTCATTCTCCCGTTTGATAAAAGCTAATTAGTTTAAACTTGAAACCAATAACAATGAATATCTCTACAAGAAAAACTTATGGCATAAATTATGTGTTTTAACAAGATCTACATTATTTGTATAGTAAGTTTTTGTGTATCTCTTACGGTTTAACTGGCGTACAAAATTCTGTAACACTCTTCCAAAATAAACAGCTCTTCAGAGGATATTCCCAGAAAATCGAAAATACACATTTTATTTGCGATGTGAATATCTTTAACATACAGCATTTTAATCAAAATCGTTAGATCCATTTTTGAGAAAATCAAAATTTTCCAAAACTTTTTCCATGGAAAGGAGTTGGGGTTGGGGAGATTTTCTTGAAAATCTTTTTGTGACATCCTTAAAAGCTATTTAACAAACTTTTCATTTTTGAGCTATACGGTTCATATACATGCACACCTGGACCTTTGTCTACATTTTTTTTTTGTACTCGGTGGACCTCTAAAACATATATTTCCTGTGAAAAACTTGGCATTAAATTTTTGGGTAAAATACTATACCTTCTCTGTCCACTATGTACAATGTACATGCAGACTAGAGAAAGTACTAATAGCATTTTGTTCTAAGTTGAACCGTTTTGAAGAGAAAAAGATACAGTAAAAATCCTGTACAAAGGATGTTTCAAAAGTAAGTTGCACTGTTTTTACTTTCTCTAGCCCCATATGTACAATGTACATAGGGATAGAGAAGGTATTGTATTCCACCCAAAAATTCAATGTCGAGATTTCACCGGAAATACATGTTTTAGGATACCCTGAGTCCAAAAAAAAAAAAAAACATTTTCAGAAACAGGTCCGTGTATATGTGTATGACTGTGGACAGCATAGCTCAAAATCGAAAAGATGGTGAAATACCAAACTTGGTATTTAAGTTTGGTATCTTCCAAGGATGCGACACGAAGAATTTCAAGAAAATCCCCCCACCCCTAACTACCCTTTACGTGGAAAATTTTTTTCAAAATTTTGTTTTTTCTATCACAAATAAAATGTATATCTTGAATTTTCTGGGAATAGTTTCTAATGATCTGTTTATTCTGGAGGAATTTTGCTTAATTTGGTATAATTAGTAAACCATAAGAGATAGACAAAAACTTGCTATATAAAAAAAATATAGATCTTATTAAAATACACAAGCTATGCCATATTCATTTTTTTTCGTGGAGCTTACCATTTCCGAGGTATTCCTTATTAGTTTCAATTGTGAAATACTTATACTTTTCTCAGACAGGAAGTGTCCATTTTTCTTTTGTTGTACTCCTGGCCAAGCAAAGAAGCGATTTGCAATGACAATCGCTTAATGACAGCTTTTAAAACATTTGACTATCACTTTAGCCTAGTGCATTCCCTTAGTTCCCTTCTAATAAAATTGTGTTAATGTTTATCTCAATTAGCGTGGTGTTGATTGAAGAATTATCTTTTGTAAGAAGTTTGCAGAATAGCTAGGAAAGTGATGTGAGTGTAACATATCAGATTTTGTTAAATGTGTACGGTAGTTTGGGTGTGGTGCTAGTAGCCTGGACATTAACATTGCCAGTAGCATTGGTCCTAGCACTGATTCAGAAGTTGACAAGGTTATCCATTTTTCATGGCAAAAAAATAAAAGTGCAAGTTGTGTACAATAAAGACCAATGGTTTCTCATTCGGGTCAATCATTCCTTGAAGGAAGAAAAACATTACGCAATGCCTGTGCTCTGAATATAGTTGACGAGGTTTGTAGGGTCATGGACACTGTTCGGCATCTTACGCTTTTGAAATTCTGTTTCAACTTCCTCTTAATGTTGAAATAAGATATGCTAAAATTCAGGATAATTTCTGAGGATCTGCGTCTATCAAAAGTGGATGCAAGATGGGTTCCTCACATGTTTTCAGAACAACACAAAAAGTAAGAAGTTCACACTGCATTGAAAGTTTTGCAGTTTTTTGAGGAAGTGGTAGATTAAAACATTCATGGGAATGTACAGTGAAGTAACTAATTAAATAAGAGTAAAAACATAGCTTACACTCAAACTTCACTTTTGAAATAAAGTAACTTACTCTGGATATGTTTCGGTGGCTACATTGAAAAAATGGCTAACTACCACAGACATTTCAGGTGAAATAGCAGAAGACTTACTTAAGCTAACACAATTATTTATTGAATAAACCTATTTTACATTCAGAGGCAACTTTTATACACAAAAGTATGGTTTAGCCATGGGAAATCCATTATCCCCAATACTTGCAGACATATACATGAGTAATTTAGAAGTCCCCATAACCACAGCCTTCCCACAAATATACAAAACCTGTATAGATATGTAGATGACATAGTGACAATAGTAAGCAAAAAAATAGTTGAGGAGGACCGCCTTATATTTCTAAATCTTCAGGACAGCTCCATAACATTCACAATAGAAAAAGAATCAAATGGCATACTTCCCTTCTTGGACCTAAAAATAATCAGGAACCAGAACAAACTAGAATTTGGAATCTATAGGAAAGAAACACAGACAGAAAACTACATAACTAACAACAGCTACAACCCAATTTCACACAAACACGTCATGATCAACAGCCTTGCATTCAGACTGGTAAACCTACCACTAAGCCAGATGGAATACAAATTAGAACTTAATAGGATCATAGAAATTGCACAAAAGAATGGCTACACAGAACATTTGGTAAAGAAGAAGATTAATAAATTCATGAAACTGGAGAAAGTAAAAGAAATTAGCACTTCAAAAAAAATTAAAAGCAGAAACCAGCTACAAAAAATTCACCTACCACCCTTTGGCACACCAAAAGTTTCAAAAGATTTTCAAAAAATGGAACATCAATTTAGCCCCAGTTAATAAGCACAGTTTAAAAAAGCTCCTCCATACAAACACAAAAGATAAAATCCCCCCCCCCATTGAAACAATCAGGGATATATGAAATCAGCTGCAAGGAATGTGAAAAGGTATATATAGAAAAACAAACTGAACCATTGGACAATGTTTTAAAGAACTCATGAGATATGTAAAATATAAACAGTTGGACTGAAAACCATCATTTTCCCAGTGAGCCCAAGTTATTAAAATTAGTGCAGAATTCAATTGGATTAACAGTTTGGGAAAATCTATTAATTTTAAAAAACAAAAATGTCATAAATTTTGACATACCACAAACAAATGGACTGTTCTCAAAATTCATCTTTCCGGAAGAGAGACCTCCACAGGCTGCTACCATGAGTTCATCAGTGAATCTTTGTTGAAAATGGTGGCAACAGCCACCAAAACATGTCCAACGTAAGTTACTCTATTTCAAGTGTGAAGTTTGAGTGTAATCTATGTTTTTACTCCTATTTGAAGTGGTAGATGTTTTATAGTGACCAGGGACAAGAGATGGATCCATTACTGGACGCCTGAATCAAAAATACAGAGTATGTTGAGGAAAGGAAAGTATGAGGTGCATCCAAAAAGTAAGTTTCCTTATTTTTTAAAAAACAAAGACAAGATAATTACATGAAAATCTTTAATTGGCAACAGGTACAGCTATTTTTTGACATATTCACCAAAAGAATTGTCACTTGGCGTATTGTGGGATCAACTTTTATATTCCTGTGTCATAGAAGTCTGTAACCAGTGTGTCAGTTGTCTTCAGCTCTTCGGCATTGGCCAGAGGACAGGAATTTGCTGGAAGCAAAGCTAAGATTGTATGGTGGATAATCAAAAAGGTCCCAGCTGGACTTCTGGAAAACAATTACTGTGCACCGAACTGTATGTAGACAAGTATTGTTCTGGAGCAACATAACACTTGCAATAAGTATTCCTGTTCTGAATGGCATGTCAAAATTTCCAATGCTTCACTGTTTCACCTCTGGGCAGGAAGTACAGCAGAATGCCCTTCCTGTCACTGAAAACCATGCACATCTCTTTCTGCACCGACATTAAATCATATGGCAACTTAACAATTTAAGATCCAAAGCAATATAACTTTCACTTTTGCTTAGGAATGACTAAATATTGTGTTAATTATTTGCTAAACTTTGTTCCCTACAGTTACTATGTAAAAACAATAAATTGGATAAAATATAAAGGGAAGAAATAGTTAAAATTCCAGGTTCTTTAAAAATAGTTGCAGTATATCAAAACGAAACTGAAGATTGGGTACCCTGAAAGTGGTCTTCCTGAACAAATGGGAAGTGGAGTTAAGGTTTAAAAAGGTGACTCAATTTCATCAAAACTCAGTAGCTTACAGCATTCATAATAATCAAAGCTTTGTTTTTTAATTTGAAACAAAAACCAGCGCTATTATTATCCCCTTCTTAAACCTCCATAATTTAAATGGGAGTGGAATAATCCATAATAAACATTTAGTAAAAAAGCATTCTTACGAATTAATATCCTATTCTTCTTAATACAATTAACACCTAGGCAATTTTAAACACAATTAAACAGTGTAATATTTCCAAGAAATATTTTTGTATTCAGGGGTCTTCAAAACATGCATTTCTGGTGAAATCTTGGTATCAAATTTTTTGGTAGAATGCCATACCTTGTCTATCTACTATGTCTTATTGTATGTATGTACTAGAGAAAGTAAAACTGCTACTACCACAGAATTTAAATATAGATTATTTGGAAATACACTTTTACGTATCTTATATATGGTTGGTTGGTATCTAATGTTGAGCAGTTGGCAGTGAAGCCATTCGCTCTCTTGCATTCCAGTATTTTGATGTCATATTATCATGTTGACTAAAGGTTGGGCAGCGCAGCAGGTGGTTTCCATCCATATCTTCTTTAAGTGTACAGAAAGGACACAGAGGAGATCTCACTATACCAATCCTGAATAAATGTTTATTGAGACAGTCATGGCCTGTTAGGAGTCTAAAAGTTGCTACAGAAGATTTTCTTGGTAATGTGTGATTCTGGTCGTGTTATTACATATATTTTTCAATGGTTTTCCTTTTGTTTGTAATACATTATCTTCTTTAGTTTTTAGTTTTGTTATATGTTGATATAATGATTCTTTTGATAGAGTGAAAACTTATTGGATTTGATGTAATTTTACTACCTTTCTTGGCTAGAAAGTCAGCTGTTTCATTACCCTGTATTCCGCAATGTGCTGGTATCCATTGAAGTATTAATCTTTTATTTAAATTCATAAGTTGTTTTATGATTTTGCGGCATTCTTCAATATTTAAGTTATTAGGTATTACATCAGATGCTTTGGATACAATAGCTGCTTTAGAGTCAGATAATAATAATACAACTTTTTCAAATTTATTTATATGATACAGTAGGTTTTGTAAGCTCTGAAGTATTGCTGAAATCTCTCCTTCAAAATTTGTAGTATTTAAACTTAATCTTTTGTAGAAAGAGAAGAGAAGGCATATTCCACCTGCACCAGTACCACGATTATTTGGTAAGCTGGAACTGTAGCCATTGAGAGGGTATCTTAAATTTATTATTTCTAGTGTCATTTATTTCAGAACACATGAAGAGGTTTCAGATTTTGTAAATGCTTCAGCTAAGTGTAGATAGTGTTCAATATCTTATAGGTATATGAATTGTATAATACCGAGTGAGTCAAAAACTTCCAAACCAGCTGCACAGTGTTTTGCCACTGAGCATGTGGACACATGATTTCACACTGCTGGTGTAAACAAGGTCACAGTTTTTTTTAACCTGGTTGGTCATATCGGACAAAAGTTTTGCTCACCTCTGGAAGTGCAGTATTGATTTGGCAGTGATTACGTGTAGTTCAGTTATTACAAGTGATTTATTATTTTTTCCTGTACTTAGTCAACTGAACTTTCTGGTGTTAAAGCTCCAGGCCGTATAACAATTCATAAACTTAACAATAAATTTCAGGCCACAGGAACTATTCAGGCTAAGAAATCTAAAAGACTGCATACAGTTCTTACCAAAGAAACATTAGACAATGAAAGAGTTAAAACAAAATATCTGCCAGGAAATTGCATGCATTTCTGAAGGTGAATTACAGCGAGTTATGGACAGTCTCCTAAAAAGGTGCCAAAAATATATGGAATAGTACGGTGGCCAGTTTCAGCACCTCCTTTCACTGAGTTGGTAAGTAAAGCCTTTAAAAGTAGTTTTATAAATTTTGTATGATTTCATCCGTGCCTTCCTATGATTGCGGCAAGTGGCAATTAGCACCGAGGATGCAGACAGACAAACCACTATGCAGCAGGTCCGCACTTTTTTGGCTCATTCGTTATTTAAACGTAACAATTCCAACCTCTGCAGATCGAATCGGATCTTGACACCCAAAGATAAAACAAGCTTCAATTCTCAAGTTATACTTATGTATGTCTAAATATTTTGTGAATGCCCTCTCATTGTGGTTACATCATACGAGGCGTGTGTGGTGCACCATTTCGTTCTACCACCACTGCAACACTCCATGCATGCACACTTGACTCTTTGGTTCATTGTCTGTCCACTGACACCATCATTACGGCTGATTCATGTTGTGTTTACAGTTGTTAGTGATCCTTGAAAATGTTTGAAACGCAATGGAAGTGCATTCTGTAATAAGGTTTTTGAATGCAAGAAATGTTAAGCCAGTTGAAATTCATCATCAATGTTTAGAGCTTTACAGTGAAAATGTAACAATAGATGGAATGGTGAAAAAATGGGTTAGACAATTCAAAGATGGATGATCCAAAGCTCATGACGAAGCATTGGAGTGGGCGGCCTTCTGTTGTCACTGATGGTGGGTTGAACAAGCGAGTGAGGCAATTCGTGAAAACAGAAAATTCACAATAAGAACTCTTTGTGATGTGTTTCCACAAAAACATGGTGTTCCGCAGTGGCTGTCTTCACCAGGACAACGTTCTTAGAAGAATGCATGCAAAACTTGACAAATGCCTGAACAGAGGTGGCAAACATGTCGAAAAATGGGTTAAGGAATGCTCTTTCATTTACAAGTAAATTTTGTTGTGAAAACAAATATTTTATCCTAAACCAGTATTTACTTTCCGGACATGCTTGGTATATATGAATGAAATACAGAACAAAGGGCTGAAGTAATCATGAATATTCTTTTTAGAAAATCAGGGCCTGAAGAAGGGAATTTCAGATAAAAATGTCATTATTTTCTATGCACCTTTACCTAGAAATCTACAGTCATTTGCTAATACTTCCTCCTCATTAGAGTAATGGCTGAACACATTTCCAAGCAAAACCAGTAAGATAAAAGTGGAATTCTGTACCTGTATCATATAGAAAATAATTAGAACTGTAAGCTAGCCCAATTTCATTGGGCTTCTAAATTTTATATTACTGTAAATCATAGACCAGAAAATGCTTAACAATGTGCTCATTTTGATGTGGATTGATCACTGTTGATTTTTATATTGTACATTTTTCATTTTCATGACTAGCTGTTAGCAATCTGCATACACATTTGAAAGCATTAGGGAACAAACCTATACATGGAGAATAAGCATATTCAATACATGTTCAGTTATAACGGCTAATAAAGTTTTAAATTAACTGTTATCTACAAGTTTGTGGTATCATTGGTTTTATGTTATGTTTCAATTGAGAACCTCACTTCAATCAGAACATCCTAGAACATAAAATGTATTCTTTACAATCTTGATTTTCAAAGTTTAAACCCCTGCCAATGTACGAGGGTTGCCCAATAAATAATGCCCCATATTTATTTTCTCCAAAAGTATTATTCCACAAAATGAAATTTATAAATACCTATGAAAGAATAATATTTTGTCTGTTCACTTTATTTTTCTACATATGGCCTTTCAAGTTCCACAGCGTTTCTCCAGCGAGACACAAGAGTGTGTATTTCCTGTTGGTAAAAATCTTTACTCTGACCGGTCGTCTTCGAAATGTCTTCCACAAATGGCATTCTTCAGTGGCCCAGAGGGAGCCAAATCGGGACTATAGGGTGGATGGGGTAATATTATCCAACCTCGTTTGACGATTTGGGCAGAAGTCCTCTAACTTGTGTGAGGACGAGTGTTATCGTGCTGAATGAAAACCTCCCCTGGGTTAACATAGCGCTGCAGTTGCCGGAAGCACAACTTAAGTTTGTCTAATGTTTTACTAAGTTTTTGAATTTATGGTACTGCCTTTTGGCATCACATCAATAAGAATTATATCCTCACAATCCCAAAACACCGTCATCATGCCTTTTTCAGCTGAAAGAACTGTTTTGAATTTTACTTTATACAATGTACATAGGGATAAAGAAGTATTGTATTTCACCCAAAAATTCAATGTCGAGTTTTCACCGGAAATACATGTTTAGGACCCCCCTGAATCCAAAAAAGCATTTTCGGAAACAGGTCTCTGTGTGTTTGTGTGTGTGTGTAGTCAGCATAGCTCAAAAACGAAAAGACAGTTAAATACCAAGCTTGGTATTTAAGTTTGGTCTCTTCCAAAGATGCAACACAAAGATTTTCAAGAAAGTCCCCCCACCCCTAACTACGCTTTACATGGAAACATTTTCGAAAATTTTGTCTTTCCTAAAAATGGCTCTAATGACTGATTAAAATCCCACATATTAAAGCCATTTCTATCACAAATAAAGTGTATATCTTGAATTTTCTGGGAATAGCTTCTGGATGAATTTTGCTGAATTTGGTTTTAACTAGTAAACTATAAGAGATAGACAAAAGCTTACAATACAAAAAATATAGATCTCGTTAAAATACACAAGTTATGTCATGTACACTTTTTTTCCTGGAGCTTACAGTTTTCGAGGTATTCCTTGTTATGAGTTTCAATTGTGAAGTACTTACACTTTTCTCAGAACGAAGTGTCTGTTTTTCTTTTGTTCTACTCCTGGCCAACCAAAGAAGCGATTTGCAATGACAATCGCATAACGACAGCCTTTTAATACATTTTACTATCACTTTAGCATAATGCATTCCCTTAGTTCCAGTCTACTTATAAGGAACTAAGTAATAAAATTCTGCTAATGTTTATCTCGATCAGCATGGTGTTGAAAGAAGAATTATCTTTCGTAAGAAGTTTATTTGTAGAGTAGCTAGAGAAAGTCATGTGAGTGTAACACATCAGATTTTTTTCTTCTGTGAAGAGTGAACACGATGCCATTCTATTGTCTTTTTGTTTCGGGCCCACGTTTCATCACCTGTCACCATCTAGGACAAGAAGACCTCCCTATCAGCTTCAAAACGTTGCAACTCTTCAGAAGCAATGTTTTTCTTTGGAATTTGTGATTGACCGAGGAACCTGTCTTGTACACACTTATGTGTATCTGAGCTCATTGATAATCACATCCACACTTTCTTTGCTTACTATTTGGCTTCAGTGCCAATTGCCGAGTCATAATGACCATGTCAGGTGTGACAGCTGTGGGAGGCTTTCCCACAGCAAATCTTGGAGCTCTGACGCTTTTGCCCAGCGACCAACAGTACTATTAATTGCAAATGTTCCAGAATGTGCATAACCATTTATGAATATTCCTCACAGTTTCTTTCTCTGCTACGAGAAATTCAATCACAGCACATTGTTTATGACAAATGTCAGTTACAGGTGCCATTTTAAAACATTCTTACATCTATGTTTTCTGTTGTAAGAAACTGAAACTTTGCATATGCGCGCGGTAAACTTCAAGTAAGAAAATAGGAGTAAAAACATAATTACCCTCAAACTTTGCTCTTGAAATAAAGTAACTTACTTTGAACATGTTTCGGTGGCTGTTGCCACCATTTTCAATGGAGATTCACTGATGAACTCATGGTAAAAACCTGTAGAGGTCTCTCTTCCAGATAGATTTGTGTTTGTTTGGAGGAGGTTTTTTAAACTGTGATTATTAGCTGGGGCTAAGTTGATGTTACATTTTTTGAAAATCTTTTGAAATTTTTGGTGTGCCAAAGGGTGGTAAGTGAATTTTTTGTAGCTGGTTTCTGCTTTTAATTTTTTTTGAAGTGCTAATTTCTTTTACTTTCTCCTGTTTCATGAATTTATTAATCTTCTTCTTTACAAAATGTTCTAAGTAGCCATTCTTTTGTGCAATTTCTATGATCCTATTAAGTTCTAATTTGTATTCCATCTGGCTTAATGGTAGGTTTACCAGACTGAGTGCAAGGCTGTTGATCATCGAATGTTTGTGTGAAATTGGGTTGTAGCTGTTGTTAATTATTTAGTTTTCTGTCTGTGTTTCTTTCCTATGGATTCCAAATTCTAGTTTGTTGTGGTTCCTGATTATTTTTAGGTCCAAGAAGGGAAGCATGCCATTTGTGAATGTTATGGAGCTGTCCTGAAGATTTAGTAATATAAGGTGGTCCTCAACTACTTTTTTGTTTACTATTGTTACTATGTCATCTACATATCTACACAAGTTTTGTATATTTGTGGGAAGGCTGTGGTTATGTGGACTTCTAAATTACTCATGTATATGTGTGCAAGTATTGGGGATAATGGATTTCCCATGGCTAAACCATACTTTTGTGTATAAAAGTTGCCTCTGAATGTAAAATAGGTTTGTTCAATACATAATTGTGTTAATTTAAGAAAGTCTTCTGCTATTTCACCAGAAATGTCTGTAGTAGTGAGCCATTTTTTCAGTTCCAAAAGCAGTTTTTCTCTTGGAATACTGGGGAAAAGTGATACTACATCAAATGAAACCAACATGTCATCACACTTAGGTTCATCAGTGAATCTCCATTGAAAATGGTGGCAACAGCCACCGAAACATGTCCGAAGTAAGTTACTTTATTTCAAGAGTGAAGTTTGAGTGTAATCTATGTTTTTACTCCTATTTGATTAGTTACTTCACTGTGCATTCGCATTAATGTTTTAATTCAACCAAGTACATCTAAATTTGTATATTTCTCAAAAGGTTTTTCACTGCAAAATAAATTGTGGGACATTATTTATTGGGCAACCCTTGTACAAATCAAAATAAAAGAACAGGCAACATTTTGATGATTATACCAGGTTTATCGTTTGTGACGGAACTAACAAACCACAACTCCCTTAACACTGCTAACTTAATCTACAAATGCTGATCAACAAAGAAATGTTTATTTGAATGTTTACATGACCTTTATCAAAGGAATCCCCTCTTACTTCATCGCATATTTTACAGCGACTCTGCCAGTACTCAAACACATGGTGCAGGCCATCTCACTTTTCTTGAGCACTGCTTCAGAGTTCTCAAACCTTTGCCTTTAGTGATAAAGAAAAGAAAAAATCAGATATATTGCATTCACATGACTTTCTCTACCTGTTCTGCAAAAAAGTATTCACACAAAAGATTATTGTTCTACCTGCATCATGATAAACATTAACAGAACTGGTCTTACTATTTAGTTCCTTGTAAGTGGAAGGGAATTCACTAGTCTAAACTGATAGTAAAATCTTTTGAAACCAGGTCAATATACGAACAATTGAAGTTTGGTTCGCATTCCATTTCCAGAAGAACAAAAAGAGAGATGAAACAAAAGATGGCATTGTTTGAGAAGATGCATAGTTTAAAATTTAAACCCATAACAAAGAATATCTCGGAATTGGTCAACTCTGCAACAAAAATGATTATGACATAAATTGTGTGTTTTAACGAAATCTGCATTTTTGTCTATCTCCTATAGTTCACCAATTATGCAAAATTCATCCAGAATGAACAGGTCCGCAGTCTTTAATATATGATATTTTAATCAAGATTATTAGAGCCATTTTTTATGTTTTATCATTGTAAAGCGTAGTTTAGGGAGTAGGATTTTGTTGAAAATCTTAATGTCGCATCCTTGGACAAGTCGCATTTAACCAAGCTTTTTGTTTTTGAGTTACAGTATTCTCGGAAACAAGAACTTGTTTCTATAAGTACTATTTCCAATGAAATCTTGTATGGAATTGTAGGGTGGAATGCAATACCGTCTCTACTTATGTATGATGTAGAGAAAGTAACAAGATGAAAGTCGAAGACATTTCATTCCAAAATACATAAATGGTCATTATTTAGCAACTGAAAAAATGGAAGAGACAGCAAAACAAATAAAATATATGTAAGCTGAAAACTATTAATAACCAGTGTGTAAGAGAGATATGTTGTGTTTCCTCTGCATTTTAAATCACATCTGTTACCAGCTTATAGTAAATAATTATACAAAGAGAAATTTGTGTCCAGTGTAAAATATCAGATATTATAAAATAAAAATAATTATTAATTAGCAATTGAGAATATTCCTCCCTGGTTGTTGGCTATAAGCCATATTACAAACCAGCCTGGGAGTATGGAGTCTTTTTAGTCAGCAGTTTTGTGCAACTTTTTATTTCTCTTCACGTACTATGTATATAGTGTATAGAGAAGGTATTGTATTGCACCCAAAAATTCGATACCAAGATGTCACTGGAAATATGTTTTGAGACCCCTGAATCCAAAAAAAAATTTTTTTAGAAAAAGGTGTGTGTGTGTGTGTCTGTGGACAACATAGCTCCAAAACTAAAAAACCTGTTAAATACCAAGGTTAATATTTAAGTTTATCATCTTCTAAGGATACGACACAAAGATTTTCAAGAACCCACCCCCCCCCCCACACAAAATACTCTTTACATGGACAATTTTTTTAAAATTATGTTTTTCTCAAAAATGTTTGATGATTTTGATTAAAATACTGTATATTAAAGTTATTTACATCACAAATAAAATGTACATCTTGAATTTTCTGAGAAGAGCTTCTGGAGACTTGTTCATTCTGGATGAATTTTTCATTACTGGCAAACCATAAAAAACAACAGAAACTTGCCACACAAAAGATGTAGGTCTCTTTAAAACACGCAACTTATGTCACATACAAGTTTTTTGTGGAGTTGGTTGTTTTTGAGATATTTGTTGTTATCAGCTTCAGTTTTAAAATACTTCAACTTTTCTCATACAGGAACTTGTCAAATGCTGGCCATGCAAAGAAACAGAGTTCAATCCCATAGCAACAACATTTTAAAACATTTGACTATCACTTTAGCCTAGTGTATTCCCTTATTTTCCATCTACTTATAAGGAACTAAGTAATGTGAATGGAACACATCAGATTTTTTCTTGTAAGCTTAAAAACCTCTAATGCAGAACTGAAAGTGCAGTAAACAATCTCAGGATATAAGACCTGCAGTCCTTTCCGCACTGTTCTGTTGGACTACTAGCTTGTAGCTTTTTAGTATTCCATAAACACTACTGGCAGGTCTGCACAATATATACAAAAAGCTTGCTTTCTGCAGTGGAAATTAAATTTTGTTTCTTAGCAATGCTCTCAACCATCACCAGTGTGCCAGAATGTCTCACAGGGTTCTTTTACATGCCAATAAATCTTGCAGGATGCTGCCACTTTTAAGCACATGTAAAAACCACTAGTCTGGACTAGATTTGAACCATGACCCTGTCATCATAAAGCCAGCATGTAGCCATTTTATCTGAGTTTAAATATGAGTTTTGAAATATTTTTTATCTATATTAAGCTTTCCTTGATCTCAATACCCTCATTTACATGCATTTAAAATTCACTTTTTGGTGGCAAGAGAATTTTAGTTATCTTAACCAATAAAACCTTGAACTGCATACAAATGTTAAGCTGTTAACTAAATTTTCAGTTATTTAATGAATGTGCCATTCCCATCAGAATAAGCATATATTACCATTTTAATAAAATACTGCCTAAATACAGAAAAGGTAAGCTGAATAATAAACATCGTAATTTAAGGTGAAATATTACCATTTTATTCGATATCTATCTGAACGAAAATGACAAAAGACTGACAGTTGAAAACAAATCATCCACTAAATAAATGTTGCAATTGTAGCATTAAGGTTAAGAGTTCCGGTGCGTAATTTGCTTCTAACACATTACACCAAAACGTTCACAACCCTTTTCTGTTGCCTTTGGAAGCATTACATTGGCATTTAGTTCACAGACGCGGCAGGGCAGTATAACTTACAAGTATGGGAAAAGCATTTTGTCATTAGAGAGTCATATGCTGCTTCTTGTACACCTTTCACAGATCAGCATCTCTTTCTTTCATAAATTTCCAGCTCAGATGTGCTTTAGTTATTTATAAATAGCTCCCAACCTAGCCACGCCCACAGTGAAAAAAATAAATACACCGGCACAACTACTAATAACAAGAGAAAGTAGTACTCTACTTCTGAAGTCATGGGCTTGTGTGAATATATGTTGTCTTAACCGTGGCGGCCAGAAATGTTCTATAACATGAGATAACATCATGGTAACAATTCGTGTCACGTTGTCGCCATGTTGTAATGAACTCATGGTTGCCAGGCTTGAAGATTAAGTTTCCCGTGTTGAAAAATAAATTTATCTCAAACGTCATTTATTATAGGTCATCAACGCTGAAAAACGGCATAGACTTGATACTAGTGTTGCAACTTCTATTTCAAGAAACAATAAATGACGTGTTATTTATGGACACTCTTTAACTGCTATGGTTCTCAGCGTCCCATTCTATATTGGGCGTGAAAGACCGCTTAATTTTGCTCAGAGGCCTCTCTATCAGGCTTGAGGTTCTTTTACGTGGCGTAAATCTACGATACCGGACCAACGGCTTTACTTCCCTTCCCTTCCGAAGGAAGCCATGCTAAGGATTTTTACGCCCGAAAAAATCCATCGTCCTCCGCCGGGTTTGAAGTCAGCATGGTAACCATTACACCACGGAGGGCGACACTACTGTTTCAAGAGATGCTGACAGTAGTACTCATTGATATTCTACATTTTTGTACCTACTTTTTTTGCAACACCCAATGCTCTACTATTTGCTACTCATTTACTCTGCTTTTTCTCTTTTTCGTTTCACTTTGTACTTGTGAACTAGCAAATATCAATTTAATTGTCTTTTTATCAACTAAAATTCTAAGTACCTGGTTAATATATCGGACGATGAATAAGTTGGTGAAATGATTAAATGACATCAGGATCAATGGCGCTCAAAGTCACTCGACATTCGTTCTTCTCAGGATAAGGGAAACCCCGGAAAATAACCTATTCCGGGTAACTCATCCTAAGCGAGATTCGAACTCGTGACCTTTTGAATGTGAAGCAGACTCATTTATATAAAATAAATAATTTCGTAAGATATAAATTGTTGTTTGGGGAGGGGAATTTCCTTGAAAACCATTATGATGCTTCTGTGAATGATACTGAAATTAAATAGAGACCATGTTTGGATTTACCCAATATTTTGTCTTGAGTACTTACAGAAACACAGGAATTGAAGTTTTTTCAAAGAAAGAAAATTTTAAAACGTGTACTTTCGGTGAAATCACGACATACAGTTTTGAGGTGGAATTCAATGCCCCTCTATCTATATGTACAATTCAATTCTTTGTTAGCTGTCAATGCACTTTTAGAAGCTTCTGACATTGTCAAAGAAAATACAGTATATAAAATTAAACATATACATATATACTTGCAACAACTAAGGGCTATTTACAGATTATCAACTTAATACAAACATTTATCAATTAAGAAGCATTTTAGCTTGTTTTGAAACTGTTTAGTACCATTTAGTGACTTACTTGCAGCTGGCAATTTATTCAATAAAATTTGACCTATTACAAAAACTTTATCACTAGATTTTTTTAGAAGTACGTTCTCTGAAATAGTCATTGTTATGTCTAGTATTGTAGTTATGAACATCAGAAATCTCCAAATTTAGCTTATTTACAGCAAAAAGAATAGCTTTATATACATATAGTGAATGCAATGTGAACATTTTATTTTGCTTGAAAATATCTACACATGAATCAGTATTTTTACTTTCTTTAGTCCCATATGCAGAATGTACAAAGGGATAGAGAAGGTATTGTAATGCACCCAAAAATTCGATGTCGAGATTTCACCGGAAATATATGTTTTGGGATTCCCTGAGTCCGAAAAATGTATTTAAAAAAAACTCCGTTTGTGTATGTGTGTGTGTGGACAGCATAGACCCAAAACGAAAAGACCATTAAATACAGACTTGCTATTTAGATTTAGTATCTTCCAAGGATGCGACACAAGCTTTTCAAAAAAGAATCCCCCCGCCACAAAATACCCTTTACATGGAAAAAGTCTCGACAATTTTGATTTTCTTAAAAATGGCTCTAACGATTTTGATTAAAATTCCGTATATTAAAGCTATTTCTATACGAAATAAAATTTATACATATCTCGAATTTTCTGGGAATAGCCTCTGAAAACCTCTTTATTCTGGGTAAATTTTGCCGAATTTTGCTTAACTGCTAAACCGTAAGTGATAGACAAAAACTCACAAAGTTTGAAGAAAGAAGAAATTGAACAATTGATTTAACAAAGAACAGTTTGATTTCCTGCCTACCCGACCTTGTTCCTTGCCTTTGATTCCGTAGGACTTCCACAAAGAATTAAGTCTGGGTATGAATCCATCGAGGTAAGACTTTATATTCCGGATCCGCTCAGATTTGACAAGAGTCAACGCTTTGGATAAAGCAGTAGATTTCTGTAAGAGCGTGCGAATCCTGAGTCAACTTAGAGACATCTCGCATGACGAAACATGTACGTCAACTCCATCGTGCGTTCACTGCAGCGATGGACACCCATGAAGTTCCCGTGAATGACCTCGTTTTGCGTAGGAAAGATCGATCCAGGAGATCCGGGTTAGGGAGAAGGTGTCCTCGAAAGTCCGAAAACTCCTGCGCATCCACCAACCCTTCGTCCTAAACTCCGGCACCTAAAGTTTAGTCGCAGCTAAATGGGTAAAGAATCGAGAAATCACAACTCACACCAACGATATTAACGGGGCCTCAAATGCTGATAAAAGCCTCATAGGTGAATCACATTCGATGTCCGCACTTACGTCATCATCAACATCGCCAAGTCACTTACTGTACAGACAACTGCAGGAAAATGACCATCAAAACCATCGACCTCATCTAATAAGACTGCGAAGATCATAATGCATGGTGTGCCACTGACAAAGCTTAAAGCCACCTATGAAAGAACTGACTGTATAAAAATGAATGAAAAGTCTGCTTCCAAAGCATAAAAAGAAAATTAAAAGACTAGGAGCATTTCCTCGGTGATCCTCTTCTGAAGAATTAATGGGAAGGACAGAGTTCGGCGACTTCCATCTTCGCCGATCTCGACTTCAAATCGTTTGGAAGTCCTCAGGCGGGAGGAGACGGAGTAGGAGAAGTGTGCCTACACTGCCAAAATGGCAATGAAAAAAATAAAGGATCAAGATGTTGTAAAAGGTGTTATACCGACACTACAGGAAAAGAGTAAATTGATTGGGACTCCGCTGGCCTCAATGTAGAATTGTTGCACATTTGAGAACTTGTTCTATAATACTTAAAATTGATATATTTCAGTGGAACGGTATTAGAAGACATCAACCAGAGTTTGAACTGTTGCGCAATAATAATGAGCCTTGGTTGTATATTCACAGGTCAGATTTCTAATTAGGCGGTGCACACCTTTGCGGCGTGATCATACACCAGAAGATGGTATTTCAGCCCGCGGGGGAATAGGACACTCATCAGCGATGATAGATTCGTGGAATTTGTATCCCTAAAATCTCGCATCCAGCCAGTCGCTGTAAGAACTTAATTGTCGTCTACCAGATTCCAATTTCTAGTATAATACATCTGACAATCCGCCACACACTGATTTAGAAGATCTACTAGTTTTCCAACACCTTTTCTGCTGCTAGGAGATATCAGTACCCACCACCCTTTGTTTGAGAGGCAAACTAATCCCCGATTTCTTGAAAAACTATAACTTAGCTCTTCTGAACACCGGAGAGCCTACATTTCTTCCCGACTCCTTGAATACTTTCTCACAGCTTGATATAGCAGTTTGCTCACTACATTTATGAGTTTCCTTGTTGAATGTTATGTTTGAAATATACTCTGGTGACCACTTTTTATGTTTCATTAGTCTCTACACAAGGAGTGAGTTCCACATATTTGCTTGGATGGCGATTGCATCAACCCAATTGGGATATTTACTCCCAGTTTGCTCTGTTTAATTACAATGAGCGTGACTGTAAATTTTTAGCTGAACATCTCACACAGACTCTTCTGTCTGCTGCTGAGGAAGTTATACCCAGGTCGACTGTCACCCTCGTCGATTTCTGATGCCGTGGTGGAATAATAAATGCCGGAAACCCATATTGCTCGCAGGCGTGCCCTCAGGGTTTTCCAGCGGCATGCTATATTGGATAAATTGACCCAATACAAAAATATATACACCAAGTCTAGTTAACTTATTAACAGAGCTAGGAAGTTCGTACCGTTCGCCGTCCCGTATATAGGCTGCGGCCGACCATCTCGCGCATCAAAACAAGTCATTGATAAGAACGCAGGGGAGGGGAAGAGATAAACAAACCTGTTGTCAAGTTACAGTACTGTTTCCAGAAAACAAAAATGACTCATGAGATATTCGTAAAAACAGATCATCATGTACAACATACAAATTGTTACATACATACATACATACACTGACTGATTTCCTTCTTTACATGTGTACATTATGATAACACCCCAGCACTTATAAATTGAATTGTAATATTTTTTGATCGAATGTAAAATAATATCCAAATAATAAAACTAATTTCTTAAATTTCTTCAGACTCTTACCATGTAAAAATGAAAGTAGGAATTAAACTAAATCTTTGTTCATATGCAACCGTATTACTGAAAACTATATGTACTTCTGAAGTGTTTCAAATGAAAATCTCATTCTACGTTCCGACAAATAAGATTTGTAATGTGAAAAAGTTGGTTCCACTTCGCATGATGTATCAGTATCACCAAGCAAATAGCAATTGTTGGGATCTAAAAATGCAGCTTGTATGCGATACATCACACTGAACCCTGCATTCTCTTCATTTACACTTTTCATTTTCATCTTTATTTCAGGTAGCATGCTCGTGGATTAGTAGATCCGTCTTGACAGCTCTTCTACATGACGCACAGATTCAGCTCAGCTCCATGCCTCTGGACTGTAACAGTGTGATAGTTGTGAGTACCTTTCTGAACAAATTTGCAATCAGTAATATGTTTCTGTGAAGCTGTTCTGTTACTAGACATGTGGCAGCTTATTTAGTAGAACTGTCATCTGTTTCTGAATAAGTACCCGCATAAGTGTACTGCTAGAAAACTTACTATTGTAAAAAACATATTTTTGCTCACATTTGAGCAGAACAAAGATGCTATTCGAACGCCTTCCTTCCTACCGAAGTTGTTTTGTGTTATGCAGTGATAACTGTTTTGTGGAATGGGTTTCACTCTACGTTGACCTTTAGTCGCGCAAATAGCGCCGCATGGTATTGCCAAGTCTGGCCGCTCTGTATAAGGAAACCGGTACGAGCTTCCTAGCATAGGAATAACGGCAACACGAATCAATTTTGTAGCTTCGTTTAATCGGCAAACATCTTCCTCTGTCGTATGGGATAAGTTAAGCCGTGTGGCCGCGAATCAATCCACATACCAATCGCCGGTCTAACACAACTTTAAAAACTGTTATTGATATATTTAACATGGTTAAAAATCTTTCGCAGAGCTTTCGCTTAAGTGTCTAGCTCAAATAGCTATCCATTTTGAGTTTCTTGTAGTTAAGACTCAGGTGTAACTCAAGTTTCTCCTTTCGTTTGGGAAACCTTGAAGCATACAGTCGCCTTATGACGGAGCTAAACAAATCTCCTAAACTACTGTCAGCGCCAGGATCAGATGTTGTCTCTTTATGAAGATATTGCTTTCCTACTCGAGGTCTGTCGTCTTCCTTCCAGCTACCCCACCAGTTGCGTCTGCAAGGTGATTGAACGCATTATCAATGGACGGTTGCTGGAAACGCAGAACCTAACCAACATCTGACGCCGTTCAACTGTTGATCACCTTGTATATTTATATTCGCAAATCAAAAACGGATTCACGAAGAACTGTCAAACCGTTGGAATATTTTTGATCTCGAGATACATGTCATGTTGGCGAGCATTCTACGATGCCCGTGTGTCCTTAATTGTTTGAATTTAAGTATTAGCTTTTTCCTTCACTCTTACTCATTTGTTTTGTCACACGTTAGACTTCGAAGTGCATATTGTGCTTCATAAATCCTAAGCCACTGGTTGCGGTTGTTCCATCAGTTGCAGGACAGAGGATATGTGTATTGTCGTTCAATCTGAGTGGTGGTGTGCAAACTCTACTCATAAACAAGTTAGCGGCGCCAAAAGTACCATTTTCGCCAAACGCACGGAGTCCTGCGTAATTTCGCCGACAGACGAGTCATGTTTTCTAGCATTGTACAAATCAATTACGAAACTGTTTTGGTCGACCTAAATATTGTGCAAACCTCAATATGAACAATAGACGTTCAATGATTTGAACAATATCAAATATTGTACAGTAACATTGACAGTGTTGGGATCAATATGAACACTTTCAATAATTTGAGCAATATAAAATATTTACAATGATATTGACAGTGTTGGGGTCGCTATAAATAGGATGACACTCGGCTTAATGTAACAATAGAAATATAGAATAGTTAAGCAAATACAGATGCACATGAAATCGTAGAACAATTAAGAATAACACAGAATAGACAGATTTAAAACCAGGTGTTTATTTTCCATGTTGGAATGCTTATTTTTACAATATTAGCCTCAAATATACTATTTACAACTCTCAGGTCAACATTGATTGAACTTTGCTAATTGAAATATAAAATAGCGTACCTCAATATTGTTGTTTACACAACTGATAAATACATTTTTGTTTCTTAACAACTATATAATTACAATACACTATCGAAATAACAATTAAATATCAATAAATAGTAGAATCTACTTTAAACATACAGATCTGTACATCATTCGAATAATATAACATGTGCATGTTTTCTTAGAGTTAGCTTTAGAAGGCTTCGAGAATTAGGCTAGGTGGACGAGAAGAAACTTTCCATTGAAAATTTCTGTTTTTTGCAATTAGCAAAAGCTTCTTCCAACACAGTATGTTACAAATTATTTGCCTCAAATTTATTGGTTTACATTGGCTTATTTTCATTGTTGGATCTTGGCCATGTAAGTCGGTGAACATGTCCGAAAAACAGCTGTTGTGTTTCAGTATGAACAGACAGGAAGTGTTGTTTGAGTTAATTTGCTTATATAAGTTGGCGTACGAAAATTAGGCCCCAGTTACAGACTGGGCAGCAATTGCGGCCCGAAGATACAATAAGTAGATAAACTTATAATAATTAGATAATAAAGAAATAACAAATAAGCTAATGTAAAGGTCTATATTTATTAGATTGATCTTGTACTACTTTATCTATACGAATTATGTACACAGTGTAGAGAAGGCATTGTACTCCGCCCAAATATTCGATACCGAGATTTCAAGGGAAATACATGTTTTAGGACCCCCTGAATTAAAAAAATCAGAAAAAGGTCCGTGTGTCTGTGGACAGCATAGCAATCGAAAAGACCATTAAATACCAAACTTGGTATTTAAGTTCGGTATATTTCAAGGATGCGACACGAAGATCTTCAAGAAAGTCCCCCCAGCCCCAACTAACCTTTACGTGGAACGTTTTTCAAAGCTTTTGATTTTCTAAAAAATGGCTTTAACGATTTTGATTGAAATATCATATATTAAGAATATTTACCTGACAAATAAAATGTATATCTTGAATTTTCTGGGAATAGCCTCTGAGGACTACTTTATTCTGAATGAATTTTACGGAATTTTGCATAACTGGTAAGCCGTAAGAGATGGACAAAAACTTACCACACAAAAAATGTAAAGCACGTTAAAACACACAATTTATGTTATATTCACTTTTTTTTTTTTCGTGGAGTTGATGTTTTTGAGATATTCCTTTTCAGTTTCAGTTTTGAAAAACTTATACTTTTCTCATACTGGAGTTTCTCAACTACTGTCCATACAAATAAAGGAACTTCAGTCACATAGCAACCAGCTTTTGACTATCGCTTTAACCTATGGTATTCCCTTATTTCGCTTCTACTTGCAAGGAAGCAAGTAATATGACTATTTCTGCTATTATTTTCTCAATTAGCACGAAATAAATAAAATAATAAGCTTATTAACACTAATTTGTTACAGAGATGTAGAGAAAGTCATATGAATGGAACACATCAGATTTTTTGCATTACATTATGTGCTGAAAATGAGCTGCTTGTGCTTCAATGTACTTTTGCGCACACCCTGACATGGTATAACAGGACCGGTAAGATTAACACCCGCATTGTGGAATGCTCTACCCCTACAATCGCCTTTTCCTTTTCACCTGGCAGCGAAGCGGAGAGGTAACAGTGGCGGTAGTTCTTGAAGAACAACAAAATACTTGTTCTCCCGGTTCCGAATAAGTGTTTTCCACTCATTTATATTGCACATGTAAGCCACCACGACACTGATAAGGCTGTCACGGTGCTATTACCGGAATGAACCGGTTTCTTTGGCTCTACTGATTGTTGAAAGACAGCAGTGGGGACGAGAGGAAGGGTAAGTTCACACCTCTTGCCTTTTGCCCGCCAGGCCTGTGCTAGAATATTCGCGATCACAGCAGGTGTAGGAACGGACGGGGCTCGATTCTTTTTTGTGTTTACCTGCAGTACGCCACTTTGTCACAAAATCCTGTTTACTGCTCTTTGCTGGTATGGAAACGCCAAAATGTGTCGCTTTTCCTTAAATAAACCGGTAGAAACTTACACCTCCACTGTTCTGATTCTTTCTTGAAGAGAATACATATCGCTGAAATATTTACTTCACACGTCTTAAGGGTGTATCGCTGAAATTTCATTGTAAATCACACAAAATCAACTTTTTTAATTGTAATTCCATAAAACAATTTAAATGCTCCTGAATATATAATGGTATAGTTGGCCACCAGACGCAAATTTTAAATGCCTTAACTGGAGCTACAGCAAAGCATCAGAGGTGAAACTGGACTCGGCAAGAAAAACTTCAGTTCGACGAGATCTCATTCGCACCATTCAAAGTAAAAAATAAAATTGTTGTGCTGAAGAAAACCTGCAGTGCAAGAAGAAAAGGCAGCAGCAGAGGAGAGCAAAAACCAAGCTGAGGGTGTAACCTACCAACCTGGTGAATTTTAATGTGAACCATGCATTCAAATCTTTCAACATGTTTCTTCCTGTAAAATGTTTCTTGCAGAGCAGTTTTTCTGTTACACAAATAAAATTTGCCGTACATGTTCACAGAGGTACAATGAATAAGAACTGCCCTAGGTTTTACTGTCAGATGTAGTTTAGGCATGTGTTTTCAATTTTCAAATAAAATAAATATTTTATGACAAAAAAAACTACATTCATAAATATAAAAACTTATGGAGCATAAACCAAAGGAGACACAGAGAAGGCTAGGGTAATTTAAAAAAAAGTAGATGTTCTAACGTTCAAATATTAGATCAAAATTTTAATTTATTTTTTGTCACAAGGGACTATTTTAATGAAGTGACAAAAATATAAACAGATTTGAGCACAACCTCGAAACCATCAGGGTAAAATGAATGAAATTTGCTCTGTAACGTATTTACATTATATTAGACCTGTGACATACATTTTAAAAAGTTAGCATTATTAGTTTGGAATTTCAAACTTTGAGTCATGCATGTTCTTAACCAAGTGGCAACGGTTTTCGTACTGACAATATAAAACGATATCGCAACAATAGATGACAATTGGCGGGCGACAATGAGCAGTTTAGTGCTCGGGCCGGTTTATTGTTCGCCACCTCTAATTTCGATGGTTCTTTGTTATCTGTCTGGACTTAGTTCACCGATGATGTCAACAAACCAGAATGTATTATTCCGCGAAAACACGTGGACGGACTAATGCTGGGAAATAAATACTTATCTAAGTTCATTCTTCACAGATATTGATTAAAACTATGAAATATATAATAAATCAAAGAAAATAAAACAAGTAGACCGCTTGTTATTCACTACAAAAGAATAAATTCTCGCGTAAAATTATAACATTTAGATTATGCTGTTTGTTAGCTTATTGCACGCGTTCATCTCTCCAAACACCAATATTTTGTGTGTGTGAACAAGCTTATATTGCACATTACTTTGATGTACTGCAATAATACAATGTCTCACCCAGAAGAGTTAATCTGAGGATGGAAGTGGGTCCTCTCCTTCAAGATCCGAGTCATTTGTTGCAAACGCGATGGAACTGTGTGAATCATCACCGGGATTGGTAATTAATCGGTCAACGACAATACTCTAAATGCCACATTGTTTGTTTGCTCTACATTCGCTCCATTTCTCGGCTGTCACGTGTTGAAATGCTGTTTGCACCAGATGTCGCACCTCGCCAATTTGTTTCTAGCTATATACCTCTTTATGTGACTCCAAACAAGCCAATTGGATTGAGATAAGAAGTATCTCAATATTATATGAGCCGCTTTCTCGGCCAAATCGTCTACAACAAACTGAGTTTTACATGACAGCACTAATTCCACCAGCTCAGATTTAACTGTACACTCTTCTAAATGTATATGTTTGAACCTGAAGGCACTTTATAATACTTTTCTCCAAGAACAAACTCGTCACACTGTACATACGTCCAAAACACGTCTGCTGCATTTCCTCTTTTTCCCGGGTGTCGAAAACTTTCCCGAACTCGACCACTCTTTTCTTGCACACTTTATGCTGCCTACCGAAACGCCAGTAAATTCAGCCGTTAAACTGAGGAGCAAGATATTTTTCACAAAACTTATTGTATAGGTTAAGGACAATTGTTTTCTCGCTACTTTTTAGAGGTCTTTCTCGTTATGTTTCACTACACTGGTATCACACGCCTCCGCCATCGCTTACAATCGTACACTACGCTCTCCACGTGGTAACTGAAAGTCATCCGTTGCAATGAACACACGTGCTTTCTTGTGTAAGGGAATAATTATTGAAAAGTAACCAATTTCCGTTTAATAATAATTCTTACTATTTTATTTCTACATGGCATAGTTTAATATGAAATTTGTGCACTTCTTTCAAAAAATTAAGAGGAACTATTTTTTATACAGAAAAGCAGTAAAACGTGCAGCAACCAATCGGAACTGTTACGATCTCTTGCTTTTGTTTACATTACCGGTTAACTTGGCTGGACAGATAATACATTATTATAATACAAGAATAGAAACTCTTAGAGATAGAACTTCTATATACTTTATACTAGTCTATTATCTTGTTTTATATTAATACAGTTATACAAATAAATTTGTGTTAAGTTGCTACATTTAACTACAACACTCATAATACTAATTGATTCAGAATTGTTTCTGACTTATAATTAATTACATACGTTGTTTTTATTGATTAGAAATTACAACACAATACAACAATCGTTTCAAATAATGTTATTAAATACAGTACCACAGAACGCAGAGGTTATGTATAAATAGTACGTATACGCCGGTTATATTACTGCCGCCATATCCAGAAAATATTGATACTGTACATCTTATAACCTTATTCCGCAAAAAATCATTTATTGATATCGGTTAGGGTTAGTAGACATCCTCTTTTTACCTCGTGTCCTCTTTTTTGGACCCTAAAAATGTTTTGGGCGGAGTTTTCGGAAAATGGAGGAATGCTCCCTTTGTTGAGTTTCACAATTGCTTCGCCTAAAAAGTGCGGGAATACAACTCTCTGATTTCTCACAATCACAAAGTCTAGAGAATTGAACCTTTCTTGCAACAATGTGATGTTTTTTCCTAGGCTTTTCTCCTTTTTCATCGCCGCCGCGCGGAGCTCAAGTTACGCTTTCAGAGCAATTGAGTCAAAAGCATTACGTATATAACAATACAGGATATCTCAGTTCGGCTTCTATAGCGATGTTTCAACTGTTCTACTCTTAGTTGCTTGTTGTGAAGCGAGACAGTGCAAATGTTAGATCGAAATCTCGGGTTCGATTCTCGGCTGGGGCGTTGAAAATTCTTTAACCAGAATTATTTCGTATCACCACAGAGTCTGGAAGTATGATGTGAGGGTGGATGTGTGTGTTTAGTAATATAAAACATTAACCTAATGTTGTAAACCTACAGTAATACGAGTTGTTTCACAAGTCAAAGCCCCCGAAGTTAAAGGAACTATACAAATGGACGGGGGGGGGGGAGGATCAACGTCGAGATAGAATGTCTTATCTGTCCACCTGATGTACATTCCTTTCTGTTGCTAATAAAGGAAAGGTGTTGTTATATTGCAGCCTTTTTGTACATAAATACCTTTAGACACTGGAAATTCGCCTATAATAGTTCATCTTGTTATACGAAATAACTGGCACCTTAAACCATTGATTTATGCAGCAGACATCCTAGATAAGAATATACGTGTCATGTAAGCCTGCGAAATCATAGACACCGACTGGAGTATTTGACATTCCATGCTTCGACGAGTACATGTGTGTCTAGACGCAAGAGGAGGACATTAGGATCATTTACTATAAGTGGTGCTTGTGTGGAACACCTCCTAACAAGCTGACAACGTCAAAAATGGAGTAGTGTCACTTGAAAATGTTTTGATTAATAACATTTTGAACCTCAATATATCGAGAACGAAGGGTTTTGGGCCATTGTTTATATTAACATTTTTTCTTATTTTAATGTAAGGAGCCAGCCCACAAAGTTTGTAACAGCATTTTTCAATCATCCTGTATTGAAACCTACAGTCTGACACACACATGCACACGGATCTTTTTCAAAAATGTTTTTAGGACTCGGGGACCCTAAATCGTGTGTTTCTAGTGAAATCTTAGTATCGAATTTTTGGACGGAATGCAATGTCTACCTATGTACTATGTACTAAGCACGGAAAGTAAAAATGTAATTGATTGCTTTTTTACAAATGATATGCTAATATCCTTGGTTAGTAAATTGATAAAAGCTCCCATTGTCATTGCAAATCGCTTCTTTGCATTGTCAGGAGTAGAAGAAAAGAAAAACGGACACTTCCCATCTGAGAAAAGTGTAAGTACGTTACAATTGAAACAGATAACAAGGAATATCTAGGAAACGGTTACCTCCACAACAAAAATGTAAAGCACATAATTTATGTGTTTTACCGAGATCTACATTTTTTGTGCAGTAGGTTTTTTTCTATCCCTTACGGTTTAGCAGTTAAGCAAAATTCATCCATAATAAAGTAGTCTTCAGAGGCTATTCTGAAAAAATTAAATATATACGTTTTATTTGGAATATAAATATATTTAATATACAGGATTTTAATACAAAATTTTAGAGGCACTTTTGAGGAAATCAAAATGTTCGAACAATTTTCCGGTAGTTCGTGGCGGGAGGATTTTCTTGAAAAAAAATTGTGTCGCATCCTTGGAAGATACTAAACCTAAATGCCAAGTTTGGTATTTAACGGTCTTTTCGTTCTTGAGCTATGCTGTCCACAGTAAAAAAAAAAAAAACACACACACACACACACACACACACGGACCTTTTCCTAAAACTGCTTTTTTGAGACTTAGGGGACCCCAAAACATATATTTCCGGTGAAATCTTGGTATCGAATTTTTGTGTGAATTACAAAACCTTCTCTATACACTAGGTACATAGTACGTGTAGAGAAAGTAAAGATATGACAAAAATAATTATCAAACTGCAGTTAGAATAGTTGCTTCTCGTTCCAAATTAATTACTTTTGTATGTTCCCGTGCTTGGGCAATCTCCTTCCCATTATCGGGCATTGCCATGTGGCACGTAATTGGGTTTGTGGTATTCTTGTTATTTCTTTCACTTTTTATTAATATGTTAACGTTTCGTTATTTCTTCAGTTCTCTTACTCGTCAGAAGACTAACTGTTGCATATATTGACAATGTCATGTTGTAGTTTCCAGTTTGGCCGTTAATCTATCAAGACCCACTATAATAAAATATCAGATCTCAATATCGATATGCAACAAAATGGCACCGCAGCTACTTGGCTTGTAAACAAATGTGCATAACAACAAAGCAATAACGCACCACATGTTATTGTATGTAGTTTATGCTATTACATATTAATTGTAAATGATTATTACTTCTACATGTTTAAACTATATTTCTATCTATCATGGTCTTTCGCATTGAAACGCTTTACGTAGTACATAGTGTATAAAGAAGGTATTGCATTGCACTAAAAAATTCGATACCGAGATATCACCGGAAATATATGTTTTGAGATCTCCTTTATCCAAAAAAAAAAGGATTTTAAGAAACAGGTTCGTGTGTGTGTGTGTGTGTGTGTGTGTGTGTGTGTGTGTGTGTTTGTAAAAACGAAAGGTCCTTTAAATACCAAAACTTTGTATTTTCCAAAAATGATTAAAATATCGTATATTAAAGACATTTACTTGGCAAATAAAACGTATATCTTGGATTTTCTGGGAATAGCCTTTGAAGACATCTTAATTCTGGATGAATTTTACGGAATTTTGCATAACTGCTAAAAGGTCAGAGATGGACAAAACCTTACCACACAAATCATGTAGAGCACGTCAAAACCACAATTTATGTTATATATTTTTTTTCTTGGGGTTTTACTTTCACGTACTATGTACATAGTGTATAGAAGGTATTATATTACATCCAAAAATTCGATACCGAGATTTCACCGAAAATACATGTTTTGGGGCACCCTGAATAAAAAAAACACTTTTAGAAAAATGAGTGCGTGTGTGTGTTAGTGAACAGCAAGGCTCAAAAACGAAGAGTCCGTTAAATACCAAACTTGACATTCGAGTTCAATACCTTCCAAGGATGCGACACATTTTCAGGAAGTTTCCACCTCCTACAACTATCCTCTATATGGAAATTTTGATTTTCTCAAAAATAGTTCTAACGATTTTGATTAAATACCATATGTTTAAGACATTTTTAAGGCAAACGAAATGTGTATCTTGAATTTTATAGGAATAGCCTCTGGAACTCTCTTCATTCTGGATGACTTTTGTATAACTTTTTCAAAAACCGTAACAGATAGACAAAAACCTACTACACAAACATTGTAGATCTCGTTAAATCTTACAATTTATGTCATGTACAATTTTTTGTAGAGTTAACCGTTTTCGAGATATTCCGTGTTATTGGTTTCAATTTCAGGGTACTTTAACTTTTCTCAAACGATAGGTCTTGTCTTGTCTTGTCTTTTGTTTACTCCTAGCAATTGTTTCACATAGCGACTGACTTTTAAAGAACAAGCCTGTCGCTTTAACCTGTGCATTTTCTTATTTCCATTCTACGTACAAGGAAGCTTGTAATAAGACTAATCTGCTTAATCTTGATTAGCATGATGTAGAAAAAAATAATCTTTTGTAAGTAAAGTTTGTTTGCAGAATAGTTGGAGTAAGTCATGTAAATAGGAAACATTTTAGTGTATTGCGTACTAAGAACTGTAAGTTATACTTATCAGATCGAGAATGCATATTGGAAATACGAGATCTGATAACTAACTTACAGTTTGTGGTTAGCGAATTACTTTTTGAAATACTTGAAACAACTGTAAAAGACAACAATAAATCAAATTTACTTTTCAATATTTTATTGAACATAAAGAAAAAATGAATTCTCGATGTGAACAAATGAAAGGCTACATCTAAATTACTTGGACAAATCCTTCTTATATACTCCTTTGTTAATGAATTTTGCAATAGATTCTTTACTTGAAGTAGCACATGTCTTGATTGTTACGTCATTTTCTAATTGTACTGTAAGTATTAATGACCTCTCAAATTCTTACTGTAAGCACTTAAATTGCTTGTTGGCATGGCAATTAATAAATTAATTGTAAAGTTAGCTTACATTGCCAAATATGTGTTCAGAATGATTAAGTTACATATCAAGTATTTCAAAAAAGTTTCTTTTGAAAAAAACGTTCACAGACTGAAATTGCATTATAACTTTTCAGTTTTTTTTGTGTAACAGTCACCTACAAAGAAGTCCATAACTTTTCCATCCAGTAGAGTTAGCTTTTCTTCCATTCGTGCTCAAATATAGACAGACATCTTTTTAAATACAGTCGATACTTCCCAAGTAGTGTTTAGTGTGTAACAGGACATGTGTAGAAGACTGTGAAGAGAATGAAACTGGAATAGGCCTTTAGCTATTCCATCAGCGAAGCTCTTCCTTGACAAGACTGTGCCACTGTGTGATGGCGAGTCCTGGGGACTGAAGTGCCTGTTCCAGATGTTCTGCAGAGTTCTCCATCGTGGGCCCAATGTTCACCCGACCTAGCAACGTCTTCTTTCCTGCCAAGGAACAAAAAATGCGTTACTTGTAGGAACAAAAGCAATTCAGGAGTCAAATCTTTCGTTAGCAGACTTTGAAATTCTATACTCTTTTTGTGATATCACGTGATCACATGAGTTTCTTTAAGTATGCTCCAAACAAATTGTTCTTACAAAACCTTATGCTTCTATCTACTTCTTGTTAATCAAGATAAACATCAGCAGAAATAATCTTATTACTTGATTCCTTATAAGTAGAAGGAAAATAAGGGAACGCACAACGCTAAAACAGTAGTAGAATATTTTAAAAACTGGTAGCTTTTGATTGAAACCTGTTTCTTTGCATTGCCAGAAGTTGTAAAATATTTTAAAGCTGAAACGAACAACAAGGAGTATCTCAAAAATAGTCAGCTCCACGAAAACCATTGTGTTTTAAAGAGATGCTTATTTTTGGTACAGTAAGCTTGTATATCTCTCACGGTTTACCAGCTTTACAAAATTGGTCCAGAATAAAGAGGTCTTCAGAGGCTATTCCCAGAAAATTCAGGATATACATTTAGTTTGCATGCAAATATCTTTATCATATGGCATTTTTATCAAAAGTGTTAGAGCCATTTTTGAGAAAATCAATATTTTCACATTTTTTTTCTATGTAAAGGGTAGTTTGGGGTCGTCTCCTTAGCACAATGATAGCGCAGCTGGGTTCGATTCCTGGTACCGGCGTGGGGATTTTACCCTCCGGGACCTGGTCCGGGGTACTCTCAGCCTCGTGAGGTCCCTGGGGGGCCAATTGAGGAGCTACTTGATGCAAAAGTAACGGCTCCAGGTCATGAGGACCGCATTAACCGGCGGGGGGTTTCGAGGCGCTGACTATGTCTCACCCTCCAATACTGCACCCCATCCATGACGTCTGTCATGGACCGAGATGGGGGACGCAGCGGCCGGGCGGTAGGCCAAGGTTCCTTGTGACCTGTCGTGCCATTAGGAGCTATAGTTAAAGGGTAGTTTGGGATGGGGAATTTGCCCCACAATCTTCGTGTCGCATTTTTGGAAGATACTAGATTTACATACCAAATTTGATATTTTACTAACACACACACACATACACACGCACACCTTTTCCTAAATGCTTTTTTATGTAGGGGACCCTAAGACCTGTATTTCCGGTGAAATCTTGGAATCGAATTTTTGAGCGGATTACAATACCTTTTCTGTACACTATGTACATAGTACGTGTAGAGAAAGTAAAAGTATTCTTCTTCTTTGCAAGATAAAGCTTAGCAGAAAAAATCGTATTATTTAGTTCCTTATAAGTAGAAGAGAAACAAGAGAAAGGTTAACACGATAGTGAAGCTTTTTAAAAGCTGTCGCAGCGATAACTTGACATTAGGTTCTCTTTGCATATCCAGGAGTAAAACAAAAGAGATATGAAACAAATGAGAACTTCTCGGTTGAGAAAAGTGTAAAGTATTTTAAAAACAGGCAATGGTTAGTAGCTATGCAAATGTATATGTTATAAATTGTGTGTTTTAGCGAGATCTACATTTTTTGTGTTGTAATGCTTTATCTATCTCTTATGGGAAAATGGTTCAGACTTCAGTGGCTATTCCCAAATTCCAAGTAATTCACCATATACAATTTATTTGCACACTTTAATATCGGCATTTTAATACAAATCTTTAGTCTTTTTTTAGAACATCAAAACTTTTGAAAAATGTTCCATGTAAAGATTAGTTTTCAAATTTCGCCTGGATAGTGTGGTGGTAGTGTGCCTGTCTCATATTCAACAGGTCACGTGTTCGAATCCGCTTAGGATGAGTTACCCGGATAAGTTTTTATCGGGGTTTTCCCTTAATCTGAGAAGACGGATGTCGAGTAAATTGAAGATCCATGGACCCCGCGATCATTTGAGCATCATTTCATCAATTTCATTCATCGTCCGATATGATCAATCAGATAGGTTAGTTTGGGGTAGAGGATTTTTCTGAAAATCTTTAATGCTATCCTTGAAAGGTGCTGCATTTAAATACCAAGTTTGATATACTGGCCGTTTCAAAACGACACCAAACGAATATAGTAGTCGATTAGCTTACATTTTGTCTTGTCCGAGACTTGATGTCGCAAATTTGAAACTGTTCTATTTAAAGTTTTATGTGTGTTTATAAATCGCACAAATTTGGGATTAGGCAACGAAGGAACAACGGTTGTCATACGCCACACCCACATGGTACGTTTTTCATTACTAAGGTGACCTGTGCCGCGCCGGTGTGTCTATCAAATCACGCCTACGCCACGCGACTGGATCTTCACTACCAACCGGCATCTCTCTTGGAGTGGGCTAGGTACACGTGCCATTTTGTTATATACGACTGCCTAATCCATGGTGATTTTATGGCAGTTTTTGTATGTGCCGAATTTAGAGCTGAAAATTATATTCACGTATCACGTACGGTAAGATCAACAAGGTCCACATCTTCGTTTGGTGTCGTTTTGAAACACTCTGTATAACAGGCTTTTCGTTTTTTCATGTCCACAGACAGACATACTGATGTTTTTCTAAAAATTCTTTTTTAAAATTCAGGGGTCATCAAAACATGTACTTGTGGTGAACTATGATTATATAATTTTTTACTGGAATACAATGCCTTCTTTGCCTGCTATGTATATATTGTACACACGTGCTAGAGAAAGTAGTAAGCCAATATTTACCTAGCCTTGTCCTGGTACAGAGACTGAGCTGACACACAAGATGGTCTCGACGAACTGGAGGTAGAGGAGTAGTCAGGGTAGAGTTGTCTCTCTCAGCATTGAAGTGTACAGATATACTTGGAGGGAAACGCTGTGTCTTACAAGCCTTGATACTCCCTACGCCATCCTCCAGCACGTTCAGCTTCACATACAGCAGGGCTGAAACAGGCACAACTCGTTATGTTAACCACTTGGACACCCGATGCTTCACAATATAATTCAAGTACAAATTGCGTGCGAGAGCTGGTAGACTGGTGGTGAGCCGAGGTGTAGCTTCTGTGTATCTACCCTAGTAAGGGCTTAACCACAGGAATGAGGTGAAGGTTAAGGTTTTGTATTTGAGGTTTCGGGTAATGGTGTTAAGGAGGTAGCGCTAGATAGGCTCCTCGAGCGGTTGCAGGAGCAGCATCCTTTCCTCTGCTGCGCTGGTGTTTGGTTTAATGAAAGTTGTTTTTGTTGGAGAATTTTCACTGAACACTCCCAGTGCTGGGTGGCGGGGAATGACGTTTTATTTATGGACGCTTTGCTCTGTAACTGCTGTGGTTCTCAGCGTCCCATTCTACAGGTGTTTCAAAAATACGGGGCATAATTTCAGGTATGTATTTCCCACATGTAAACAATCAGATTAGTTCAGTATAACATGTGTCCGGAAATGCTTCATTTCCGAGTTATGGCCTTCACAACATTGAAATTCACTGGAACGTTTTTCTTTCCGCAGGTTGTTGTCATTACAGAAGATGTTCAAAATGTCCACCTCCTGCTTGAATACAGACCTCACATCGATGTCTCATTGACCTGCGAACACGATCCCGAACTCCAGGAGTATTGCATATGTCCTCACAACTTGCCACAATTCGATTCCGAAGGGATTCCAAATCCGGCACCGGAGACGAATAAACCAATGATTTTAAATGGCCCCACAAGTAGAAATCGAGAGGGTTCAGATCAGGTGAGCGTGGAGGCCAAGCAATTGGGCCACCTCTACCTATCCATCGATCAGGAAACCTTCGATCCAAGTACCGACGAGCCGTAGGACTGAAGTGTGCAGGAGCGCCATCATGCAAGAAGTGAATGTGTTGATGATTGATCAGTGGAGCGTCTTCGAAAACCTCAGGTATGGTGTTTTCCAGGAAGTTTGTGTACGCCTGCCCCTTAAGTCTGTTTACAAGTACATGGGGTCCAACTAATCGATCACCAATGATACCGGCCCACATGTTGAGGGAGAACCGCACCTGGTGATGAGATACAACAGTTGCACGTGGGTTTTCATGCGACCATACATGCTGATTGTGGAAATTTGTTATGCCATCTCTTGTGAACTGAGCTTCATCTGTAAATAATACGACTGCAGAAAAGTTCGGATTTACACCACACTGCTGCAAGAACCACTGACAGAACCTAACTCATGCAGGGTAATCTGCTGGTGACAGGGCCTGTACACGTTGCAAATGATAAGGGTACAATTGATACTTGTTCAACAGTCTCCAGACAGTTGTATGAGGAACATTGACTTGCAACGCTAACCGTCGTGTGCTGAAGAAGGAGTCCTGTCCACAGCCTCCAGAATCTCCTCCTGCACTTCTGGAGTTGTAGATCTTGGTCGTCCCCTTCCCAAACCAAGAGAGGTGAATGTTTCATACTCGCACAGACGGGAATGGAGACGTACAAATGTCTTCCAATCTGGACATTGTCGCTGTGGGTACCTCTCCTGGCACCGCCTGTATCGACGTTCAGTAGGTAAGTACTCCCCCCGATCTGACAAGTGCGTTCTCATGTTCGCCCAATCTGGCGTAGAATTTTTGAGCCCGGCGCCTAATTACATCCTCCACGTATGGGAGAGCCGAAGCTTCATGTAGTAGCCTCAAAGGGAAATGCCGAGATACAGAATAGATTGACTGGAGTCCTCTATTTTGTATCCGCTGTAACCAGAGAAGCTAGGAGTGTGCTGCCATGCCCCACACTTCGCAGACGTAGAGCATCAGGGGGACTATGAGCGCCTTGAAAAGACGTAACTTTAAGTGGACCAGCATTTATGAGGACAGGACAGGGTAGAGGGCAGCCACCGCACCCTTCGATCTGCCCGACGTGTTCACGAAAAGTTAGGCCCTTATCAAGAGTGACGCCTGCATATTTGATGGGATTTCCCCACTCTATCCTCTGGCCCTGCTAGAAAAATTTGAGTTTCTGGGTTGAAGTACAAATTAATAGTCGCCCTCCTGGAATAGTGGTTGCCGTGCTAGCCTCCAAAACCCAAAACGGAGGGTGAAGGATTTTTTCAGACGCAAAATTCCTTAGCATAACTTTCTTCAGAAGGAAAGTAAAGCCGGTGTAATATTTATTTGCACGTAAAAGAAAGGAGAATGTGCCTGGGCAAAAACCCCAAATTTCGTGCCTGCAAGCTGTAATTTCGTCGTACACTGCCATCTGTGGGGGAGGAACCGATACCTCATCACCATGGCGCTTAGCGGCGAACTCACGAACTACATATCCAAATCCGATCACTGAAACATCGTAACGAAAACGTACCGTGATAATGCTGCTCTATGCTCCACCTAGGAGCTGCAGGAACAAACTCTGCTGCATTACAGTCACGTGACTTTCACTACATCTCTATAACAAATTATTCTTCTATCTATTTAATGCTAATCGAGATAAACATTAACAGAAATAAAATTGGCCTTATTACTTGGTTCCTTGTAAGTAGAAGGGAAATAAGAAACTTCACAGGCTAAAGCGATAGTCTCGTCCTAAAACAACTGAAATTCCAATCTCTTTGCTTTCCGAGAGTAAACAAATAAAAACGAGAAGAAATATGTCTTCCCTTTTGAAAAAAGTTTAAGTGACTAAAACTGAAACTAATAATCCGGAAAACGGTTAGCTCTACAAAAAAGTGTTTTAATGACATGCATTTTTTGTGTAGTAAGTTTTTCTATATCTCTTACGGTTTTCCAGCTATACAAAAGTCATTCAGAATGAAGAGGTCTTCAGAGGCTATTTCCAGAAAATTCAAAACATACATTTTATTTGTGATGTAAATTTCTTTTATATACGATGTTTTAATCAAAACCATTAGAGCCATTTTTGAGATAAACACAATTTTCAAAAACATTTCCATGTAAAGGGTAGTTTGTAGGGGGGGTTTAAATTTTCGTGTCTCGTCCTTGGAAGATGCTAAACATAAATGCTAAGTTTGGGTTTTAACTGCGTTTTTAAGCTATGCTGTTCACAGACACACACGGACTTTTTTCTAAAAATGTTTTCTGGCCCAGGAAACCTTAAAAAATATATATAATAGTGAAATGTTGACATTAAATTTTTGGGTAGAATACTCTACCTTCTCTAGTTACTATGTACATTGTATGCACATAGTAGCTAGAGAAAGTAAAAAGCGATAATAGCGGAAGTTTTTAGTGTTAAATATGGTAAAATCATGCAGTATTAATATAGAATGCCTAGGGACTTTACAAATAGAGCGTAATTAAATGTTAGAGTTACGGGGTTTTAATGTATTTGCAATTTTCTGCTCATTCATTCAACAAAAGTTGATGTCCAAATCATGGCAATTCGCTGAAGTCTTTTATCATAGAAAAAAAAGTTATGTGTTCCATTCACATGATTTTCTCTACGTTTCTGCAACAAATTATTGTTAAAAAGCTTATACTTCAATTTAATTCATGCTAATTGAGAAAAAATCTGAAGTGTTACATTCACATGACTTTCTCTAGCTGTTCTACAAACTTCATACATAAGTTCTTCTTCTTATTTCTGCACCTTGCTAATCGAGGCACTCACTAGCACAATGTTCTTATTATTTAGTTCCGTATAAGTAGGAAGAAAATAAAGGAATACACTAGGCTAAACCAATAGTCAAATGTTTTAAAAGCTGTCGCTATGCGATTGTCATTACAAATCGCTTCTTTTCTTCGCCAGGAGCAGAACAAAAGAAAAATGGACACTCCCGTCTGAGAAAGGTATAAGTACTTCACAACTGAAACTAATAACAATGAATACCTCGAAAACAGTAAGCTCCACGAGAAAAATGTATATGACTTAACCTGTGTATTTTAACAAGACCTACATTTTTTATGTAGTAAGTTTTTGTCTATCTCTTACGGTTTACTAGTTATGCCAAATTAAGCAAAATTCATCCAGAATAAACAGGTCTTCAGAAGCTATTCCCAGAAAATTCAAGATATGCATTTTATTTGTTAGGTAAATATCTTTAATATATGATATTTTAATCAAAATCGTTAGAGTCATTTTTAGTATTTGTTTGGTATTTTAGCTACTTTTCGTTTTTGAGTTATCGTGTTCACAGACACACGGACACACACACACACGGACCTTTTTCTGAAAATGCTTTTTTTGGATACAGGGGGTATTTCCGGTAAAATCTGGTATCGAATTTTTGGGTGGAATACAATACTTCTCTATCCCTATGCACATTGTACATATGGGGCTAGAGAAAGTAAACATTGGTAGAAACGGTCTTATTACTTGCTTCCTTGTAAGTATAAGGGAAATAAGGGCTAAAACGATAGTCAAATGTTTTAAAATGTGGTTGCTATGTGGTTGAAATCTTTTTCTTTGCGTGGGCCAGGAGTTGAGATCCTGTAGCAGAAAAGTTTAAGTATTTTAAAACCGAAATCAATATCAAGGAACATCTCGAAAACGGCCAACTCCACGAAACAAATGTATATGACATAAATTGTGTGTTTCATCGAGATCTATATCTTTTGTGTAATTCATTTTTGTCTATCTCTTACGGTTTACCAATTATGCAAAATTCAATAAAAATCATTCCGAATAAAAGTCATCAGAGGCTATTCCCAAAAATTCAAGATACATATTTTATTTGTCATGTAAATAAATATATTATATTATCTCTTATGTTAGAGCCATTCTTGAGAAAATAAATATTTTCGAAATTCTTTCCATGTTAAGGTTAGCTGGTATATGGGGATTTTCTTGAAAATCTTCGGGTCGTATCCTTGGAAGATACTAAACTCAAATACCAAGTTTAGTATTTAATGGTCTTTTATACTAAAACTGATAAAGGTAACAGCATTGTAATTTTAAATAAAATTGATTACATTAACAGAATGGAACTCTTACTTCAAGGTGAAGATTACAAAACCATTGATATTAATCCTTTAAAATCCTGAATTTCAATTTATAATAAGACCCTTAATGAAATTAAAAGTATTACAAATAAAGAAAAGCAAATTATAAAAATCAGTAATCCAATTTTACCCAGAATATATGCTCTTCCCAAAATTCATAAACCTGGAAATAAAATGAGACCTATTGTAAATTGCGTAAATTCACCTACTTACAGCCTAGCTAAATGGTTAAATAAAAAATTCACTAATTTTGAAAAATTTGAGAGTTTGAGTATTAAAAATTCTTTTGAGCTAGTCGAAAGGATCAGCAATATTACATTATCTACTAATGATAAACTTGTTTCTTTTGACTTTGTTTCCAAGCGTTCCTAGAGAAAAACTTTTGACATTTTTAAAAAAATGGTTAAGTTCTATAGAACTGAATGAAAATTTAATAAATGATTTTGTTATCCTTACTAATCTTTGTTTGGATCAAAATTTTTTCAGCTTTAATGACAAATTCTATCAACAAACTTCTGGTTTAGCAATGGGTAGTCCACTTTCACCTTTTCTTGCTGATCTTTTCGTGAGCTATTTTGAAATACAGGTCACTAAAGCATTCCCTCTAATTTTTAAAACTTGGTATAGATATGTAGATGATATATTTGCTATTGTTCCTGATAAACATGTAAATGATGCTTTAAAACTTTTAAATTTACAAGATAAGGCTATAAAATTCACATTAGAAACTGAAAGTGATGGCTATCTCCCTTTCCTGGATTTAAAAATAATAAAAAAAGACAATAAATTGAAGTTTGGAATATACAGAAAGCAAACCCACACTGATAATTATATAAAAAATAATGACTTTAACCCTTTTTCACATAAATTTGCTGTTTTTAATAGTTTAATTTATAGGTTAATTAATTTACCCCTTAATAAAGATGAATTGTATAAAGAATATAAACACATTATTAACACTGCTTTAATTAATGGTTTTAATACTGATTTTATAAATACAAAAATTGAGAAGCTTAAATATCAAAAAGCTATTAAAAATATTTCTTCGCTTAAGAAAATAAAAGATAATTACATTTTTAAAAAATTTACTTATCACCCTTGGGCAAATAAAAAATTCACAAATATTTTCAAAGAGCATGGCATAATATTGGTTCCTCAAAATAAATACAGTATAAAAATTTTGTTAGGCTTTTCTAAAAAGGATGAAATTTCAAAAAATAAAAAATCTGGCATTTATCAATTAAACTGTTTAAATTGTGATCTTGTTTATATTGGTAAGACTAAACGTCATTTGGAAACCAGAGTAAAAGAACACTTTAGCAATATTAAATACAAACAAATTGATAAATCAGCTGTAGCAGAAAATTTTTGGAAATTTAATCATGAAATAAATCCAGATGTTAAATTATTAAAACACTTAAATGGGCCCATAGATTTAATGGTTTGGGAGAAAATATTTATATTAAAGTATAGAAATCATGCAATGAATTTTGATATACCTCCAATTGACACTCTTACCAAATTTGTTTTGATTCCAGTAGTTACCAATGCATTAGTACACAATCCACCTAGTAGCAGTAACCATAACAGTGTAAATAAACAACATCAAAAAAGAGACCAAAAGGATATGTTGATAATGCAATGAAATCGTTGCGAAACTAGTCCAGGCAAGGATTCCAAAAGATAAGTGAAGATTGGTTGCAACTATTATTTTTATATTAATATTTGTGTTATTCTTCACTGTTACTAGCTTCTTTTTACATTTATACATACTTATATAAATTTGGCATTGCAGAGACACCTATATGTATTTTCTGTAAGCTAAATGAAGAAATGCATCATGGTCATCTTTTACAGACGATTACAACTCCCAGATTTATATTGGAGTGCAAGAAAACAAATGATTTCACTATCTAGTGTTTAACGTTAGATACTAAACAAATTTTCTGCTTATTTTGTTGTAATATTGAGTTTGTTGGTAAATTTAAATTATAATTTGCTCTAATATGTATAGCAACTATTGTATTCAACCCAAAACCCCGATCGATGTAGATACGTGCTAGAGTAAGTAAAACGTTAACATAGACGCCTATGGAGATACTGAAGGGAAGTTCAGTTTTATTCGCTAAGCTAAAATGTTCATTAAGCTGTAAAATGAACGGTAATAGTCATGTTGGTACATTAAACATTTTCAATCTGGACAAATTAAGGAAGCCTTAAGCTCGCCCATCAAGAAGCCTGGATATCGTCCTCTGAGATGCAATAGCTTGAGAGAGAGTTTAATCAAGTTATTGCGATGTATAGCCGCAGTACCTCGGTGGCTAACCACTTTGTCCTTGGTCTGATCCGTGGAAATGGTGGGGAATTCAATATAATCCGCCAAGGTAAACAAAACCGCCGGATATCAGGGTTTTAGACCGTCCGCTTTACAAGGTTACTGCTATAAAACGTTTAGAGATAGCTAACATCTGACTGGCGAGAAGCGTATATGTCACAAATCTCCGGAAACATACACAGAGGAAACGCTTTTATATTGTAATGCAAAAAGCATCGCTATATATTTCATTTCTACCTTTGAGAGGCGTTCAATAAGTCTTTAGAAAAAGACATAAAAACAAATTATATTTACTCTTTTTTTCTTTTATTTTTTCAACATAATCTCCTTTTAGCTCGGTACACTTTTCCCAACATTTCTCTGTTTTAAGCCTTCCAAAAAGTAGTATTTCGTAAGCATCTGTTTGGGAGACAGCCTCTTCGTTAGACGTAAATCGTTCTCCATTGAGCCACCTTTTCAAGTTTGGAAATAAAAAAGGAAGTCACTGAGGGTCAAAGCTGGTGAATACGGTGAATGTTGTAGTAATTCGAACCTTAATTCTACCATTTTCGCCATCGAAACTTCGCTGGTATGCACTCCTGCATTGTCTTGATAAAAGATAATATTTTTCTTTCACGAGGGCGTTTTTCCTTGATTTCTCTGTTCAACCGGTGCAATAACGATACATAATTGATTACCTCTGCAAGTATTCAATGTAGATGATTTCGCGTGCATCACAAAAAAACCCAGGCCATCACCTTGTGTGCAGATAACGCCACCTTTGCCTTCTTCGGAGTCGGTTAAAAATCCCACTGTTTCGACTGTACTTTTGTCTCTGGAGTGTAGTAGTGTATCCATGTTTCATCCACAGTTATGTATAGATGCTGAAACTCGTCAGGATTGCGACGAAAAAGTGCCAAACCAGCATCCAAATCGATCACACCATTGCAATTATTCTCCAAAGAAAGCAAATGCGGTACCTATTTGACGAGACCTTTGTCAGACGCAATTTTTGTCATATGCCTGTGGTGTCTATTTAGCGAACTTTGATTCGTCGATCACTCAAAACCATATCCTGGATTTTGTCAATCATTTCAGAGGAAGTCACTTCTACTGAACGTCCGGAACGATGTTCATCATTTGTGGATGTACGGTCACGTTTAAATTCATTTATCCAATTGAAAAGTGTTGCAAACGCAGGAGCAGATGTGCCATGAACTTCATCCAACTCGGCTGTTTCGTGTCTCCTTCGGTGTTAAGCCTTTTAAATAGAAGAGTTTAATACTCGTTTTTTTCCATCTTTGTAAAGAAGCATAAGCTTGTTGATTCAATCACCTATAGGAACGAAACCACGTAATGGATATAGCTGAAACTTTAACTGCCATCTGGTAAGAGACGACAGTTACTGAATACAAGGATTTTCTAAGGACTTATTGAACGCCCCTCGTGTTCTGAAAGAAACTATTCTTACAACAGCTGATTCAATGCACATAACTATAGAGAGGGTATTGTAATCCCACAAAATTCAATACGGAAAGAATATCTTTTGAGGATCCCTGAATCCAAAAGATAATTTTAGAAAAAGTTCTATGTGTGAATATGTACCAGGGAGAGAGGGAGAGAGAGAGAGACAGAGAGAGAGAGAGAGAGAGAGAGAGAGAGAGTGAGTGTGTCTGTGAACAGCATAGCCTAAAAACGATAGGTAGGTGGTCGAATTACGAATCTTGGGATTTAAGTTAAGTATCTTCCAAGGATGTAACAGGAAGTTTTACAAGACCATCCAAAGCAACCTTTTATATGGAAACATTTTCTCATCAAACATGGTTCAAACGATTTTGATTACAATACCGTATATTTATTATATAAGAGAGTAAAGTTATGACTTTTGATACGAGCGGGAATGTTGTAGGAGACGCAGTCGAGTTTCACAACCACGTAAGAATCAAAAAGAAACTTTACGCTCACGTATCATACAATGTTTTTTTTCTACGAGAATTTCTGATAAATAAAAAAAAAAATAAAAAAAAAATAAAAAAAAAAACGAAAGATGAAATAAATTTGAGGTTAAGTTTGCACCATTCGTCAAGGGTTACAGATCCTTATTTTCTAAACATAATTTCATAAATTTCTCATATTGTGCCTCATAAACTTTTCGGGATTTAGCAGGGAGTAAATTTGACTCTGATTCTTTCACAGTTCTAAGAATATAATCATTCTCAAAAGCTGCAATTTTCTCAAAATACATCACAGAAGAACAATAATATTGGCTTGTCATGGCCTGCTATAATTTGAATTCTTAGTAATGGTAAACGTATTTGTTTATTTTGGTGAGCGTAAAGTTGGAACAAAATTACTTTACGCTTGCTGCACTTCTTTGAGCGTGGATTCCGTAAAAATCAAGTTTGCTATCTGAAATGAAGCTCGTAAACTACTAAATTAAGCTCGGTCGTAGAAAAAAAAAATACATGACAAAGATAATTTATATCTTGAATCTTCTGGGAACAACCTCTGAAAACATCTGTTTTTTGGATGACTTGTGAATAACCCGTACCTAGGCCGTATGTGTTAGACAAAATGTTCCTTAAAAAATAATATATATCTTATTAGAGCCACAATTTATCATATATATTTTTGTAGATTTGACTGTTTGCGAGGTATTTTTTGTTGTTGGTTTCAATTTAAACTACTTAAACTTTTCTAAGCGGGAAGTTAACTTTCGTTTCATATTTGTTTGGTTTAGCTCCTGGGCATGTAAAGGAGAACCGAGAACCGTATTTCAAGTGTTTCACATAGCAACTAGCTTTTAAAACATATGACTATCACTTTAACCTAGTGTATTCCCTTATTTCCCTTCTACTTATAAGGAAGAAAAGAAGTTGTAGGAGAATTTCTGTTAATGCTTATCTTGAATAGCATAATGTAGATAAAAGAATAATCTTTTGTAACAATAGTTCGTAGAGAAAGGCAGTGAATGTAACACAGTTTTTTTTTACTTATTCTGTTTACACACATACACACACGGTCTTTTTCTAAAAATGTGAACCATAAGCGTGTATTTCCAATGAAACCTCGGTATTGAATTTTTGGGTGGAATGCAATACGTTGACTATACACTATGTAAATAGTATGTACAGAGAAAGTAATAGAAGAAGATTATTCGTGTTATTAATCATTATCCAGAAAGAAAACCTATTTTAAGGTTATAGAAAGCCTAAAACGAAGACTAACATAACCTAAAATTGCGGGTTTTACTTTTATCCTCATGCAGATGAACGAAGGGCTACAAAGTTCCCTGGCATTCAACCCGGAGTAACTACAAATCCAAAAATCTGATGTGTTACACTCACATGACTTTCTCTAGCTACTCTACGAACAAACTTCTTACAAAAGATAATTCTTCTTTCAACACCACGCTAATCGAGATAAACATTAGCAGAATTTTATAGCTTAGTTCCTTATAAGTAGACTGGAACTAAGGGAATGCACTATGCTAAAGAGTAGTCAAAATGTTTTAAAAACTGTCGTTATGCGATTGTCATTGCAAATTGCTTCTTTGCTTGGCCAGGAGTAGAACAAGAGAAAAGCGGACACTTCCGTCTGAGAAAAGTATAAGTTCTTCACAATTGAAACTAATAACAAGGAATACCTCGAAAACGGTAAGCTCCACGAAAGAAGTGCATATGACATAATTTGTGTATCTACATTTTTTGTATAGTAGGTTTTTGTCTATCTCTTACGGTTTACTAGTTATGCCAAATTAAGCAAAATTCATCCAGAGTAAACAGGTCTTTTGAAGCTATTCCCAGAACTTTCAAGAGATTCATTTTATTTGTTTAGAAATGGCTTTAATATGTGGTATTTTAATCAGAATCGTTAGAGTCATTTTTGGGGAAATCAAAATTTTCGAAAAAAGTTCCATGCAAAGGGTAGTTGTCGGTGGGGGGATTTTCTTGAAAATATTCGTGTCGCATCCTTGGAAGATACCAAACTTAAATACTAAGATTGGTATTCAACGGTCTTTTCGCTTTTGAGCTATGCTGTCCACAGACACAGACACACACGCACACACACGGACCTTTTTCTGAAAATGCTGTTTTTGTTGTTTTTTGGATTCAGGGGGACCCAAGACATGTATTTCCGGTGAAATTTCGGTATCGAATATTTGGGTTGGGTGCAATTCCTTCTCTATACACTATGTACATAGTACGCGTAGAGAAAGCAAAAGTAATAAAATCAAGTACAATAGTATTTTATTATTCCTGTTATTTATAATTATCCAGAAAGAAAACCTATTTTAAAGTTATAGAAAGCCTAAAACGATGACCAACATAACCTAAAATTGCGGGCTCTACTTTTATCTTCATGCGGATGAACGAAGGTTCTACCCAGGGTAACTACAAATCGCAAAATGAGAAGAGGGAACGGTTTCTAGTGTACTCGACGAGTTGCTCTCAGCACAAGAGAGTGTGGTACATACCGTTCTGCTGCTGGTATTCGCGTGTGGACTCGATGCTCCAGCGCAGTCTTCTCACCATCACTACAAGAGTATCTGATTCCCCTTCCTCAGCATTACCTGCGTTGAAACACAGCGACACCTCCAGCTGGTTGTTCTTGGCTTCCCGCTGAAAACACACAACAATGTCCAGTCATCGAAACTGTTTAATTTAACCTATGCAGCTGTCACATTTGGAAAATCTACAGTACTTTTGTAAAATATCTTATTGAAATTTACACGAGGCATACCCGGAAAGTAATTTTGTTTCAACTTTACGCACACCAAAACAATTCTCGATATTAGTGTATAAACATTACTGATAAACAAACACCATTTCATAAATTTCTCATATTGTGCCTCATAAACTTTTAGCAGGTAGTAAATTTGATTCTGCTTCTTTCGCAGCTCTAAGGATATCATAATTCTCAAAATCTTCCATTTTCTCAAAATATATCACAAAACAACAATAATATTGGTTTGTCACGGCCTGCTATAACCGCGCCTAGCAACCACAAAGCGAAACTATACCCACTAAACGCACCCTATCCTAACGCTGCGAAATAAATAACGAAGTATAATCAATCCTTGGTGAACGGCTCAAACTTAACCTCAAATTTATTTCATTTTTCTTGTTTTTCTTTTAATATCAAAAAAATCTCGTAGAAAGAGCATTGTATGATACGCGAGTGTAAAGTTTCTTTTTGATTCTCAACTGCGTCTTGTTTCATATTATTCCCGCTGGAATCAAAAACCATAACTTTACGCTCTTACATCATAAATAACTATTGTTTTCACAACAAAATTTATTTGCACTTGAAACAGCATTTCTTAAGCTATTTTTCGACATAGTTGCCATTAATGTTCAGGCGTTTGTCATAGCGAGGGAATCAACTTTTGTATGCCTTCTTCAAAGAAAGCTGCCACCAGTGAAGAAAGTCACTGCTGAACACTGTGTTTTGTGGAAACAAATCACAAAAAAGTCTTACTGTGAACCGTCTGTGTTCACGAATTACTTCATTCGCTTGTTCAACCAAAGTATCAGTGACAACAGAAGGCCGCCCACTCCGTGCTTCGCCATTTCATTGAATTGCCTAACCCACTTTCTCACAATTCCATCTGTCATTAAATTTAAATCTTTACAAATTGACGATGAATTTCAGCTGATTTAATATTCCTTGCGTCCATAAACTGTATTACGGAACGCACTTCACAGTTGACTAATCAAAAATTGTTTTAAACATTTTGAAGGATCAGTAACAACTGTAAACACAACACAGTCCGTCTGCAATGGCGTCAGTGGACAAAAAATAGATCGGAGAGAGAAGTGCGCATGCCTGGAACTACACTGGTGTTGCAATGGCAGTACAACGAAATGGTATTTACAATATACACAATAATAGTTATATTCTTACCAGGTATCAAAATTCTAGTTTGCATAGTTATAAATCAGTGTGTTAAGTGAAGTTTTTAAGCGTAAATTTATCAAATGTAAAGTTAGTAAATTTTCACTATCGTGAAAAAGTACAATTTGTAATATACAGTGTTTATTAAACATTTTACTTTTTCTAGCACGTTTGTTCATACAATGTGCATAGTGGCTAGAGAAGGTATTGTATTACACCCAAAAATCGTGTCGAGATTTCACCGGAAATATATGTTTTGGGGTCCCCTGAGTCCGAAAAACCATTTTAGAAAAAGGTCCGTGTGTGTCTGTGGACAACATAATTCGACAACGAAAAGACCGTTAAATACCAAAATTGGTATTTACGTATAGCATTTTCCAAAGATGTGACACAAAGATTTTTCAAGAAAATTACCCCACCCAAACTACCCTTTACATGGAAAAATTTTCGAAAATTTTGATTTTCTAAAAAATGAATATCGAGTTTGATTAAAATCCCATATATTAAAGATATTTACATCCCAAATAAAATGTGTGTCTTGAACTTTCTGGTAATAGCCTCTGAAGACCTCTTTATTCTGGATGAATTTTACCGAGTTTGGTTAACTGCTCAACCGGAAGAGATAGACAAAAACTTACTGCACAAAAAACAAAAAAAAAAAACAAAAAAAAATGCAGATCTCGTCAAAACAGACAATTTATGTCCTTTACGTTTTTGTTGTAAAAGTATCC